>CM038232.1:74519809-75119809 GCA_021442155.1 Cymbidium sinense
CATTTTTGGGTCAAATTGACCCATTTGACTAAAATTGGCCAAATTAGCTTGGGTTATGGGTTGATTAGTGTTCAATTCTGAAGATGAATGTCTTTGTTTGAACTAATTTGGATTTAATTTGGATTTAGGCCAAATTGACCCTTTAGGCTAATTTGGGCTAGGTTGGGTCAAGTTGACCAATTGGGCTCGATTGATCAAATTGGGTTTAATTATGGCTTTGACAAGTTCAATAATCAATTTGGAATGAACTTGAGCTATTGATTGCAATCAATTTGGGTTAGATCATGATTTGACCCGATTTGGTCCTTTAGGCCAATTTAGGAGAATTTGGATCAAATGGCCAATTGGGCTTGATTTGGCCCAATTGATTGCAATTGATCATCCTAGGGTGATCAACAATCATGGTAGAAGATTTTGGTGAGCTTGGTTCAATCCAATTTGGGTTGGATTAGAAGTTGGCTCAAATGGGTCCTTTAGGTCACTTTGGGTCAAGTGGACCTAAGTGGGTCAATTGGTTTGGTTTTGGTTTGATTCGAGTTTAGTTGAACTTATATATAAGCCCTAGATTGGAATATAAATTCAATAATCAATTTGGATTCTAAGATTTTGGCTCATTTGAAATTTTCAAGTCAAAAGGGCTAGGTTGGGTTTGACTTGGGTTGGTTTCTGATTTGATGATTGTAGGTTTCATTTATATTTGGGTAGATAATGAATGAATGATTGATTCAAGAAAAATTTGGTTTTGACTTGATCTGGATAGAATTTGGCTAAGTCCAAAGAATTAGCTTAAAGGGTTTAGATTGAGTTTGGATTTGATTTTCGATATAGTTTTGATCATTTAAATTTGGATTTCATTTATATTTGTGAATATAAATGAAGGAATAATTGATTTATAAAGAGATCAATTGAGTTTGATTTGATTTAAGGAGAGTTTTGGCTAAGCTTATGAATGTGGTTCATATGGCTTAGGAAGGGGTTTTAGGATTTGAATTTGATTTTGGGTTTCAATCATTTAGAGTCAAATTTTGAAATTAGATTTGGAATTTGAATTTGAGGAGATTTGGTTTGAGAATTGAGTCTATGTTTGATTTGAGAAAGTGTATCTATATTGGGTTTAGGCTATGGGATACATAATTTCCTTAAACCCTAAGGCATAGCCTAATCTTATGATTAACACTTCTAAGTCTCTAGGCTTAGGTTAGGTGTTCACCTAACCACTAGAAGTGTCTTATGACTAAGAAGTTTTTAGTGTCTAGAAAAGTCCTAAGTCTAAGAAGAGGAGATTAAGAGTTCACTCCAAAAGTGAGGTCAACATCCCCTCAAAGGGGAAGGCTGCCTTGGCCTCAGAGATGGTCTCCCATACCTTCAAGGTTGGTTCCAGCTCCCGCCCCACTCATCACCCCACTCAAGCTTCAACAAGAGCCAGGTTAAGAAGCATCATAAGTGGGCTGAGTAGAGGTAGCATCCCATGTTATGAGGGTTCACCACAGAGGTCTCCCCTTTAATAGTTCTATCCCCTCTCAGCTAGAGGGAGGATTATAGGAGGATTGCAGTATTGCCTCCACCACCAGCATATTATGAGATACTAGCTAGGGAGAGGAGGAGGCCCTACGTTGGATTACATTTGGTTATTCACCATATAGGCAAAGCCCATAGATGCTCGGAGTTTGATGCATTATTTGACTTGAGGTCTTTGATTCCTAGGAGCATCAGAGATCAGATACATAGAGCCAGATACATAGAGGCCCAGTGGCAGTCAGGCAGATAGGAGAGGAAGGAGGAGGTATGCCCGGTAGTCAGTAGCCTCCACTCTCGTGGATTTCCTAGGTTGGCAGGCTACGAGCAGCCATACTAACATTATAGTACCACAGCCGCAGTCAGAGGAGAGCTCTCCTGGCAGTGGTGTCTCACACCAGCATCATCCACCTTCACCGGTACATCTTCCGGCATCCCCAGTGTCTGCCGCAGGCAACATCGGAAGAGAAGAAAGCCCCGTTGGTGATCCAACTATGGCCTTAGGTCCCACTCCATCTACTCCACCTGTCGAGCACTCCTTCTCAACCTTCCACTTTAACTATAGTGAAGAAGGAATTGCGACCCAAGAGCAAGTAGTCATTTCACCACCTCCACCGCATGGTGGCGTAAGTAGTAGTAGAGGGGGGAGGGTGATTAAGTAGTTCCCATGGCGGTAGGGAAGCACTCCAGTGAGTGGGCGTCATGAGCATCTTCTGTGAGCATAGTCTGGAGATAGCACTCTGGTGAGTCGGATGCATTTTAGTGAACATAGCCTTACTACCGGTCAGTGTGTTTGTACCTGGACAGTTACATCATTCCTTAGATGACATTCTAGCACAGTATTTCTTAGATAAGAGAAATCCTAAGAATTGATCGATCCAATTATGAGGAGGGAAAGGTCAGTTTTGACCCTGATGAGGATGATTTATTGGAGGACTCGGTTGAGGTCCACATGATCGATACTAGGGGCTCCCTCCATGGAGACCAGTAGAGTTAGGAAGGTATTGTAGTTGAAGAGGATGATGCCATCCATTCAACTCAACACCTCCTCCACCAGCTTAGATAGAGAGATGATCACATTTAGAAGATGGGAAAGAAAATTGAGGAGTTGATGGCGAGTTTTAGCATTGCGAACTCGCCTTGTTTCACACCTTCTCCCATATTACAGATGAGCGAGTTGGCACATACCATAGATCATCCTAGATGCATTCCTGCAGAGGAAGATAGTGGTAGCTTTCATAGGAAGGTGGTGGATAGTACCTTCATGCATGAGAAAGATCAAACACATGGTGGAACAATAGGTGAGGAAGCGAGCATAAAATGAGGTGGCTCATATATTCCAAAGGGTAAACCCTACCCGGAGGAATTTGATGCAGTCTATTATCCTAAGGGTTTTATGCTTGCTTCTTTCAAAATCTTTGATGGCAGTGGGAACCCTCACCAACATATTGCACATTTCAGATTGTTTGTTAGTAGTTTAGTACGTGTTGCATTTGACTGGTATGTTGAATTGCTCAATGGTTTGATAAAGATATTTGCTGAGTTGGAGCACCTCTTCATCAAGAGGTTTGCTGGAGCTCAAAGGGTTAATGTATGCGATTTTATTGTAGTGACACAAGTTCCCAATGACTCTCTTGTTGATTACATTCTTAGGTGGTGAAACCTAAGTATGAAATGTGAACCACAACTATCTGAACAACACACCATAGAGATTCCTAAAGAACGTCCATGGCTTGATTGCTTCATGCTTAAGGGTTTTATAATCAATACCTTCGAGAAATTAATCAACAAGATGGCTAGTCCAAAGAGGAAGCCAAACAATTGCCTTTTCAGGATGAGTCACCCAAGCCCAAACCTCATAGGGCATTTGAGAAGAAGCCAGGGGTAGTCACAGTAGTTGATAAGGGAAGCGACTGTTGGTTTCAGATAGGCCTCAAGCTCAGCCTCCTCACCTCTCTTCCACCACCTCATCATCCGAGCCACCTCGGTTTAGTGGACCATTTGCCTCCTCACAACATTCTTAGAAGCATTCTACCACCAAGTATCTATTACTACTCTTTAGATAGATTGAATAAGCCTTATTCATTTAAGAGAGAGGTAGTTAGGAAGATCTTTAAGAATCTCTTAAAGAAGCTTGATTTCTAGCTACCAGAGCCTAAGAGGCTGAAGGAAGTGGGCAAGAGTCATGATCCAAACTATTACCCATACCACTGCATGTTTGGTCATGTCTTAGAGGATTGTATTATCTTTACGGACTGGCTTGAGCGTAGCTACAAGTTGGGTGTCATCATCATCCCTAAGGAATACCTGCTAGAATAACCTTCTAGTTCTATCGAGTAATCCTTGGGGATACAAGATCCTCTTAAGATAAAGGAAGGTTGGGATATCTTTTATCCCAAACCTCCAAGAAAATCATTTTTAAGATCGAAACTACCCTTGTAGGTCGAGGCTAAACCTAAAACTCAAGGAAGGTTTGAAAGTTGCTAAGAATAACTTGAGGGAGGTAGAGCCCACAGACAAACTCCACTTGCATAAGATGCAGTGGTGCAACCATTCGGTTGACACTCTTTCTTGCATCTATAGTTCCTCCATGCTCTTCTTCTAGCGTATTATATAGTGAAGGGGGTGCCAAACTCACTCCTCTTATTTTACTTGATTTCTACTTTGTACCTCTATCCAAATCTAAGAAATTAATGAAGAAAACTAATTCTATTTTTATTTGTGTCACTTCTAATGATCTACTTGAGTTTATTCCTATAGAAAGCTCTTTAAGCCTAATTAATAATAACTCTAGTTCCAATCATTCCTCTTCTAATTTAGAAATGGATTTTCCATTCCTGAATCATTTAGGTTCACCCATTGAGATTGATTTGGAGTCATCCGACTCTGATGATCCTATAGGAGAAGCTATAGGTGAACCTGATGAGCATGTATAACTTTCCACTAAACCATCTCATGAAGTCACTGAAGTCAACCTCTGCAGTAATAAAGTTCAACCTCCTAGGATAGCACATCAGGATAAGGGTAAGTAAGTCATTTGCTAGTGATCAAGTAGCCTCTCCACAAGATGCCCCTCCTATGGATATGCTTGTAGAGGACCAGCCCAGAGTTGACTACAATGTCCTCGCTCACCTAAGAAAGTTGCCAGCTAAACTAAGCATATATGATGCCCTTGTCTTATCCAAAAAGATGAGGGAGTCATTGATCAAAGCCCTTCTTGATCCAAAATATGCTTAGCTCGACTAACCACTATTGAGGATGTTATTCAAGAGAAGACCGTGGAGTTACATTCACCGATGAAGACCTTCTTTTGAGGACAATCAATCACAACCATCCCCTCTACATCACAGTGGATATGGGTAGATTCATACTCTCTAGGGTGTTAGTTGATCCAGGTGCATCAGTGAACATTATGAGTCTAAAGACCCTTGCCTACCTGAGGATTGACATCTTTGAACTTTGAGGAGATTGAATGATGTTGAGAGGATTCAATGAGCAAGGCAAGAGGGCTTTAGGCTCCAAAGTGTTGTCATTAAAGATAGATGACTCGAAGACATAAGTCAAGTTCTACATAATTGATTTGGACACATCTTTCACTACTTTGCTTGGTAGGCCTTGGATACAAGATGGTTCCATCCTCTCTACAGCAGTGCATCAAATTTTGAAGAGGTGGAATCAAATACTATGTCAAAGGAGACTTGAAGCCATTTTCAGTTAGAGAGGTCGAGATATATGAGGATGCGACCTACTATCTTCCTCAAAATTAGAAAGTCTATTCTCATGAACCTGGTCAATGTTCAAAAACAAAAGAAAAAGAAAAGAAAAATGAAAAAAGAAAATGAAAATACAATTGAGTGAGAAGCAGCACTGAGGAAGAAGTAGAGCCTAAAGTTAAATTCCACCCATAGTTCATTCCTCCATATGAACACATGGGTAGGATGACTCGATTCCCACTAGGTAGAGGAAGAGGTAGATCTAGAGGTAGTTTTAGAAGTGGAAGACCTCCTTATTGGTGGCCAGCCAGTAGAAGCTATGTTCCAGCTCATAGGAGTACCCTTGCTATCCATATAGACTTGGAATCCAGTTTAGAGGATGAGTCTCATGTGGTTAGTACACCAATCAACCCCTCTCAGTGGGTCCCTTTGGAGGTGATATTTGAGCTAGATAGTGATGAAGACCAGGCCTCCAAGCAAAGCATGAATGTATTCAAGTCAGTATGATGTAGAATAGTCAGGTGGCAGCTGGGAACCTTAGCTCTAACCCCACTTTTCTCTCAAAAAGTTGAGGGTTTGGTAGTTAAGGAGGCCCCCAAGTCATCTACAGATGTCAAGCCAAAGAGTTTTTGTTGGGAGCATCATCCTCAAGTCAGGAAGCCAATGTAGAGCTTGAGGATGATTTATATAAAGATCTAATACAATTACCTTTTGATTGGTATTCACCTTGTGTTCTTAATTTAACAAAGAAGGGATTAATCCAGCATACTTGGTCTAAACATAGGTCAGATTACTTTGAAAGGTTATGGGACAACCAAAGCAAACATCCTCAATCTAGACTAGGACTAAGATTTGGCACAGTGGGTTCAGTCGATAATGACAGCTATTTCCCAATCATCACTAATCATTTAAGTCTGATTGGTTCTTTTCAAATCATTCTAACTCATATGAGGAGCTGTGTTTAGAAAGTTCAGATGATCCAAATGAGTTTGAAGTCAAAGATGCACCGCTTGAGTTTGAAGAAGAGATCATATCAACCATCGATGAACACAAAAAAATTAACTTAGGAATAAAATAAGATCAATGCCTGACATACATCAGTTCTTGTTGAATGAAGAAGAAACCAATGACTTAGTCTATTGACTTAGTTTAAGGATTGCTTTGCATGGAGTTATGAAGAAATGCACGATTTGTCTCCTGGCATAATAGTCCATAAACTAGCAATAGATCCTAATGCTAATCCTATCAAGCAAGCTCCTAGACGCATGCGATTAGACATTGAGCAATAGGTCATTTTTGAAATAAAAAATTGATCGATATTAGGTTTATTAGGGAAGAAAAATATCCTACTTGGTTGGCCATGTCATTCCAGTTAAGAAAATGAATGGCCAAATCCGCATATGCATCAATTTTAGGGATCTAAATAAGGCATGTCCTAAAGATGAATTTCCATTATCAATTCCAAAACTGATGGTGGACATTGCCTCATCTAATGTAGTCTTCTCTTTCATGGATGGGTCATCTAGCTATAACCAAATTAAGATGGCCCCGAGGATGAAAATACTACTTTTCAAACCCCGATCGGAAACTATTATTATAAGGTCATACTTTTTGGCCTTAAAATGCGAGTGCTACATACCAACGGGCCATGACTCAGATCTTCAATGAACTTATTCATCATCAAGTTGAATGTTATATTGATGATCTTGTTGTCAAAAGGAAAGAAAAAGAAGACCATCTCTTTGACTTGAGAGTACTTTTCGAATAGTTAAAACAATACAACCTCAAAATGAATCCCCTGAAGTGTACATTTGGAGTAGCTTCAAAGAAATTCCTTGGGTTTGTTGTCCGACACCGTGGAATAAAAATCGATCTGGAGAAGATTAAGGTTATCTTAGAAATTCCACCCCATAAAAGTTTAACTCAACTCAGATCATTTTAAGAGCAATTGGCATATCTAAGATGCTTCATTTCCAACCTATCAGAAAGGTGCCATCCATTCTCAATGCTTATCAAAAAGGATGTCAAGTTCAAGTGAAATGATAAGTGTCATCATGCTTTTGAAGGCATTAAGCACTTACGATGATGATGCTAGTTCTAGTAGCCCTATCAGGCAAACCATTGATACTATACACTACTATATTAGATGACTCCCTTGGTGCTTTATTGGCCCAAACAATAATGAAGGAAAAGAGGCACTCTACTATGTCTGTTGTCATCTAATCCCTGTTGAGGCAAACTACCCTTGAAAAGCTTAGCATTAATCTTTGTATCCCAAAAGCTATGACATTACATGCTTTCTCATAAGGTGAATCTGATCTCCAGGATCAATCCATTGCAATATCCCATAACACGGCTAATGTTATTTGAACGGTTGGCACTTTGGTCCATGATTTTTTCATAGTTTGAGCTCACTTTCATACCCCTCAGTGCAGTGAAAGGACAAGCATTGGCAGATTTCTTAGCAGTATATTCACTTTCTGCTAATTCTCTGCTTAGTGATGCCCTCCCTAATGAACAAATCATGAACTTAGGGGACACTAGCATTCACTGTTGGGAGATGTATTTTGATGGTGACGGTTCCTTTCAAAAAGGAGAATTGACATGATCTACTCTTCTTAGAATGGCAGGGGTAGAAATAATTCTCCTAACTCTAGACCTCGATGTGATGAGATTCTCATATCATCTGTCCAATCCATTCATAAACAACAAAGCCAAATATGAGGCTCTGATTGCCGATCTAGAGTTAGCCATTACACTATGCGTCCAGAGCATCAACATATTTAGGGATTCTCAACTAGTTATCAACCAAATCATTAGGACATATAAAGTTCTGAATCCTAAACTCCATCATTATCATAAGTATACCATGGAGTTGTTGGCCCAAATCCTAGAGGTTACCATCTACAAAATTCTTTAAGGAGAAAATACAGCAGCGGATGTATTAGCCAAGCTTGCCAAAGAGTTGGCATGTCTGGAAGATGAGTCTATACCAATAAGAGTGCAAAATAGGCAAGTCTTCTCCCTTATTGATGCCAAACTTAGCAAGGGACTTTCTCTTGAAGGGGAGGTTGCCATTTCCAAAAAGGATGATGAGCCAGATTGGAGGCAACCATTCATGGATTATCAAAATATAGGCAAACTACCTCAAGAGAAGTCATTAGCCCACTAGGTGAACTAGAGAGCCCTTTATATGCTCTCATGAATAAAATCTTATATTGGTGGTCCTTCGATCATATATGGTTACATTATCTGGAAAAACACGAAGCCCATAAAATCATGACTGAGGCACACTCAGGTTTGTGCGGAGCGCATCAATCCGGTCTGAAGATGAAAGCCAAGATCAAGAGACTAGGATACTGCTAGCCTTCAATGATCTCAGACTACATGGATGTAGCTAGGAGATACCACCAACGTTAGGTACATGATGTGGTCTTACACCAACCACCCAATATTCTACATCCAACATTGGCTTCATGGTCATTTGAGTGTTGGGGTATCGTACCACATACAGGACTCTAACTCAATCTACCCCATTCTCCTTAGTGTATGGGTCTAAAGGAGTTCTATCATTAGAAGTCCAACTCCCATCATTAAGAATAGCTGTGGGTAGTAAAACCATAATGAGGCAGAATTCCAAGTTATGGTTAGAAGAGCTCGAAGGTTTGGAGGAGAGATGCCTCCGGGCATGTAAGAACCTCGAGTTGTATAAAGCCAAAATGGTTCAATCTCATAACAAGTTGGTCCATCCTAGAGCTTTTTAAGTAGGAGAGCTTGTTTTAGTTCTAAGGAGACCAATTATTGCCCATCATAAGATGGGAGGCAAGTTTGAACCCACTTAGGAAGGCCCTGCCATAGAAAAGGCACAAGGAGGATCTTATCAGCTTATAAATTGTAAAGGAGAGCATCCAATGCTTCCAATCAATGAGTTCTACTTAAAGAAATATTATCTATAAATCTTATTTGAAAATAATTATCAATAAAATTTCTTTCATCTCTAATTCCATCTCTACATATTGGTTTGAAATATCTTTGCTTGCGAATCTGCCACAACATGTTTAGGGTAAGTGTAAGGAACCCAAGCGTGTCCTATCCTTTAGCAACATAACACCAACATACACACATACAATAAAACAATATCTTTTATCTCAGACTATTTTGATGTGGGATAAAGCCCCCTGTGGTACTCACTCATTAGTTGCTCTAGGTCGGGCTGACATGCTACTTTGCTAGTGTGTCACCCCAATGGTTACTTGTCTGGCAGATGTAAGACTACAAGATTTCTTCCTAACTTGACCATTCCAAACTGACAAACACCTTGTTAGTTTGGTAGGCCTTACTACACAGCCGGTAAGCTACCCCATGTTGACTTTGTTTAAGTGGATGTAAGCCTACATGCTTTCTTCTTGAACTAGCCATAATGCACTAGGTCGAGTATTTTGAGACTTAGGATAAGTCCCCCAGTGGCTCCTTTCCTTCTAACTACTTTGAGTCTGGATCTAGCCCTTACATGGGACTCCCCACTTAGTAGCCACCCTAGGTCGGATAGCATCTGTCTCACCGATGACAGACTATCATAGCAATCAGTTCCTCTTTAAGGAGATGTAAGTCTACTCACTTTATCTCTAGACTAATTTTTGCACACTGATGGGCACCTTAGGTTGGTTGGTTATCATCATGCTAATAATGACCCACCTGATGGATACACCACTCATGGTAGATGTAAGTATACAAGCATTCTCCCAGAGTTGGCCACCGCAAACCTATAAGCTTTTTTGTATAGGGTTCTGGATAAAGCCCTAGCAGTACCTCCCCTGTGGGTACTCTATTTAGATCACATCCTTAGCGACCCCATTTAGACACTACCCCAATTACTCTTGGATTAGACAGTCCCCTTTTAGTAGCCACCCCTGTGGTTGGATAATTTATCTTGTGGATATGCAGATTCTCCATTGGTCCAGTAAGTCTGAGATAGGACTAAGCTAATATGAACCCCTTCTCAATGTGGTCCCTCGTACACCAACAAGGTGGGTACACACAAATATATAAACAAAACAACAATATATGTCTTCGCTTATGGATCAGGAGCAAAAACCCCAGTGGTACCTTTTCCCAAGCAGGCTTCCTATCTTTAGGGAAGTGTCGAAAACTCCCTATAGGAATCGCGACTACTTTCAAGTTGAGATGAGTCCCCGGGTCGGCACTTTCTCAGTAATCTCCCTTAAGTCAGGATTGACATGTTGTACCACCAACAGTTCACCCCGATGGTCATCCTTTTTTTGGAAGATATAAGTCTATTATGCATTCTTTCCACGGCCGTTGCTTGACGGGCGCCTTAGTGGTTCAATTTATTGTATTATCAACCGAGTCCCTTGTTCAGGAAGTTGTAAGTCTACAAGCTTTTTTCTTAACTTGACCATTGCACCCCAAAAAGTACCCCTTAGGTTGGTTAGCTCAACCTCACGGATCGATAGACTATCCCTTTGGATTTGTAAATCTAAGATAGGTCAAGGCTGATATTATCCCCTTCTTCGTAGATCCATCACACGCCGATAGGGTCCATCTAAAATGAAATTGATTTTGACTATTCTTGAGTTGATATGAGTCCACAGTGACATTCGCTCAATAGTCACCTTAGGTCGTTCTTTATTTGTGCTATCAATCACCCAAGTGTTCCTTGAGGATGTGAGTCTACAAGCTTTCTTCCTAACTTGACCATTGCACACAAAGGAAACCCTTAGGTTGGTTAGTCTACGATGGGTAGACTATCCCTTTGGATTTGTAAATTTAAGATAGACCTAGGTTGATATTAGCCCTTCTTAGTAGATCCATTGCACCGACGAGGTCCATTTTATCAAATCCATCCAAAATCAATCTTATCCCGAAATTTGAGCTCATATCTCCATATGCCTCAAAAAATCATATCCTCTCCCTAATGGCCCTCAAATAACAAATCAAATCCAATTCTTATCCCCAATGGATGCCCACTAATTAAATCAAATCAAATTCCTCCCAAGCGAGGCACAAATCATATCCTCTCCCCAGCGGAGCCCTCATAAATCAAACTGAATCAAATCTCTATTCCTAGTGGATAATCTGAACTTCTTCCCTAGTGGAAGGTTCATGCACTCATCCCCAGTGGATCCTTTCTCCCCAAGTCATATAAAAATCAAATTCCTATCCCTAGTGGATAATCTAAACATGTTTCCCTAGTGGAAGGTTAGGTTCATATGCTTGATCCCTGAGTGGATCCTTCCTTCTTCTCTTATGCCCTTGACATAAGCTAAGTTACAATGCACTAAGATCTTGATTCCTTCACATCTCGGGTTTAGGAGTAGATTGTTTCTGTTAGTGGTTGCAATCCTTCGGATGTTGTTGATCAACTCGATAAACACTAATACGTGTGGTGTGCCTAGTCAGCTACACCACACTTATTGGGTGCCCTTTGTTGACCTCACTTTTGGAGTGAGCACTCAACTCCTTCATCATAGATCTAGTACTCTTGTAGAGCTCCTTAGTCTTCAGATAATTCTAGTGACTAGGTGAACACTTAACCTAAGCTTAGAGACTTAGAAGAGTTAGCCATAGGAATAGGTTATGCCTTAGGGATTTAGGAAGACTTGCCTATTTATAGCCTTAAACCCAATCCTTACTTCCTTCTTCAAACCAAACTTCCAAACCAAAATTCCAAATCCAATTCCAAATCAAATGATTGAAACCCATGATCAAAATCAAATTACAAATCCCTCCCTAAGCCCTTTGATTTTATCTTTTGGACTTATCCTTAACCAAATTCAAATTAACCCCAATCAATTAATTTTCTCAAATATACATTCAATCTCAAATCAAATCACAACCCAAATTTCAAATCAAATGATTGAAGCCCATGATTAAATTCAAATTCCAAAATTCTTTCCTAAGCCACATGAACCACCTTCATGTGCTTAGCTAAAACTCCCTTTAAACCAAATCAAACTTGGTTTATTTCTTTATAAATCAACCATTCCTTCATTTATATTCACAAATATAAATAAAATCCAAATTTAAATCATCCAAATCAAACTAAACTAAATCAAACCAAATTAAGACCTTTCTTAAGTCATATGGACCTACCTCCATAAGCTTAATCAAATCTCAACCCGAATCAACCCAAACTCAATTGATTTCTTTATAAATCAATCATTCCTTCATTTATATTCACAAATATAAATGAAACCTACCCTCCAATGACCAAAAATAAATCAAACTAAATTAATTCCCCACTTAAGCCCTTTTGACCTACATCCTTAAATTTGGTCAAATTTGCTTCCAAATCACTCCAAACTCAAATGATGTTCTCATGAATCATTTATATCTTCATTTATATTCACAAATATAAATGAAATATAAATCCAAATAGCCAAAACCAAACCCAAATTAAATCAAATTTTCAATTTTAGCCCCTTTAGCCAATTTCTTGAACTTGGCTAAATGATATCCAAATCAACTCAAAAGCCATGGATTTCTTCATGATTCAATCATTCCTTCAATCATTGTTCCAAATATAAACATAAACAATAATTATAAAATCAAATCCAAATCAACTCAAGTCAAACCCATGTTGATCACTTTTAACTTGAAATTGTCATATGAACCAAAATCCATTTGACTCCAAGGCAATTGCAATTGGATTTATATTTTTATCTTAAATCCATGTATAAGTCAAACTAAACTTGAATCAAGCTAAAACCAAAACCAATTGACCCATTTAGGTCCACTTGACCCAAAGTTACCTAAAGACCCTTTTGAGCCAAGTTGAACTAATCCCATTCAAACCTCATATCATGATCAACAATCATCCTAAGGTGATCAACTACCTTGAATTGGGTCAAACCAAGTCAACTTGGTCCTTTAACCAAGTCAACCTTTAGCCCAAATGAAACCTAAACTAGCCAAAACCCACCATATACTAAATTAATTGAAACCCTTGATTCAAACCCATGCATAATCAATGATTGAACATGACCAAACCTTCAATTGAGCCAAACCAAGACCAATTGGCCACTTGACCTAAGTTGACCCAAATTGGCCTAAAAGCCCAAATGGGTCAAATCATGATTTGATCCAAATTGATTGCAACCAATGGCTCAAGTTCATTCCAAATCACTTATTGAACTTGGCCAAACCCATGATTGAGCCTAATTTGACCAATTGGTCAACTCGACCCAACCTAGCCAAAATCCAAATTAAACCCAAATCAAATCAAACCAAAGCCTACAATCATTTTCAATTAACCAATTGAACATGAACAAACACCTAACCCAACCCAATTTGGTCAAATTGGTTTTGCCATTTGGTCTATTTGAATCCAAATGAGCCAAAATCAAACCTAAGCCAAATCAATCAAAACCACTTGAACCAAAACTCTTTAGAACATCATTTGAACTAACAAATTGGTTTGACCTAATTTGACCAATTGGTCAACCCAACCCAACTTGAATCCAAATGAACCCATTTGACCATATGAAGCCAAACCACTCCAAATCAACCCATGGGACCTAGGAGCTGACCAAACCTGACCCAAACCAGCCCAAATCAAAGTTGGACCCAACCCAAGGGAATTGACCTTTGGACAAGCTCATTTGCATTAGATTATTGCCATAAGAGGCAAGGTGCACTCTCCTATCACCATGGCAGCCATCTCATTGCCAAATGGGGTGGACCTAAGCTTCCTAGCTCACCCTAGAATAGCTAGGATCAGCCATGGACCAAGGGGAGTTCACCTCCCCTCTCCAAGCACCCAAGACAAACCAACCCAATCCTTCCATATCTTTCCCTCATAGCTTCCCCTCCACGGCCCACGTGGAGCTGATGGCGACCCTTACGATGCCTCGATGGTGATGAATCGACAAAATTTTAGGGGCGGATCTTGTCCCTCCATCACACTCGATTTCAAGGTATACACTCTCAATTCGAGTGGCAATTATCATAATTTGCATTAGGAGAACCCCTTTAGTGATTTCAAAATCCCAAGAGCTTCTAGAGCATTCCAAAGCCTCCCAGCTCGCTTTTTCTCCCATGTCAAGCTAAAATAAGGGAGGTCAATCCGTTCCATTTCCTCTCCACTCAACCAAATCTCAATCAACCTTGCACACCATCACCACCTCGTAAGCAATACCTAGTAATTTCCCAAGCTTCGAGTCAAAGTTTGATTGTCGAAGCTCCTACATGTGGATTGGTCATCCGAGCTCACTTCAAATTGAAGTCCAAGCTTCTCAATTGGGCTTCATTTATACCAAATGAAGTTACCTCAGTTGATCCCACAGCATTAGCTCGGTGAGTTCCTCAAAACTCGTTTTAAACTATGTTGGTCCTTTTTTGAAAAATTTATATGCATGTGTTTTGACCATTGGATGTACTTCGTCTCCTCTTGATGGTGTGGGATCAATTTGATCCAGCTCGGTGTGCTAGATCAAATGCAAAAGATGGGCCGTATCAACGCCATTCACGAGGAGACGGATCATGACCATCGGTTCGCATGATAATGGATGATCCTAATGATCGCATAGATCCCTTGATTAATCCTTCAAAATTGTAGCTCTGATCATGGTCATCCGATCTTAGATCGGATGGTCAACGGGAAAGTGCATCCGCAGCAATCCAAGTCAGCCTCCCAATTTGACAACTTAAATACCCTATCCCATCATGGAAAGTGCACGCCACTTCAGTAGCCACATGGTGCCGATAGGATTAAGGGTTAATTATAGTTGTTTTAATTAATTTTTAAGGCTACAATTTCCTAAAATCATAACTAATCCTAGAAAAATCCAAAAAAAATGCAAATGTTGGCTCATTCTGAAGATATTTTAGAGTAAAATCCAAAAAAATTACTATTAATTAATTTTGAACATTAGTTTTGGTTAATTAAGGTTTAATTAAAATTTTAATTAGCTTAATTACTCTTTGATTAATTGTCCAATTAATTTCAAATTTTCCATAGATGTTTGGGGGATGGCCTCTACCTCTCCTATTTTTCTTAAAATTTATTGGATAGTTTGAAATAAATTAAGCATTAATTACTCCAACCTTAATTAATGATAATTAATAAAATGAACAATGGATTAATTAATTAATTAAACTTATTGTCCTCTGTTAATAGTGAGAAACCTTAGGGAATGGTTTGGGTTCACTCCATAACCATTTCATTAAGCCTTCATTTATTCTAAATTAATTAAAGCTTAAGTGATTAATTAGCCTCTTAATTAATTAATTAGAAAGGATATCTAATTATTTAGCCTCGTTGGATGTTTGAAATGACTTAGAAATTAGGACTGAGGCCTCTTCCTTGATCTCTTTCCCCTAAGTTAATTTCATCATTCTAATTAAAAGAAATAATCAAAGGATTTAATTAATCAATTGAAAGATTAATTAAATTAGTTTAAAATCCATTCACAACCTAACTTTGTTTAATTAAATCTTGGGTAGCTCTTTGGGTGTTCAATAACATGAAGAGAGCAAATGAAATTATGGTTAGCTCACATGTGAGAAAATCATAAAAGTAATTAAGTGAGTCTCTTAAGCTTAATTAATAATTAATCATGAGCCAATTATATTAGGCCCCTTTCATTCCCTAGGAGCATTGCTAATTTACTTTTCATGTGGTTGCATCTCATGTTGGCTCATCATTATCTAGTTAATTAGCTTAAGGTGATGTAGGTAAGAGTTTAATTAATTGATTTAATTCATACCTCAACCTAATTAAGCCATAAAATCAACCTAATTGCTTTTCATTAAATCAAATTAACTCACACACATGGGAAATGGGACTAGGATTAGCAAACCTCTTCTTAAATCAAATCAAACATAAAGATTAAAATGGCCTTAGAAACTTTGGAATTAAGAAAATGGATTTAAATGGTTTTCTTTTCTTAAATATTAGTTATTATATGAAATCATTTACTTGTTTATTTATTTCAAATTAATGTTATAATATTATATCAAATTTCATTTCTTAATTTAATATGTTTTATCATAATTAAATATGTATTTTTATTATTCTTATGCATTTTGAATTGAAATAACATATTGTGACTTTAGTTAAGTATACACATAAATAATTAATTAAATTTATTTTGTATGATTTTCATTTCTAGTTTTATAATATATGTTGATTTAATGAGTATATTAGTCGGACATCTCGGGGATGACTTTAAGTAGCCCCTAAGAGGTTCCTACCTCACTCCCACGGTGTAAAATAATGGTGTGCTTTTTCTTATTTTTTATACATTTAAATTGATTTATCTACATAAATAAACTCAATTTTCTATTGCTTGATTTTCATCCCATATTTTTATTCTATGTATTTAAGAATTGATTAGTCATATGATTTAGAGGTTTCTTATGCTTTTTTGTATAAAATTTAGATAGAATTTAAGTTAATATGATGAAAATATTCTATTAAAATGAAACATGTTTCAAGTATATTTGATTCATTATTTAAGTGTGCTAAGATACAAATTGCATGTATATGTATGATTAGGACTTAATCATATGCATGCCATATACATGATGGAAAGAAATGAACAAACATGTGTTATGTGATAGTAATTCATCCCAACTAATCTTAAGATGCATTTCTTATTGAATGAGTTTATTTAAAGTAAACCCAAACTTAGGATTAATTAAAAAATGTAATAAGCTATTCATTAATGGGATTTGATTAATTAATTTGCTTTAAATGTGTCTTAAAGTAGGGATAAAAGAGAGTGATCCTCTCTTTCTTTCTTTTCATAACACTTAGTTGCTTTGTGTAGCCCAAGATGAAATAATAGAAAACATTAAGTAAAATTTACAAATCAACTAAGCCACTTAAAGTGAAACCATCCTTCAAATTAAATCTCTTCATACTTAGAGAATGATAACTCTAAATCCTAGTTAAGACATACTACACAAGCCTTAATACATACATATTAGATTAAGTCACCACTTCTAGCTTTATGTTCATGGTTTGATGTATGTTTATTTTGTGATATATTGTTATAGAATGGATGTTAGGTGTATACTTCATAGACTGGATGATAGGTTGTGAGCCTAATCATGTTTTTTTATAGGAGATTATGCTTAAGGGGCGCTTAAAATAAATATAAATGTTATATTTTATAGGTTGCTTAACCCCTAAGCATGATCTACATTAGGACAGGTGGACTTGGTTACCCATGTGCAGGGTGTTAAGTCTAAATTATACATATAACTGCTTGGGTTGTATGGTGTGTTTAGCTAACACTTATTTTGCAGGTGTAGTTAAATTTTATTTTCCTATTTTTGATATAATTGTGCATCAAGAATTTTGTTAAGAGTTATGGCGGTTAAGGATGAACATTAGCCAGAAGGTTTAATCATTGGGTGTCATGTCATGCCTAGAAGCTTACCAAATGAAATGAAGCAAATCAAATGAAGAAATGGAGCAAAGACATGAAGATATGAAGATCCCCATAACACTTATAATTTATAATTTGTAATTATTCTTTCATATACCGAGATGTATAAAGGTAGAGCTTGGCCACCCATTTTTTCTTTTCGGGTTGCACGGTGATACCCAACCACACCGGCCTATTATTCTTTCACATTGAGTTTATAAATTATTTGATAATTTGTTTATATTGTGTAATAGAAATGATATGTATTTTTATAGTTTCTTCATGTATGATGATTTAATGTGTGGCCTGGATCCACTTAGGCTCTTAGGAAAAAATAAACTTTTTAACCCCATCACAACTCATAACTAGATTTTTCTAAAATAACTCATTACCTCATTTAAAGCCTAGGTATTAAATCAAGATAATTAAAAGATTTAGCAACCCCTTAGCTAAATGTTGTATGCTTAACATCATGCATATCATCATGCACGATAGGGGAAGACTTGACCTTTGAGGGTCTCCTTT
Organism: Cymbidium sinense; assembly: GCA_021442155.1. Lineage (NCBI taxonomy): Eukaryota > Viridiplantae > Streptophyta > Magnoliopsida > Asparagales > Orchidaceae > Cymbidium > Cymbidium sinense. Next base: position 74,537,958 of record CM038232.1, read on the forward strand.
ATGGTGGAAAACACCTCTTTCTCTCTGATTTAGCCAATAACCCTATTTCATCATCCATTTAGGCATATAAAATCCTATAGCCTGTGTCAAAATATAGAGTCCAAAATCAAATAAAATTGATAAAATTTGCATTAGGCTAAGTGATTATTTTACACCACTCATGATCTAGTCTCTTAGGGAGTGGATTTAAAGACTTTAGTTTCCTTCTAAATAATAATAACCTAACCATCTTACAAAACATATGTCTTGACTACATGGTTTTAAAATATAGGAGAAGTTACCTAGTTGCCACTCCAAATGATTATAAGTCCAGCAGTCAAGTGGTTTACTCTCTCTTGTGGAGGTAAACAATATACCTATCTTCGCTTAGATTTAGGTTGTGCTTTGGTCCTCGCTAAAGCTCCCTAGATTTAGGATATGAGGTTGTTGTTTCCCCTTAGGCTATAATCATAATTCCTCACCTCTTAGGCCTTTCACAATCTTATGTTGTGGAATCATAAGTTCTAGTTTTCTAATAAAATTTTAACTCAAATACCTAATTCTCCTCAATTTCAAATATATAAAGCCCAACCATAGATAGTTTGGGATGTTCACTGTTTTAGTATCATGAGCATCCCCTACTCATCTCCTTTTGGATTAAATAATAGGTCTCTCCTTTTGATCTACCCCACTTGATTTTCTAAACATAGCTAATTTATTGATAGTCCTATCTTTGAAGTCTTTGGAGACAATAATTATCTACTTTAATGGAGAGTATTCCTAAGGAACTCGCCTTCCATAGGATGTAATTAACTATTGGGGCTTGCGCACATAGGAAACTTTAGAACCCAGTTTAAATAAACCATAATTTATTCATCCATGTAAAGTAGGGGAAAATCTCTGGTACATTTGAAGACCCATCACGCCTTAGGACTCCTTATTAGGTAATTAGGTCCATCGTATGGTAATAATTTCTATATTTCAAGATAGTGCACTATTCATTGATGTCATACTCAATCACCTCAATAAGTATACCCTCAGATTTGTGTGGTGCCTCCCCCTCCCACATACACATCATCCAAAAATAAACACTGCATGTGTTTAATAACATAAAGTTATTAAAGAAATTATTATTCTCTCACTAGTGAGGGGAAATCATAAGAGTATTTACCTTAAATATTTTTCTTTTTTAATTTAATTAATTTTAAAGCATGAGCCTAATTGCATTAGATCTCTTTAGGTGCATTGCCAATTTTATTTTCCCAAAGCATTTCTTTGAAGGCCCATGTTTAAGTGATTTGTTAAATTATAGAGGCATGAGAAGGGTGATCAAATTGATATAATTAATAGATTGAACCTAATTAATTCATAAAATATATTTAATTTTTTCCATCAACATATTAAATAATTAATATGGGATGGAGTGAATTCTAAGTATCATTTCTCCTCTTTAGGTTTCAAAACTTGAACGGTAAAATTAAACTTTAAAGAAGCTTTGATTATACTTAATGGTTGTTTATCTAACTTGATTGTTCATAGGTTCTAATGAAATCAAGTATGTTGTGTGGTGATATTCAATTACTTCCTTCCAATTATCATAAATGTGTATATCATGTACTTCATGTATTCATGTTTTAAAATTAAAAGAATATGATTGCATACAAATTGCATGAGTTGGATAAATGCTATTATATGGTGTGGCTATTATCATTAGTAAATATCAAACTATTTTAGAATTATCCTTGGATATGCTTGTGGAGGACCAACCCAAGTTGACTACAACATCTTGGGACATCTTAGAAAGTTTCTAATTGGCTAACCATATATGACACCCTCATTTTATCCAAAGAAATGAGGGAGTCACAAAATAAAGTATTGTTTAACCCTGAAATATGCTTTGCTCAGTTGACCGCTACTAATCCAACTGGAGAGGAGGAATGTTTCTCAAAAGAAGTCATACTAGTCACATTCTCATATGAAGATCCACTACTATGGATAGTAGAGAATAATTGCCCCTACATCACGATAGCGTTGGTTCAGCTATCCAGGTGGTAGATTTGGGTGCATTAGTGAATATTATGAGTCTAAGAATCATTTCCTACTTGAGGATTGACATCTCTAAACTTCAATCTGAGAAGGTGATGTTGAAAGGATTTAATGAGCAAGGCGAGAGGCTTTAGGCTCCATAATGTTACCTTTGGAGATAGTTGATTGAAAGATTGAGGCCAAGTTTCATATAATAGATTTTGATATATCCTTCAATGCTTTATTAGGCTAGCCCTGGATTCATGAGAATAACATGGTTCCATCCTCCTTAGATTAGTGCATCAAGTTCATCAAGGATGGGATTGAATATTGTGTGTCGAGGAGATCTCAAACTATTTGTAGTACATGAGGTCGATTTATGAGGCGTGGTCTATTACCTTCCTAAGAAATAAATTATCTTCTCTTGTGAACTTAGTCAAAATAAAAAGAAAAGAGAAAAAAAGGAAAAAAAAAGAAAAATTGAATGAAAAAGAAAAGAAAAAGGAGCGAGAAGAAGACATTAGGGAGGAAATATAGCTCAAGATTAGAATCCACCCCAGTTCATCACTCTATTCAAACAGGTGAGGAGGATGACCTGACCTCCACCAGGATGAGGAAGAGGCAAGTTTAGAGGGAGTCCTAGGGGTGGTAGACCTTCATACCACCAGAGATTCATTCCGACATCCAGTACACACGCCATCATACACTTAGAATCAAGTTTATAAGATGAGTCTTATATAGTGAGCACACTAGCTACCTCTCTACATCAGCAGACTCCATTAGAGGTGACACTAGAGCCTGATAGTGATGAAGATCGGATCCCAAAGTAAAGCATGAATGTATTTGAACCCTCTATATGTGAAATTCAGAGATGTGAGCACCTTAGCTCTAACCCTACTTTGCTCCCAAAAGGTTGAGGGTTTAATAGTTAAGGAAGCTCCCAAAATATATGCAAATGCTAAACCTCAAAGGTTTTATCTAGGAGCAATATCCTCAAGTCGGAGTTGATGTAGAGCTTGAGGATGAATCATTCAGAGAATTAATAGAATTATTGTTTGATTGGTACTCGCCTTATGTCCTTAATTTAGCAAAGAAATGTTTAATTTCACATTAATGGTCTAAGCACAGGCCATATTACTTTAAAAAATTATGGGACAATGAATGCAAGTACTCTCAATCAAGACCCGGACTGGGCTTACACAATAGGCCTAGTGGATAATGATGATTGTTGCTTGGTCATCACCAATCATTTGAAATCTGATAGGTTCTTCCCAAATCACACTAACTGGATAGAAACTTTAGATGATTTATATGATCTCCAAGTCAAAGATACACCCCCAAAATTTGAAGAAAAAATTAAATCAATCATCGATGAACTTAAAGAAATCAACTTGGGCAAAGATGATCCATTCCGACATACATTAGTTCTTTATTGAATGAATCTAAAACCAATGACTTAGTTAGGCTACTCACTGAGTTTAAAGATTACTTTGCATAGAGTTATGAAGAAATTTCCAGATTAGCTCTTAAAGTAGCAGTTCATAAGCTAACGATACAACCTAACTCTAACCCCATCAAGCAAGTTCTAGATGCATGCTATTGGACATTGAACAACAGGACATTTTTGAAGTCAAGGAACTGATCGATGCTAGTTTCATGTGGGAGGAGAAGTATCCCACCTGGTTGGCCAGCATAGTCTCGATTAAAAAAAAAATGGCCAAATTTGTGACTTTAGGGATCTTAACAAGGCATGTCCAAAAGATGAAATTTCCACTACCAATACTAGAACTGATGGTGGACATCACCTCAATTCATGCAATCTTCTCTTTCATGGATGATTCATTTGGATATAATTAAATAAAGATGGCACCTGAAGATGAAAGAAACACTACTTTAGAACCCCGATCAAAATTTATTGTTATAAGGTTATGTCTTTTGGCCTCAAAAATATTGGCCCCATGTACCAACATCGTAACTCAAAATTTCAATGAACTCATTCACCACCAAGTTGAATGCTATGTCAAGAACTCGTGGTTAAAAGTAAAGAAAAGAAAGACAATTTCTTTGACCTGAGAGTAGTTTTTGAGCGGTTAAGATAATATAACCATAAAATGAACCCTCTAAATTATGCATTAGGTGTAACTTCAGGGAGTTCCTGTAGTTTGTTATCCAGCATCGTGGGATTGAGGTCAATCTAGAGAAGATCAAAGTGATATTGGAAATGCCACCCCTTAAAAGTCTAACCCACCTCAAATCATTCCAATGGAGGTTGGCATATCTAAGATGCTTTATATCCAATCTATTAGGCAAATGTCAACCATTCTCAGCACTAGTCAAGAAAGATGACAAGTTCAAGTGAGATGATAAATGCCAACTTGCATTTGAAAGTATCAAGCAGTATCTTATGACACCACTAGTCATAGCCACCCCTATCTTAGAAAAACCCCTCATACTCTACACTGTTGTTTTAGATGACTCCCTTAGCACTTTGTTGGCCCAAGCCAATAATGAGGGGAAAGAGAATGCACTTTATTATCTCAACTATTGTCTGATATCTACTGAGGTGAACTATCCACCCATTGAAAAGCATTGCTTATCTTTGATCTTCGTAGCCCAAAAGTTATGACATTATATGCTCTACCACAAAGTGAACTTAATTTCTAGAGTCAATCCACTACAATATCTCATGACATATTCGATGCTATCTGGATGGTTGGCCTGATGGTTCATGATTTTATCACAGTTCGATATCACATTCATGCCCCTCCATGCAGTGAAAGGACAAGTGCTTGTAGACTTCCTAGAAGCTCATCCACCATGCATTCCCCTTAGTGATGATCTTCTTGATGAACAAATTATAAATTTAGGGGACCATTGGGAGATGTACTTTGATGGTGTGGCTTCCTCTCAAAAAAGAGAAGAACCATAATCTACTCTCCTAGGTAAGGCAGAGATAGGGATAGTCCTCCTCACACTAGACCATGATATGATGAGATTCTTATATCATTTATCTAAATATTGCACCAACAATGAAGCCAAATATGAGGCTTTGATCACTGGTTTGGAGCTAGCCATCTCATTAGAAGCTAGTTGTTAACCAAATTACTAGGTCAAACAAGGTTCTGAATCTCAAACTCCATCATTACTATAAGTACACCATGGAGTTACTAGCTCATATCCTAGAGGTCACAATTTGTAAGCTTCCCCAAGGAGAAAATGTCATTACTGATGCCTTAGCCAAACTTTCTAAAGAATTGGGGTGTTTGAAAGGTGAGTCCATACCAATAGAGGTTTGCTGCATATTAGCTATACCGCTTATTGACGTTGAACTCATCAACAAATATGCTCTTGAAGGGGAGGTTGCTATTACCTAAAAAGAAGAAGAGTTAAATCAAAGGCAACCCTTCATTGATTAACTAAATAAAGGCAAACTACCTCAAGAGAAGTCTCAAGTCTATCAAGTAAAGTAGAGGGCACTCTCCTACACCTCGTTAATGGTGTCATATACCAACGGTCTTTTGATCATATGTGGTTATGATGTTTAGACAAATATGAAGCCCATAAGATCGTCACCGAGGTGTAGTCAGGACTATGCAGAACGCATCAATCTTGTCCCAAGATGAAAGAAAAAAATCAAGAGACTTTGGTATTATTGGTGGACGATGATTATAGATTGCATTGGCGTAGCGAAGAGCTTCCACCAATGCCAAGTATATGGAGTCGTTCTACACTAACCATCCAACATTCTACATCTGACTTTAGCCTCATGGCCATTTGAGTGTTGGGGTACCAACATAATGGGTCCAATTGATCCTCCATTGGCTAGGGGTCACTAGTTCATTCTAATAGCTACAGATTATTTCTTTGAGTGGGTGTTGACCTCACTTTTGGAGTGAGGACTCATCCTTCCTATCTTAAACATAGGAATCTTCTAAGCACTGGGATTTTTTTTAGGGATAAGAAACTTCTAGTGACTAAGAGAACACTAAATCTAAGCTTTGAGACTTAGGAAGGTACACTTCAAGCTTAAGTTATACCCAAGGGAAAAATAGGTTCTACATATCCTATGGCCTAAACCAAAACCCATGCTTGTACACTCATCCAAAGCCAACCTCAAGCCAACACAACTAACTTCAATTTGATTTTGTTCTATATCCAAACTCCAAGCCAAATTAACTTAACCTTTACCCTAAATCAATTCCTCCATCATCTTATGGATCCAACTCAAGCCCATTCAATTGAACTCAATCCAATTGATTTTCACAAAAGCAATCCAACCATTCAATAAACAATTTCAAACCCTTCCAATACTTATAATCAAACCAATCAAGTCAATCCAACCTAAGTTAGCCCATTTGACCCAAAAGGTCCAAATTAGCCAAAATTCAATCAAACCCAAATCAATTACAATCAAGGCTACCAATCAACCCCAAATCCATCATTAAACTCTTCTCAAAACCTAATTCAATCTAATCAAACCCAAATCCAATCAATAATTCAAGTGGTTTGACCTAATTTTCCACTTGACCTAAAGTGGTCAAAATGACTAAATTAACTCAAGCTTCAATCCAAACCAAATTATATTGAGTCAACCCACCCAACCTCTTCTATAATGATTGTTGATCATCCTTGATTGACTAATTACAATCAATTAGGTCAAACCCAACCAATTTGATCAGTTGACCCAATTAACCCATATGGACCAAAATAAACCAAATCTCATTCCAACCTCAAGTAATTGAAATAAATGACTCCCATCAATCATAAATTGATTATTGAATATGACTCAACAACTAAGTGATCCTAACCAAGCCAATTTGGTCTCTTTACCCAAGTTGATCCAAAGGGTCAAATTGAGTCAAATCAAATCCTAAACCCAATTGGTTGAAATAAATGCCTCTAATCAATTAAAATTGATTATTAAATATGATCCAACCTCTGATTGAACCCAAGTTGATCAAACTAGCCCAATTGACCCATTTAGCCCAAATTGACCGAAAGGGTCCAATTGAACCAAATCATTCTCAAATCTAAATTGATTCAAACCAACACCTATAATCATTCTTAAATGATCATTGAACATAAACCAAGCCTCCACCCAAACAAATTTGGCTAATTTGACCAAATTGGTCAACTTAACCCATTTGACCCAAATGAACTCATATGAGCCAAAATCAAATCCACTTCAAATTAAACCAAACCAATATCACCAATGTATTTTAAATGACTAATTGAACACACCCAAACCCTTGGGGTGATCTAATTTGACCAATTGGTCAACCAAGCCCAATTGAACCCCATTTGACCCATATGGGTCAAATTGAGCCAAATCCATTTAAACTAAGTCCAAACCCAACTAAACTTGGCATGACTCATCCATGGGTCACCATGGGTCAACCCCAACCCATGGTAAACCTAGTTTGGGTCAAAACCCATGAACCAACCCACTCAAATGGGACAAAATCTCCATTTTGAGGCTCCCACTACATGGCGTACCTTTGGTCATTCTTAGACACTAGCTCCATCTCCTCACTCTCCAACAAACCTAACTTTTTCCCCTTTCAGTCAAAACAAATTGATCCCAATTTCAATCCTGGCTTCAACTTCCAGCTTAGCGGTGGTGCAGGCATTGAAAGCTTGTGCCCTCTTCAAGATGAAGCTACCATATGGCACCGGTCTAGCTCTGGTAAAAAATCGGCAAACCAAACCTGTGTTGGTCTTTTGTGAAGAAAAGTGTGATTGCATGTGATTTCCACTAGATCTCATATTTTGGTGGCATCTTGTCCATGAGCTAAATGGAAGAATATGTCCATCTTTAAATGTAGATAATTCTTTCATAATCACCAAATTCCATCATCCATGAGATCATCTCCGATTTCTTGACAACATTTCTCACATGAAATCTTTGTGGCTTATTAGGATTAAAATGTCATTACGTAGCCAAAACTTTGAAAATTCATAACTAATTATAAAAAAATCAAAAAAAATATGAATAAACCTATTTTGGAAAGGGTAAATATAGGAGAATTTAATAAAAAAAATAAAATCCCTAAGGTTTGATTAATGAATAGTACTTAATTAAGGTTTGAAGTTTTAGCTTATTACACTAATCAAGCTTTAATTTATTGGCCAATTGATATTAAATTGAATAGGTTGATCTCATGGATGTCTATGCCTCCTCTAATTTCTTGAGATTTATTGGCCATGTAATTTGGAGAATTGGAAATTCTAATCCTTATTACTCCCCTTAATCAATTTGATAATTATTACAATTGCTAAATAGCAAAATTAAATCATTAATGATGATTAATCATTATTAGCAATGGGAATGATGAGGAGAAAATAATTAGGACTTCTTTCCTAATTATTTCCCTAAATACATTTTCATAGGAGGGTTAATTAATTCATGGCATAATTAGGAATAAATTAGATAATTAATGATAAAGTAAAAAAATCAAATTAAAATAATAATTATTTCATATGATTCAAATTGAATTCATGGGTTCCCCTTTATGTGTTTAATAACATGAAGATCATTAAGGAAATTATGGTTAACCCATGGGTGTGGGAAAACCATATAAGTACTTAACTTAGAACCTTCCTTAATCTAATTAATTCTTAATCATGAGCCTAATTGCATTAAGTTCCTTTAGGAGCATTGCAAATTTTGATTTCTCGTAAGCATGTCATTAGAAGCTCATGATTAAGTTGTTAATCAAATTAAAGATGTTTAGGAAAGAAAAATTAAATTAATTGCTTAATGATTTGAACTTAATTAATCCATGAAATTCACTTAATTATTTCTCTTTAAATACATTAATTCACTAACATGGGATGGGACAAAACAGCAAATATTATCTCTCCTCTTTAAGATTTAAGAATTCAAATCTAAAAATTAAACTTCATAATAACTTTTGTTAAGATTAAGGAGTTTTATTTGACTTGATTGTCCTCATAAATTAATGTGATTGAATGTATTGTGTGGTAATATTTAATCATTCCTCTTCAATCATTATAAATTTGTATATCATTTGTATCATGTATTTATGCTTTCAAAAAGCAGAATCAAATGAATATGGTTATATATGTATAAATTGCATGTGTTGAATTGATCTTATTATATGGTGTGGCTATTATCACTAATAAATCTCAAATTACTTTCAAATTTATAAGTTAATGGTAAAAATTTAAAGTGATGTTAGTGTGATGTCCTAATTTAGAGCGTTGGGACACCACGCATATTTTAGGGGGTTATTGAAATAATCGAGTATGATATTATGGTATGATGTCCCATCTTGAAAGATGGAAACATCACCCTACAATCAACCTAATCACCTAATAAGGACTCCTAAGGCGGTCTTCATATATACCAGAGATCTTTCCCTCACTTTCCATGAAAAAGTAAACTAGTTTATTTTATGCTAGCTTCTTTAGTTCCCTATGAAGCAAGCTTCCATAGTCAATTACATCATAGGAAATGGAAATTCCCTAAAACACTCTCAATTAAAGTAATTCAATAATATCTCCAAAGATTTCATGGTTAGACTATCAAGAATTGGTATTTTGAAAATCAAATGGGAAAGTTTAATTTGGAAAACTTATTTTGGATTCCAAAGGAAGGTAAGTAGAGAGCACTCATGACACTATGAGGGCGACTCTAATCTATTATATAATGGGGCATTATATGTTTGAAAGAGAAAGTTTACTTTTAGTTTAAGTTGAAATTTTATTAGAATATTAGGGTTTATAGTCCATCAACACAAGATTGTGGAAATATTTAAGAGGTGAGGACTTATATTCATTGCTTGAAGGAAACAAACAGCCTTGAAACCTAAATCTAGGTTGCTTTAGCATAAGCTAAAAGCACGACCTAAGTCTAATCGAAAAATTGGACATAGTAGTTTATCTCCATAAAAGAGAATAAACCAATCTTGACTCTTCTAGACTTACAACCACTTGGAGTGACCAATAGCTAACACCTCCTATGCTTTAAAACTATGTAGGCTGGTCTAATGTAAATGCAAGATAGCTTGGCTGTTATTTAATTAGAAAGAGACTAGAGTCCTAAACTAATTCCCTGTTGACCTCACTTTTGGAGTGAGCTCTTAACCTTCCCTCCTTAAGCTTAGGACTCTTCTAGACACTAAGAACTCCTTAGTCATAAGACACTTCTAGTTATTAGGTGAACACTTAACCTAAGCCTAGAGACTTAGAAGTTTTAACCATAAGATTAGGTTATACCTTAGGGCTTAAGGAAATTACCTATCTCATAGCCTAAACCCAATATAGATACACTTTCTCAAATCAAACCCGGATTCAATTCTCAAACCAAATTGCAAATTCAATTTCAAATTCCAAATCTAATTTCAAATTAACTCCAAATGATTGAAACCCAAAATCAAATTCAAATCCCAAGACCCTTCTTAAGCCATATGAACCACATTCATAAGCTTAGCCAAAACCCCCCTTAGATCAAATCAAACTCAATTGATCTCTTTATAAATCAATTATTCCTTCATTTATATTCATAAATATAAATGAAATCCAAATTCAAATGACCAAAACTATATCGAAAATCAAATCCAAACTCAATCTAAGCCTTTTAAGCTAATTCTTTGGACTTAGCCAAATTCTATCCAAACTAAGTCAAAACTAATGAATTTTCTCTCGAATCAATCAATCATTCATTTGATCATTTATCCAAATATAAATAAAACCTACAATCATCAAAACAAATTCAAGTCAACCCAAGTCAACCCTAACTTAGCCCTTCTAACTTAAAACTTTCAATTCAGCCAAAACCTATTGGACTCCAAATTGATTGTCGTTAAATTTATATTTCAATCTAGGGCTCATATATAAGTTCAACTAAACTTGAATCAAACTAAAACCAAACCAATTGACCCACTTAGGTCCACTTGACCTAAAGTGACCTAAAGGACCCATTTGAGCAACTGTAATCCAACCCAAATTGGATTGAACCAAGCTCACCAAAACCTTCCACCATGATTGTTGATCACCCTAAGATGATCAATTATAATCAACTAACTCAAAACCAACTTAATCATTTGACCAAGTCAACCTTAGCCCAAATGAACCAAAACTGAGCTAAAACTCATCCTACATCAAATTAATTAAAATAATTTGATCAACCTAAAATCAATATTTAAATATGACTTGACCATTGAGCCAAGCCCAATTGGCCATTTGATCCGCGTTGACCCAAATTGGCCTAAAGGACCAAATCGGGTCAAATCATGATCTAACCCAAATTTTGCAACCAATGGCTCAAGTTCATTGATTATTGAACTTGACCAAAGTCATAATTAAACTAATTTGATCAATCAAACCCAATTGGTTAACTTGACCAAATTGGCCTAAAGGGTCAACTTGGCCTAAATCAAAATTAAATCCAAATTAATTCAAACCAAAGACCACATTCATCTTCAATTAGCCAATTGAACATGAATCAACCCATGACCCAAGCTAATTTGGCTAATTTTCATCAAGTTGATCAATTTGACCCAATATGGGCCATAAGACCCAAATTGGGCCAAATCCCTTCAAACCAAGCCATGACCCATTGGGGGCTGATCAAACTCAACCCAAACCTATTTGGGATCAGCCTAAAATCAACCCAATCCATTTAAACCCCTCATGGATTATCCCCACATAGGATTCCACTCAACCTCATTTAATTCTCCCCATCACATGCACTTAACTCCTCCCCAACATTTGCATTGAATGAGCTGATCATATAGTAGAGAGGACTTTGGAGCAAAATCCAAAGTCCTCAATCAATCTATCATCCCAACCACCCCAAGCAAGATGACAATCAATTTGGAGCCAAAAAATTCAAAAAAGAATGAATTTTTGGCCATTATAAAAGGAGGGAGAAATGAGGCTTTAGATCTCTTGCTCTCACCACCATTCAGCCCCCAAAAGCTCCCCAAAGTAAAAAAGGAATCCATCTCCCACCTCTTTGAGCCATTTTTGAGCTCAAAAATATAAATAATTGCTCTTTCGGTAAGGCGACGGTAAACATCAGAGAAGATGACGTTCCGAAGGGAGGCAAAGGTTAAAAATCATTCCAAAGCTTCCTCATATACTTAGGAGTTCTCATCTTCGCCACCAAAACCATCCCAGTGTAAATTTAGCCAAACTTTAGCTCAGGATTTCACATTTTGTTAATTTTCTTTTTTAGGAATTTCTCGTAGATAATCCTACATTTTTACTTTAAATCATCTTAATTAGAAAATAGAATTTCTTTTTGGTGTGAATCGATACAAAAATGAGTCCATTTGGATAAGTTTTGGCTTAGAAAATCTTATTTTTCCTTTAAAAGCTTGAAAACATTGTTTACATTGGGCTATCATCGATCCACGATTAGGATTAGATCATGGATCATGATCAGCGATCACTGATGCAATCCATCCGATCACATGGTTGCGTGATGGCTCATGTGCATCGATAACGGATCGCTATGGATCATGTGATCGATCTACATCATCCGTATGATCGGATATGGCCCATGGTTGCTTCCTGGGTTGACGGTTCTCAATGGTCGACGTCAAGCACATATTTCCTTTTTAAAAAAAAATTAATTTAAATCACCTAAAATTTTAAAAATTCATAGAAAATAAAATACCTAACTAAAAATTGTAAACAAGGGCTCGTTGGATTCAACTTTCTGAGAGGAATCCAATAAACTCAAAATCCCCAAATTTCTTAGTAAAAATCAAATTTCATTAATTAAACAAAAAATATATGTTAGATTTAGTTGAAATTTTCAAGGATTAAAATTAAAGTTAAAACACACCTACTATAAAAATGTCAACTAAAAAGGGCTTCTAGATTAGGCGAAATTAAATTTCGAAGTTCAAATTTCCCATTTTGATTAAATAAATCAAATAAAAATTCAAAAATTTACAAAAATCTTCAAAATGGTTTAAATCACATCAATTGACATTTAGGACTCTTAAGAAAATAATGTGATTTTTTGAATCCTAATGAACCCCAAACAAACACTTAAGATTAAAGTTTAATCAATTAAAGTTAATTAAAACATAATCTAAAAATAATTTAAATATCAAATCAAAATCAAGAATGAAATAGCACTTAAGCAATCATTAATCAAATCTCAAATCAAAAAAATATCATCCTTAGAGAAAATTAAATTAAATATAATTAAACATATTTAAGTTAATAAAAATCAATTAAATGATTAAATCTTAAATCAAACTTAAAATTCAACAAATTTAGGAAACTTTAACATGGGTAAAACTAGTATAACTAAACTTACACTAAGCATGGAATCTTAATCATATGAAACCCCTTAATGAGTATAAATAAACTAAAACTAATTAATCATTAAATAAACTAAAAAAATCAAATTGATTAATAAACTAATTCAATGTAATCATTTAATACTAATCAAATTAAACCAAATAAAGTTAAAGTAAATCTAATTAACATATGATTAAATCACATCCATTTGGAATAAGATAACTAATTAACCATTAAATATTTCAACCTAATAACTAAATCAAACATGTTAATAAAATCAAACAAACATAATAATAAATCAAATAAAACTCTAATCATAAATAATCAAACTTAATTGAAATGAAATAAATTAATTCACTTAATACAATGATGATAATAATAATCATTTAATCAAATCAAACTTAAGTAAAACACTTAACAATCAAATCACTCATGTGAGAAATTAAGTCATTAATCTCTGATTAAACAAACCTTTAATTATTCTAATAATTTAAAATTTTAATTACCCTTAATCAAACTTAATTAATCAAACATCTAATTAATGCAAACTTCATGAATTAATCCATCATCTTAATGAATCCAATTAATTTAAATAAGTTACATTAAAGCTAACTCTAAAATTAAGCTTAAGTCAAACCCCTAATTAAATTTAATAATCAATCACACCCTCAAGTAAGCTAATTAATCATATTATTAATAAGCTTAATCAAACATAATCAAAAATGCAATTAAATACTAAAAACCTAAATTAAACCTAAATCGTTAAGTCATTAATTACATCATTAAGAGTTAAATAAATCTTTATTTAATTTAATATTTAACTTAAACACACTCCTTAATTAAACTAATTGCCCTTAAGCTAATCCAATTAAATAAACACTTAATAAATTAATCCACCATCTTAATAGACTAAATTAACTTTATAAATCAGATTAAAATTGAATCAAAACACACACTTAATTAATCTACTAATTAATTTGATCACATATCTTAAGTAAACTAATTAAAGTCAATCAAATTAATCATATTAAACTTAACCTTAATCAAACATAAATGCAATTAAATACCAATCAATTCTTAATTTAAACTTAAATCATTAAGTCATTAATCACATCATTAACCTAAACAAATATGAAATCAAATTTAAAAAAAATTAAATAAATCTTACTTAATTTAATAATCGATCACACCTCTTAAACAAAATTAATTAAGTTAATCAAATTAATCATATTAAACTTAGCTTAATTAAACATAAATTTGAATAATCAAAATGCAATTAAATACTAATCAAAACCTAAATTAAACTTAAATTGTTAAGTCATTAATTACATCATTGATCTAAAAAAATATGAAATCAAATTAAAAATTAAACAAATCTTTATAATTAACATAAATACACTTCTTAATTAAACTAATTACATAATCATATTGAACCTAAGAAAACCCATAGACTAATAAAGCTAATCAAATCAAATTAAATCAAATTAAATTAAATTAAGAAAGACTCTCATCAATTTAATATGTAATCAAATCAAATCTCATTCAACCTACTTAAATAAGATAAACTAGTTAACTATCCAATGTTTGAAATCAAAATACAAACCAAACTTTGATAAACAAAGAATCAAACTCAATTAAGTTACATAACCATAATCAAAGAATGAATTAAATATTAATTTAAAAGGATATTGAATTATCAAGCTTTAATTAAACTAAAACATCTAATATTCAATCAAACACATGAATTTAAACAAACTTAAACTTCATTTAGAGATCAAAGATATTGAATTATCAAGATTTAATTAAACCAAAATATCTAATCTAAAATTAATTAATCAAAAACACATGAATTTAAACAAACTTAAACTTCATTAAATATCAAGGATATTGAATTATCAAGATGTAATTAAATCAAAACATCTAAATCAAAATCAATCAATCAAATACTTAAACCAACTCAAATTCTAAGCTCTAAATCAAATCAAATAAATTACATAAATTTGAATGGGCTAATTAAGATACTTAAGGACCTTAGTTAGATTCTTTAGGAATTAGGATGTAGAATAAAGTGAGTTTTGTCTACAAATGGAATTCATTCTACTCTTCATTCTTGAAAACCTAAACATCATTTTAACCAAATAAAAGTGAAATAAAAATAAAAAATAAATCATTAAATCATTTAAATTGATATCACCCAAAGGTAAAATTTAAAACAAATTCAAACTCCAAATTGAAACTTAAACTAAAGAAGCCTAAAAAAGTCTTGCACACAAGCCTTAAGCACACACATTAGAATACTAAGTCACCACTTCTAGTGCTAAGTTAAGGCATTGTATGTATGATGTTGTGTTTTGTTTTGTAATGTAATATTTTAGACTAGATGTTAGGGTGTATGTCTCGTAGACTGGATGTTAGGCCATTATTAGCCTAATCATATTTTTTGCAGGGGGTTGTACTTAAGGGGTCACTATAATAAAAAATATAAACATTTTTGCTGTGTAGGTTGCTTAGCCCCTAAGCATAACTCATGTTAGGACATGTAGGCTTGGTTACCCATGTGTGGGGTGCTAAGTTCAGATTATTCATATAACTGCTTGGGTTGTATGGTGTGTTTAGCTAACATTTATTTTACAGATATAGCTAGATTTACTTTTCATATTTTTGATGTAATTTTACATTAAGAATTAGGATTAGTGTTATGGGGGATTAAGATGAACAGTGGCCAGAAGGCTTAGTCCATGGGGTGCCCTGATGCCTTTGGTAAATCAAATCAAAAGAAAGAGAATGAAGAAATGAAGAAATGATGAAGAAAAGAAGACCCCATAGCATGTATTATTTTTTTTGTAATCCGGGTTGTATAAGGGTAGCTGCTACCCATCTTTTTTTTCTTTTGGTGTATGAAAAACATTGGCCTTTTATTCTTTTATGGTAGTCTATAAAACTATTTGATATTGTGTTTACATTATGCATTAGAACAACATGCTTTTCATAGTTTCTTTATGATTGATGCTTGAATGTGTGGCCTGGATGTGGTAGGCTCTTAGGATAAAATTAAATTTTCTATCCCACTAACAACTTATAACTAAAATTTTAAAATAACTCATAACCTCACATAAAAGCCTAGGAATTAAATCAAGATAATAAAATTTTTAGCAACCTCTTAGCTAAATGAATGAATATATAATATCATGCATGTCATATTATTCTACTCTTGTTAAAAGGGGGCTTCCATCTTTACTAGAGAATAAAGGCTTAACCTATGAGAGCCTTTGATGGAAGAACACCTCTTTCTCTCTTGATTTGTCCCATAATCAAGTTCTCATGTATTTAGGCATACAAAATCCCATAGCATGTCAAAATAAAGGGTTCAAAAGAATTAAATAAATTTGATAAAATTTGCATTAGATTAAGTCATGAATTCATACCACTCATGATTTAGTCTCTTAGAGTGAGTTTAAGGACTTAGTCTCCTTTCTAAATAAACAAAGCCTAGCCATCTTGCAAAGCATAAGACTCTACATGGATTTAAAGCGTAGGAGGAGTTAGCACACTCAGTGTAATAAGTCCAGCGATGGCATTTATTCTCTTATGGAAGTAAATCATATACCCATTTTCTCCTTAGATTTAGGTCATGCTTCAACCCTCGCCAAAGCTCCCTAGCTTAGGATCTGAGGTAGCTGTTTCTTTTGAGCTACAAGCATAAATCTCACCTCTTATGCATTTCCACAATCTTATATTGTGAAATTATAAGCCCTAGCAATCTAATAAAATGTCAACTCAAATAATCTATCCCATTTGATTTTCTAAATTAGATAATCCTTTGATAGTCTTAACCTTGAAATCTTTGGAGACCCTAATTGTCTACTTTAATCGAGAATATTCTTAAGAAATTCTCATTTCTTAGGATGTAATTAACTATGTCTCAATAGAAACTTAACAAACCGCTTAAAATATACTACTTTACTTTTCCATGTAAAGTGGGGAAAGATCTGGTATATTTGAAGACCCATCATGCCTTAGGAGTCCTTATTGGGATTAGTCCATTATAGTGGTGATTTCTATCTTTTGAGATAGTACATCATTTCTTAATGTCATACCCGATCACTACAATAAGTACCCCCTAAGATCTATGTGGTGTCCCTCATCCCAAAAATAAACACCACACTCCCTAAGAGATTAGATCATGTGTGGCATGAAGGCATGACTTAGACTAAATGCAAAAACAATCTTTATATCATTTTTGACATTCATTTGGATAAAGATTTAGGACAATTATGCCTAAATGCATTATAAAATTATGTTATTGGCTAAATTAGAAAGAGGAGGTGTTCTCCACTATAAGGGGTGCCCTCACAAGTCAAGCATTCCCCATCGTATAAGAATGGAGAGCCTCTCAATTCAAGAATATAACAATATGATATGCTTGATTATTGTCACATATATTATTCAGTTAAGGGTTTCTAAATCTTTTAATTATCTTGATTTTAACCTAAGCTTTAAAGTGAGGTTATGAGTTATTTTTAAATTTAGCTATGAGTTATTAGTGGGTGTAGAAAAATTAATTTTATCCTAAAGAGCCTACTTCATCTAAGCCACACATTCAATCATCAAACTTAAGAAACCTATGAAAATCATGTCATTTTTACTACACAAGTTAAACACAACAATCAAACATTCATAGATTTATAAAATAATAAAAGGTCAGTCTGCACCAACCATACACCTAAAAATAAAGAAGTTGGGTAGCTCAGCTCTACCCTTATACAACCCAGATTACAAAAGAATATTACAATGGAAATTAAATAAGTGCTATGGGGGTCTTCATTCTTCACCGTTTCTTTTCTCCCTTTTCTTAGTTTAGTTTTTCTCTAGGCTTCATAGGGCCTCCCAGGTCTTTACCTTCTAGCCATTGCTCATCCTAAACTCCATAGCACTAATCCTAATTTCTATTGCAAATTACATGTTTATGTAAAAAAAATTAAAATTAAATTACACCTGCAAAATATATGTTAGTTAAAAAACCATTCAAACCCAAGCAATTGCATTCTATAAGTTTAAACTTAACACCCTGCACATGGGTAACCAAGCCCCCTTATCATAATATAGATTATGCAAAGGGGTATAAGCAACTTGCAAGCCAAAGCATTTATATTTATTTTTATTTCAAAAACCTCTTTAGCATAATCGTCTATAGAAAACATCATTAGACTAATGACGACCTAACATCCAATCTACGCACAAATAATCCTAACATCAAGTCTAAAATATTACATTGTAAAATAAAATACAACATGACAACATACACCATCTTAACTTAGAGCTAGAAGTGGTGACTTAGTATTCTAATATGTGTGTGCTTAGGCTTACAATGGTATGTCTTAGCTAGGCTTTAGAATTATAATTATCTAAGATTTGGAATTATTTAAGTTAAACATTGGGGAGGTTTCATTTTAAGTTATCAAAAGGATTGATGAATTTTAATTGTATTTTACTTTTGTTTCATTGGATATTTACTTAGCATCTAATTATTGTAAAGAGAGGAAAGAGGTTTGACCCTCTTTCATCCCTATCCTAAGTTATTTTCTAAATGGCATGTTATTATGATTTTTGATTTCTTTTAGTGAATTATTTATTAATCATTCTTATTAATCCTAAGTTTGGGTTAATCTTAGAAGATACTATTCAAGCATGAAGGGCATCTTAAGATTAATGAGATTTAATTACTATCACATGGATAATGGTACATCATTCTTTTTCATCATCAATATCATGCATATGATTTTGAACTTAATATACCAATATATACAATATATTTTTGGCACACTTGAGTGATTGTATATGCATATATTTTTGGTAGAAAAAAGTGATTATATTCCTTAGCTAACACATGTATTAAAAATTTAAGCAAGTATGTACCGTTGTTAAACCAAGGAAGTGAGGTAATCTAAGACCTCCTTGGGAATACTTAAAGCCTCGTCCCGGATGTCCGACTATATACTTGCTATCTTAAGCACATACATATGTATACGACATAAGAATGAGAATCAAAATATTATAAGTTAACAAATTTATTTATTCATGTAAAAAGCACTATCCAAATTTTAAGGATATATACATGTGAATGAAATTAAGTAACTCTGTGCCATTGTTAAACTAGAGAAGTGAGATAATCTAAGACCTCCTTGGGGCTACTTAAAGCCTCATACTTTCAGGATATCCAGACTATATACTTACTAATATTCAAACACATGTAAACATACACTTGAATCATGAAAATAGAATAATACTTTAACATGTTTAAGCTGTAAAAAATATAAATCACATATAATATTCATAGCCAACATCAATCTAAATTTTTATTATTAATTTATAATTTTAAAATTTATTAGTGATAATAGCCACAACATATAATAAGATTAATCCAACATATGTAACTTATACATATATAATTATATTCATTTGAAAACATGAATGCATGGTATCAAATGGCATACAAACTTATAATGATTGAAAATGAATAATTCAACATTACCACATAATACATTCAATCACATTACTTCCTAAGGACAATCAAGTTAAATAAAATCATTTAAGATTAACCAAAGTTGTTATGAATTTTGATTTTGGATTCGAATCATTAAGCTTAAAGAGGTGAAATAATATTTTCTATTTTTCCCCATCCCAATTATTAGTGACTTAATGTGTTTAAGGAATAATAATTAAGTAAATTTTATGGATTTATTAAGTTCAAATCATAAAGCAATTCATTTGATTTCTTTCCTAAACCTATTTATTTTAATTAATCACTTAATTATGAGCCTCCAATGATATGCCAATAAGTAATTAAAATTTGCAATGCACTTAACAAAACTTAATGTAATGAAGCTCATTATATTAATTAAAAGAAAAATATATATTTATATAGTTTTCCCACCCATGAGTTAACCATAATTTCTTTAAGGATCTTTATGTAATTAAACACATAAAGAGGAACCCAAGGATTCAACTTGACTTATCTAAAAAAATTATCATTTAAAATAATTTATCACCTCATTAATTTACTTAATTAACTTTGATTAACATATGCATTAATTAACCTCCCATGGAAATACACTTAAAAATAACTAGGAAAGGGGTCCTAATCATTTTCCATCATTATTCCCACTATTAACAATGATTAACTATCATTAATTATTTAAATTTTGTTGTTTAGTACTTTTGATAATCATCAAATTAATTAGGGGGTGATTAAGAAATTTCAAATCCAAATTGCATAAAATAAAAATCCCAAGAAAATTATAGGAGGCAAAGGACATACCATAGAATTGACTCACCAAATTTAACCAATTGGCCAAGTAATGGGCTTAATTAGGATAAATAGCTTAAACTTCAAACTACTAAACACTATTCATTAATCAAATATTGAGGATTTTAGTTTTATTAGATTTTTCTCTATTTATCCTTTACAAAAATGAGTTTATTACAATTAGTTATGAATTTGCAAATTTTTGGCTAATTAATTGCATTTGAATCACCTAATTAACCTCCTAACGTCCCTGTGGAAGCGACTGCGCTTTCCATGTATACATAAGATAGGTTATTTAAAACGCCCCTATGGTGGTTGATGAAGTTGCGATTTGCCCCCGCCGATCTCGAAATGGTGGAGATTAATCGTGAATCTTACTAGATTAAATCTAAATATTTAGTAGATAATATCCGCATCATTCTAATCATGCAATGGACGACGATGATCCGTCATCTCCCCGAGCTAAGATGGACATCATCCACCTTCTGTCGCTTGATCCGAGCTCATAGAACGTTGATATAGACTCAAAAATGTGGGGGGAGGAGATCTTAGGAGATACTACTATGGAGATCGCATGAAATCACAAATCCCTTCATAAAATACCAACACGTAATGGACTTTCTACGATTTGTTGAATTTTTACCTAACCGGAGTTAAAGACCGATGGTCCACCAATTGAGGTAGCTTTCTCTTGAAGAAATGAAACCCTATTGACAAGAAATCAAGCGGCCTCCCCACCAATGCCTCTATGGACCAAGCGCCACCTCTAAACTCCATAGTTGGTCTTGGAGTGCCTTTTGGTGATCAAATCGATTGGGGATTAATTTGTTTTGACACACCGAAGCTAGGAAAAGATGTGGAAAGAGTTAATTTGGGTTTGGTGGAGTTTAAGTGAGGTTGGATGGATGGGGCTCTCAATTTTTAATGGAGATTGGTCTCGCCGGTGATGAGGTACACTAGGGGATTAGGAGAAGCTCTAGGACTACTCGAAATCTCTTAAGGAAGCTTTTGTGTGAAGTTTGAATGGATGAGGAGGAGTATACTCTCCTCCCTAAGTGAACCAAGGGCTGAGATTGGCTCAACCTTTGGTAGTCATCCGGTCGGGGTAGTGGTCGGAGATGGCAGTAGACTGTTGAGGTGGAGGGGCTTGAGAGGTTGAGGTTATGGCATGGGCTAGCAAGGTGTGTACCTCCTCCTCCAATTGAACCAATGGTGGGCTAATGGTAAGCTCACCCTCTCATTACAAAATTGAACCCAAATTGGGTTAGTCGATGGTCCAAGTGTCCAAAATGAGCTAAGATCATGGCTTTGTGAGTAGGTGAGACTATCCAAATGAGGATTTTATCCCATTTGGGTGAGTTGTCTTGAGGGTTTTGACTGTTCACCATGGGATTGAGTCATGCCAAGTTTGGTTGGCTTTGGACTTAGTTTGGATGAGTTTGGAGTCTCACTGGCTAACACAATTGGTCCATCAACCTAGGAGTTTGGATGTGTTAATTTGATCATTTGAAATGTTTTGGTTCAATTTGAAGTGGATTTGATTTTGGCTCATATGGATTAAGTTGACCAATTTGGTCAAATTGAATAAATTGGCTTGGGTGGAGGGTTATTTTAGGTTTAATTGATCATTCAAGAATAATTGTAACTGTTGGTTTGAATTAATTTTGGATTTGGGAATGATTTGATTCAATTTGACCCTTTAGATCAATTTAGGCTAAATGGGTTAATTGGGCATGTTTGATTAATTGGATGTTTGATCATGTTCAATAATCAACCTATAATTGATTAGATGCATTAGTTTGGATCAATTAGAATTTGATTTGACTCAATTTAACAAATTAGGTCAACTTGCATCAAGAGAACAAACTTGGTTTGATTTAATTTATGGTTTCATGTCCATTGATTTCAATCAATTAAGGTTGGAAATGAGATTTAGTTCATTTTGGTCCATATGGGTTAACAATTTGGATCAAGTAATCAAATTATTTTGGTTTGACCCAATTATTTGTGATCAATCAAAGATGATCAAAAATCATTATAGATTGATGAGTTGATTCAATCCAATTTGAGTTGGATTGAAGTTTAAATT
Organism: Cymbidium sinense; assembly: GCA_021442155.1. Taxonomy (NCBI): domain Eukaryota; kingdom Viridiplantae; phylum Streptophyta; class Magnoliopsida; order Asparagales; family Orchidaceae; genus Cymbidium; species Cymbidium sinense. The sequence goes on from CM038232.1 coordinate 74,560,643, forward strand.
AATTTGGTCATTTAGACCATTTTGGGCCAAGTGGTCAAGTTTGATTGAATTGAAATTGAAGAAGAGTTCAATGATGATTTAGGTTGATTGATGTCTTTGATTGCAATTTATTTTTTTATTGGATTTTGGCTCATTTGGATCTTTTAAAAATTTAAGTTAATTTCATTAGGTTTGACTGTTTTTTAGAAGGGATAGAGTAATGAATGGTTGGAGTGCTTGTGAAAAGTAATTGGATTTCAATTGAGTATGGGGCTTGGATCCATATGATGATGGTGGAATTGATTTAGGTTAAGGGTTAAGTTAATTTGGCTTGAATCTTGGATACAAAAAAAAATTTGATTAAGATTCATTGTGTTGGTTTGAGATTGGTTTTGAATGAGTGGATAGGCATGGGTTTTAGTTTAAAGGATAGTGTAGGACTTATTTGCCCTGGGTATAACCCAAGCTTAGGTAGCCTCTTCTAAAGTCTCTGTTTAGTGTTCCCTTAATCACTAGAAGTGTCCTATGACTAGGGAAATCCAAGTGCCTAAAAGATTCCTAAGTCTAAGGAAGGATGAGTCAATCCTCACTACAAAAGTGAGGTCAACAATTGGTTATAAATACCCTATGTGACTTACATTTGGTTATAGTTTAAACATTTTAATGAATTATTCTATTTTCATAGTTCATGTGTATGCTTACATGTATTTGAATGTTAGAAAGTATATAACCTGAATATCCCGAGAAAATGAGACTTTAAGTAGCCCCGAGGAGGTATTAGATTACCTCACTTCTCTAACTTAATAACGGCACGTACCTGCTTAATTTAATTAATATGTATGCTTACATTAGAATTTGTATAGAGCTTTACTTTACATGAGTAAATAATTTTTTAATATACAAGCTTTTGCATGATCTCCATTCTTATGTTTGTGTATACATTTTAAATATTTAGATAGTAAGTATATTCGCATCCCAGAACACGGCTTTAAGTAGGAGGATTATCTCACTTCTTAACAAAGGCTCATTTGCCTAAATCTCTAATAGATGTATGTATGCTTTAAAGAATGGAATCTCTCTTTTCATCAAAAATATATGCAATAAATCATTAAAGCATTCATAGCTTTATAAATACGTAACTGAACGAAGTAAACTTTTGGAGTGAGCTCTTAACCTCTCTTAGACTTAGGACTCTTCTAGACACTTAGAACTCTAGTCATAAGACACTTCTAGTGATTACGTGAACACTTAACCTATGCCTAGAGACTTAGAAGGGTTAATCATAAGATTAGGCTATGTCTTAGGGCTTAAGGAAATCACCTATCTTATAGCCTAAACTCAATCTAAATACACTTTCTCAAATCAAACTCAGATTCAATTCTCAAACCAAATTTCAAATTCAAGTTTAAATTCTAATTCTAATTTCAAATTTGACTCCAAATGATTGAAACCCAAAATCAAATTCAAATCCTAAAACCCTTCCTAAGCCATATGAATCACATTCATAATCTTAGCCAAAACTCCTTTTAGATCAAATCAAACTAAATTGATCTCTTTATAAATCAATAATTCCTTCATTTATATTCATAAATATAAATGAAATCCAAATTCAAATGATCAAAACTATATCTAAAATCAAATCCAAACTCAATCTAAACCCTTTACCTTTTGGACTTAGCCAAATTTTATCAAAATCAATCAAAATTCATTTCATTTCTCTTAAAATATAATCAAATTCACTCATTGATTGTTGTTGAATTAATTGACAATCTATATATGTCAACTAAATCACCAAACTAAAACAATTGACCCACTTAGGTCCACTTGATCCAAAGTGACCTAAAGGACTTTTTGAGCCAACTTTCAATATAACCCCAAATATTGAACCAAGCTCACCAAAACCTTCCACTATGATTGTTGATCACCCTACGATGATCAATCCAATTTGGTCAAGTCAACTTAATCATTTGACAAAGTCAACTAGCCCAAATGAACCAAAAGTAGCCAAAACTCATCCAACAAATTGATTGAAACTGATTTGAATCCCAAAATCAATATTTAAATATGACTTGACCACCAATTGAGCCAAACCAAGCCCAATTGGTCATTTGATCCAAGTTGACCCAAATTGGCCTAAATGACCAAATCGAGTCAAATCATGATCTAACCAAATTGATTGCAACCAATGGCTCAATTTCATTCCAAATTGATTATTGAACTTGACCAAATTATAATTAAACCTAATTTGATCAATCGAACCCAATTGGTCAACTTGACCCAACCTAGCCTAAATTAGCCTAAAGGGTCAATTTGGCCTAAATCCAAATTAAATCTAAATTAATTCAAACCAAAGATCACATTCATCTTCAATTAGCCAATTGAACATGAATCAACTCATGACCTAAGCTAATTTGGCCAATTTTTGTCAAATTGGACAATTCGACCAAATATGGCTCATATGACCCAAATTGGGCCAAATCCCTTTAAACCAAGCCATGACCCATTGGGGGCTGATCAAACTCAATCCAAACCCATTTGGGTTTCAGTCTAAAATCAACTCAACCCATTTAAACCCCTCATGGATCCTCCCATAGGATTCCACCCAACCTCATTTAATTCTTCCCCATCACATGCACTTAACTCCTCCCCAACATTTGCATTGAATAGGGCTGATCATATGGCAACAAGAGAGGACTTTGGAGCAAAAATCCAAAGTTCTCAATCAATCAATCATCAACTCCAACCACCCCAAGCAAGATAGCAATCGATTTGGAGCCAAAAAATTCAAAAAAAAAATAATAAACTTTCGACCATTATAAAAGGAGGGGGAAATGACGCATTATATCTCTTCCACCCACCACCATTCAGCCCCCAAGAGCTCCTCAAAGCAAAAATGAATACATCCCCCACCTCTTTGAGCCATTTTTGAGCTTAAAAACATGAATAGAAGCTTTTAGGCGACGTGAACACCGGAGACATTTGAAAGGGAGGCAAAGGTTAAAAATCATTCCAAAGCTTCTTCACATACCTAGGAGTTCGCTCGGATCTTCATCGCTGTCAGAAACCATCTCCGGCAAGGAAAATTTCATTAAACTTTAGCCGGCCTTAGGATTTCTCACTTTTTGTATTAATTTTCTTGCAATTTTAGAAATTTTCCTTAGATAAGTCATGCATTTTTCATTTTATTTGATCCCAATATGAAGTAGAATTTTTTTGGAGAAAATTGACGTGAAAATGAGCTCAATCAGACCTCATTTTGTATTTTTTTGTATTTTTTTTGTATTTTTTTCGTTGGTGAAAGAAATGTCCGATCTCACGTTGGGATCTGACGGCCGACGCTATGGACCCCACATCCTTTAGACCTCCTTTGCTCTCTAATCCGGATTAGATTTGGACCACCACATCGGACTGGATCAAAGCAACGCCATTTTCTTTTTTCTGATTTTAAAAATTATTTAAGTGTTCTAAAATTTCAAAAATTTATAGAAAATAAAATACTTAACCAAAAATTGCAAACAAGAGCTTGTTGGATTCATCTTTCCGAGAAGAATCTAACAAATATAAAATCCCCAAATTTTACTGATATTTTGAGCTTAATTTATGTTTTAGTAAAAATCAAATTTTACTAATTAAACAAAAACTATATGTCAGATTAAGTTGAAATAATCAAAGATTGAAACTAAAGTTAAAACACACCTATCATAAAATTTTCAAATGAAAAGGACTTCTAGATTGGGAGAAATTAAATTTAAAAATTTAGATTATCCATTTTAATAAATTAAATCAAATAAAAATTCAAAAATTTACAAAAATCTTCAAAATGGCTTAAATCACTTCAATTGACATCTAGGACTCTTAAAAAAATAATGTGATTTTTTGAATCCTGATGAACCCCAAATGAACACTTAAGATTAAAATTTAATCAATTAAGGACTTAATTAAAATACAATCTAAAGATAATTTAAATACTAAGTCAAAATCAGAAATGAAATAGCACTTAAGCAATCATTAATCAAACCTCAAATCAGAAAAATATCATCCATAGAGAAAATTAAACTAAAAATGATTAAACCTATTTAAGTTAATAAAACTCAATTAAATGATTAAATCTTAAATCAAACTTAAAATTAAACAAATCTAAGAAACTTTAACATGGATCAAACTAGTATAATTAAACCTACAATAAGCATGGAATCTTAATCATATGAAACTCCTTAATGAATATAAATAAACTAAAACTAATTAATCATTAAATAAACTAAAAATTAAATTGACTAAGAAACCAATTCAACATAATCATTTAATATTAATTGAATTAAACCAAATAAAATTAAAGTAAACTTATTTAACATATGACTGAATCACATCCATTTGGAATAAGATGATTAATTAACCATTAGATATTTCAACCCAATAACTAAATCAAACATGTTAATGAAATTAAACAAATATAATAAATGAATAAAATCAAATAAAACTCTAATCATAAATAATCAAACTTAATTGAAATGAAATAAACAAATTAATTTAATAACAATGATGGTATAACAATAATCCTTTAATCAAATCAAACTTAAGTAAAACACTTAACTAAATCAAATCATTCACATGTGGAAATTATTAATTAAATAAATCTTTAATTAATATAATGATTTAAAAAAATTAATAACCCTTAATCAAACTTAATTAATTAGATATTTAATTAATGCAAACTTAATGAATTAATCTATCATCTTAATGAACCAAATTAATTTTATAAATCACATTAAAATTAATTCAAATCAAACACTTAATTAATTTGATCACACCTCTTAAATGAACTAATTAAGTTAATCAAATTAATCATGTTAAACTTAAACTTAATCAAACATAAAATACAATTAAATGCTAATCAAATTAAACTTAATCATTAAGTCATTAATGACATCATTAACCTAAATAAATATAAACCAAATTAAAATTAAACAAATCTTTATTTAATTTAATAATTAATCACACCCCTCAAGAAAACTAATTAAGTTTATCAAATTAATCATATTAAACCTAAGCTTAATCAAACATAATTAAAATGCAATTAAATACTAATCAAAACCTAAATTAAACCTAAATCATTAAGTCAATAATCTCTAATTAAACAAACCATTAATTAATCTAATAATTTAACATTCTAATTACCCTTAATCAAACTTAATTAATCAAATATTTAATTAATGCAAACTTAATAAATTGATCCATCATCTTAATAAACCAAATAATTTTATAAATCACATTAAAATTAATTCAAATCAAACACTTAATTAATTTAATCACACTTATTAAATAAACTAATTAAGTCAATTAAATCAATCATTTTAAACTTAAGCTTAATCAAACATAAAATATAATTAAATGCTAATCAAATCCTAATTTAAACTTAAATCATTAACTCATTAATTACATCATTAACCAATAAATATGAAATCAAATTAAAAATTAAATAAATCTTTATTTAATTTAATAATTAATCATACCTCTTAAATAAATTAATTAAGTTAATTAAATTAATCATATTAAACCTAAGCTTAATCAAACATAAATGTAATTAAATACTAAATTAAACCTAAATTATTAAGTCATTAATTACATCATTAGTCTAAACAAATATGAAATCAAATTAAAAATTAAACAAATCTTTATAATTAAGATAAATACACTTCTTGATTAAACTAATCACATAATCACATTAAACCTAAGCAAACCCATAAACCAATAAAGCTAATCAAATCAAATTGGATCAAATTAAATTAAATTAAGAAAGACTCTCATCAATTTAATATGTAATCAAATCAAATCTCATTCAACCTACTTAAATAAGATAAACTAATTAACTATCCAATGTATGAAATCAAAATGCAAACCAAACTTTGATAAATATGACAAATGGATGCAATTAAAAGATAAAATCTTAATTACAAGGAATCAAACTCAATTAAAATCAAAATAAAATCTCAATTAATCTAATCTAATCAAACTACAAATGAATGAACCATAATCAAATCAAATAAACATAGAGTCAAATCACATAATCATAATCAAAGAAAAGAATTAAATATTAATTTAAAAGGATATTGAGTTATCTAGATTTAATTAAACCAAAACATTTAATCTGGAATTAATCAATCAAAAATACATGAATTTAAATAAACTTAAACTTCATTAGATATTAAGGATATTGAATTATCAATATTTAATTAAACCAAAATATCTAATCTGAAATTAATCAATCAAAAATTCATGAATTTAAACAAACTTAAAATTCATTAGATATCAAGAATATTAAATTATCAAGATGTAATTAAACCAAAATATCTAAATCAAAATCAATCAATCAATCAAATACTTAAACCAACTCAAATTCTAAGCTCTAAATCAAATCAAATAAATTACAAAAATTCAAATGGGCTAATTAAGATACTTAAGGACCTTAGTTAGATTCTTTAGAATTAGGATGTAGTAGGTGAGTTCATATACAAATGGAATTCATTCTACTCTTCATTCTTGAAAACCTAAACATCATTTTAACCAAATAAAAGTGAAATAAAAATGAAAAATAAATCATTAAATCATTTAAGTTGAAATCACCCAAAGGTAAAATTAAATAAATTCAAACTCCAAATTAAAACTTAAACTAAAGAAGCCTAGTAAAGTCTTGCCACCCATGCCTTAAGCACACTCATTAGAATACTAAGTCATTACTTTTAGTGCTAAGTTAGGGCATTGTATGTATGATGTTGTGTTTTGTTTTGTGATGTAATGTTTTAGACTGGGTGTTAGGGTGTATGTCTCGTAGACTGGATGTTACGTCGTTATTAACCTAATCATGTTTTCTGAGGGTTGTGCTTAACACTGTAATAAAAATATAAATGTGTTTGTCATGGTTGCTTAAGCATAATTCATGCTAGAGGTGGGCTTGGTTGCCCATATGTGGGGAGCTAAGTCTAGATTATTCATATAACGACTTGAGTTGTATGGTGCATTTAGCTAACATTTGTTTTACAGATGTAGCTAAATTTACTTTTTCTATTGTTGATATGATTTTGCATTAGGAATTAAGATTAATGTTATGGGGGATTAGGATGAGCGGGCGAAGGCTTAGTCAGGGTGCCTGTGATTCTTTTAGAGCAAATCAAATCAAAAGAAAGAGAATGAAAAAATGAAGAAAAGAAGACCCCCATAGCATGTATTTTTTTGTAATCTGGGTTGTATAAGTGTAGAGCTTGGCTACCCATCTTTTTTTCACTTTTCAGGGTGTACGGCGGAACCCAACCGCATTAGCCTTTTATTCTTTTATGGTAGTCTATAAAATGTTTGATGATGTGTTTAGATTATGCATTAGAACAGCATGCTTTTCATAATTTCTTTATGATTAATGCTTGAATGTGTGGCCTCGATGCAGTAGGTTCTTAGGATAAAATTAAATTTTCTATCCCACTAACAACTCATAACTAAAATTTTAAAATAACTCATAACCTCACATAAAAGCCTAGGAATTAAATCAAGATAATAAAATTTTTAGCAACCCATTACCGGATGAATGAATGTATAATATCATGCATGTCATATTATTCCACTCTTGTTAAGATGGGGCTTCCATCTTTGCTAGAGAATGAAGGCTTAACTTGTGAGAGCCTTTGATGGAAGAATTTTCTCTTGATTTGGCCCAAAATCAAGTTCTCAGGCATTTAGGCATACAAAATCCCATATTATGTCAAAATAAAGAGTTCAAAAGAATCAAATAAATTTGATAAATTTTGTATTAGATTAAGTTATAAATTCATACCACTCATGCTCTAGTCTCTTAGGAGTGAGTTTAAGGACTTAGTCTCCTTTCTAAATAAACAACAGCCTAGCCATCTTGCAAAGCATAAGACTTGTCTACATGGATTTAAAGCGTAGGAGGAATTATTTGGCGACCACTCCAGGTGGCTGTAAGTCTTACAGTTAGGTTGTTCATCCTCTCTTATGGAGGTGAATCAAATACCCACCATTCAATTAGACTTAGGTCGTGCCTTTGTTTTGTGTCAAGGCTCCTTAGTTTATGACTCTGAGGTAGCTATTTTCTTCGGGCTACAAGCATTAATCCTCACCTCTTAGGTATTTTCACAATCTTATGTTGTGGAATTGTAAGCCATAGCAATCTAATAAAATATCAACTCAAATAATTTACTCTCTTCAAATTTCAAAAAAATATATAAAGTCCAATTATAAGGTAGATTGGAATGCTCATTAGGCTTACTAGTATCATAAGTATTTTCTACTTTCCCCCTTTGGATTCCAAAAATAAGTCTTCTTCTTGATTTATCCCATTTGATTTTCTAAAATAGTCAATCCTTTGATAGTCTTGACCTTGAAATCTTTAGAGACCCTAATAGTCTACCTTAATCGAGAGTATTCTTAAAGAATTCTCATTTCTTATGATGTAATTAACTATGGGGGCTTGCCTCCATAGGGAACTTAATGAACCTGGCTTAAAATAAGCCCTACTTTACTTTTCCATGTAAAGTAAGGGAAAGATCTCTGATATACTTTAAGACCCATCATGTCTTAGGAGTCCTTATTAGGTGATTAGGTCCATTATAGAGTGGTGATTTCTATCTTTTGAGATAGTATATCATTCCTTAATGTCGTACCTGATCACTTCAATAAGTACCCCTAAGATATGTGTGATGTCTCACACCTTAAAAATAAATACCATAGATTTTTCTGGCGACTCTGCTGAGGATGGTTCCTCTCTCCATCTCTAGCAGATAATTATTATCTCTAAACATTGATAGTGGACTTATACTTTATATAGGCTCAAGACTATCACTCTTTCCATTGGCACTTAGCTTATTTCACCCTTAAGCAAAGCTAACCAACATTCTTTAGGTTTTAGGACCTCACTCCGTGTAGGTTTTAAAATCCCTATTGGGTCCCCTAATAGGTAAAAATAAATTAACTAAAGAAAGGAAAAATAACCAAACATAAAATTTTGAACCTCTTACCACTAGCTTGGTGAAGCAAGGTTCATCCCATGCTTAACAAAATTTCAATAAAATCCAAAGTAAAATAAAAACATCTTTTACAAAAATTTTCAAAAGTCTTTTCAAAATAAAAATCATATGAACCCCTTTAACATAATCCAATTGTTAAAAGATTCTCTCTTTAAAATCAAAATTAAACAAAGAGCAAAAAAATCTTTTCTCCAAAAAATTTTAATCCCCTTTCAAAATAAAAATAATTGAACCCCGCTTAGCATACCAAAATTCATTAAGTGAAGGTTCATTTTTTAAAAATCAAAATTAAACCAAATAAAACCTTTTCTTCAAAAATAAATATCAAAATTGTTTTTTTTCAAACAAAATTAACCAATCTCATTTAACATACTCAAATTTGTTAAATAATAGTTCTCTTTCAAAATCAAAATCAAACAATGCCAAATAAAAAAAATCCTAAATTTTTGAACCTACCATTATTTGAAAAGTAAAATTCCAAAATTTCTTAAGTCCCAGTCAAAGAGCTCTGAACCTCCAATTATATCAACATTTGACAAGTGAGGTTCCAAAGAAATTCTCTTCAAAATCTCTCCAAATTGAGATCTAATTATTTAAACCCCTTTATCATATTCAAATTTGATGAGTGTGAGTTCAAATTCTTTAAATTTATCAAAAATGTCTGAATCAAATTTGACATAGAGCTTGGAAACCTTAAGATGACTTATGATAATGCAATATTCACTATTATTGGTCACAAAGTTATGAATCATAAAAACTTTAATGATGAAATTCAACTTAAAATCAAGATGTAGATTTTCACCCTAAAGGAGAAAGGCCATAGAGATTCCTTTAGGGGCAAAGAATGAAATTGACAAGGATTTTGAGTATGTCTTATTTATTATAGATAAGTATGACTCAAATGACTTAAATCCTAATTTCCAAAAGAAGATACCTCTCAAAATAAGGATCGTAATCCATAAAGCAGTAGTACTGATGGACTTGATGTCTTTAATGATTCTAACTCAGGGAGAGATGCCCCCATTCTAAGCTTTCATGGTGTCACTATCAATAAAGGGTTAGAATCATCAAATTTTAAAGGTCTAATGGGATAAACTTTGGAAAAAAAAAGAGAGAGAGTAGGTAGACATTAATTCTACCTCTCTTTCAAAAGATATCACATAAGTCTATTATTACAGTGGCGGGGTCCTATCACTTTGATCAACACCATAGGAACAAGCAAACCAGTCGTTGGAAATAATAAAATTCTAAATCCTTCTTAAGATACACCTCACAATCCAAAATAAGGGCATCAAACTATTCTGAAGGTTAATCTTAATGTCCTAGACTATCTTGGAAGGTTGCCCACTAAGTTAAGTAATAAGTGCACACTCACATTCTCTAAAGAGGTAGAAAAGTATTTGATTCTTCCTTACACAATTAGTTTCAACCTCCTTAAGTCATATTCAACATAGAATATCCTATGGAAAAGAAAGACAAGCAATCTCCTCCAGAGAATAGAATATAGGCAAAGACTCAAAAAAAAGATAATAAAAAATTTAAAATTAATAAAAGGAGAAAGAGAAGAAGAAAAAGAGATAAAGTAAAGCACTAATAATACATATTGATTTAGAATCCAAAAAGTAAATCATATGTACGAGGTGTAAATTCAAAAAAAAGAGGAGAATGAGAAGAAGAAAAAGCGATAAAGTAAAGCACCAATAATACATATTGATTTAGAATCAAAAAAAATAAATCATATGTACGAGGTGTAAATTCAAAGAAAAAGTAGAATGAGAAGAAGAAAAAGAGATAAAGTAAAGCACCAATAATACATATTGATTTAGAATCCAAAAAATAAATCATATGTATGAGGTGTAAATTCAAAAAAAATGAGAATGAGAAGAAGAAAAAGAGAAAAAGTAAAGCATCAATAATACACAATAATTTAGAATCCAAAGAAGAAATCATGTGTATGAGGTATAAATTCAAGAAAAAAGTGGGAAAAGAATATATGAAATAAATTTTAGTCAAATTTTGACAAGTCTCTGGAGTTAGATGTCAATAAAAAAATGTTCTAAAAGGAGGATTCATGTATGATATGACTAGAAACTTAGTAGGTATGCGAGCTCATTGGCTGCAATTCTACTATCTCATGACATTCTTATAGGACTGGAAGTTAAGAGTTGCTCCTAACCTCTAGCAAAAAAAAACATTATGAGATTTCAATTTTTCATTTCATATCTCTTTCTTCAAGCTCGAAAGAAGATTCAACACTTGTAGATAGACCTTCAAATGAAGTAATAAAATCATTTTTTGTCTAGTCTACCTACTTTGCTCAAAGAATTTTGAAGACTTTCAAGTAGAGAATGCACTCCCTAAAGTTGTAAAAAAAATAAAATAAATAAATAAATAAATAACCTATTGCTATAAGAGAGTCCACCCCACTCTCCCAAGAAATTCAACTAGGATTATTAACCAATAAGTTTCAAAAAATTAACCTCAAAACATGAAGAGAGTCCACCCACCATCCCAACATCCATATATGATAAGTTAAAAGGAAAATGCCAATGACTTGGTTAGGTTACTTTTGTAGTTTAAAGACTGCTTTACCTAAGACCATTATAAAGTGCCTAATACATCTCTGAAGGTAATAGCAAGCTCAAAATTGAACATATTGTTATTCCTATTTTACAAACTTTTGACGTGAAGAAGAGGATCAAAGTTTGAAGTTAACCTTATTGAAGAAGAAAGATACGACAATGATTTCCCAACATTATTCCTAGCCGAAAGGAAGAACATACAAATTCGCACATATGTTAGTTTTGAAGATCTAAGATAGGCATGTCTTGAAGACAAATTTACATTAGTTGTATCAAATTTAATAATAGACATAACCTCTTTGCATGCAGTCTCCTCATTCAAAGATGGATCAAATGATGCCGGAGGATGAGAGGTCATTTGCATTTATAATTTCCATCATAATTTACTGTTATAAGGTCATGTCTTTCAGCCTTAAAATGTTGGCCACATACCAGCGGGCCATGACTTGAATCTTCGACAAACTCATTCATCACCAAGTCGGATGCTATGTTGACGATCTCATGTCAAAAGCAAAGAAAAGGAAGACCATCTTTATGATCTGAGTAGTTGTCTTTGATTAATTATGATGCTACAACTTAAAGAAGAATCCCCTAAACTATGCAATTAGGATGGCTTTAGGGAAGTTTCTAGGACTTGTAGTAAAGCATCATGGGATAATAAAAATTGATCTAAAAGAGATTAAAGTGATATTAGAGATGCAACCTCCAAAAAAAGGAAAAGAAATAATAATAATAATAATAAATAAATAAATAAAAGAAAAAAAGGTGGGGCTCAACACAATTAAAATCATTTCAAGGAAGGTTGTCATGTCTAAGATACTTAATCTCTCTTCTTCTTTTTTTTGGCTAGGTGTCAATCATTCACTACTTTGATAAAGAAAGTAGATCAAGTTCTGAAGGATGATAAGTGTCAATACTCATTCAATAGCATAAGGTAATATTTCATGGCACCTCCAATATTGGCCCCTCCATTCGCCTTAAGCCACTAGTTTAAGGCTATCTCCATTTAGGGTACAACTCTTCTTGTTAAAATTTATTATAAATAATCAAATTACAAAACTCTATGCATCAATTGAAAGCTTGAAGGTCTTCCAATAAATAAAAATAGAGACCTCAGTTAATGTTGAATATAGATGATTTAAACTCTTTCAAAGCTCAAATCAAGATCTTGCTTCTAATCATTTAAAAAAAAACCTACTTTGGTGTTTCGAAGGATGGAAAGTAGTTTAACCACTATGATAGGAGAGTGTCTTGTATTTCTATGTCAACAAACATTACTTCTAAATCCATTACACTCAAAATCAAAATTCAAATTTGGAGAATAATTCAAGTAATTGGAATGAGAATTTTCTTTCATTCAAATACAAATTAGAACATAATATTTGAGAAGCCTTAGTAAATTTCATTCACTAAGGATGATCAATTACATTGACTGGGTCCCAAGAATTTTGGAGAAAGAACACTATGCTTGGTTGTTCTTATTCCATTTGCACACACTTAAAGAAATTTCAAAAAAAATAAATAAATAAAATTAAAAAATTAAATTAAATTAAATTAAATTAAATTTATAAAATAAAAATAATCAAAATCAATTCCTTAGTAAAGTTATGTTTTCACATCCACATTGGTTGAGTCTGAATAAAATAATAATAATAAATCAATCAATCAATCAATCTACAACCACCCTTCAAAATTTCTCATCAATCTAAACATTTCTTCAAACTTACATCAAAAACTCAATATTTATCTCCGACACATTTAGGGTAGGTGTAAGAGAACCGACATCTTATCCTTCATCAACACAAACAAAAACTACACGTGATCCTCCAATGCTATTAGGATAGGTGTAAGAGAACCCAAGAAGCATCCTATTTCGACTAGTACAACTAAGTTAGGTGTAAGAGAATCCAAGTGGCATCCTTCCTTGGTGGAGTCACAATTGCCCCTGTGGCACCATTTCATCCATTCATCGATGTGTCTAGGATAAGTGTAAGAGAACCCAAGCAGCATCCTATTCCCTCTTTCAAAACATAAATAAACATATGCCTTTTGTCTCGGGTTATTTTTATGTGGGAGCAAGCCTCCTGTGGCACTCACTCATTTAGTCTGACATGCTACCTTACTGTGTCAACCCGTGTTCACTTATCCGCGATGTGAGTCCCCGCTTTCTACGACTTGATCATTACAAACCACGCTGTCAATTTGGTACTATCAGTAGATAAGCTACCCTATGTTGACTTTCTTTAAGAGGATGTAAGCCTACGTGCTTTCTTATTGGACTAGCTAATATGCATTAACTAGGTTGAGTATATTTAAGGTTTAGGATAAGTCCCCTAGCGGCTCCTTTCCTCTTGACTACTTTAAGCTTGGGTCTATTCCTTACATAGGACTCCTCATTTAGTAGTTGCCCTAGGTTGGATGGCCCTTGTCACCGAAGATAGACTATTCCGATGATCAATTCCACTTTAGAGATGCTTACTTCTTTCTAGATTGCAAACCGATGGGCACCTTAGGTTGGTTGATGTTCTGCTATCGATGGACTCACCCGGTAGATACACCACTCTTACCAGATGTGAGTCCTAGACTTTCTCCTTGAGTTGGCCATTGAATACCTATTTAATATATGACTAGCCATGTCATCTTCTTTGGGGTGTTGGATTAAGCCTTTAGTGGCCCCATTCCATGCGGGCATTCTATTTGGATCATGCCCTTTGTGACCCCATTTAGACACTACCCATGTTACTTTCAGATTGGGCAGTCCCCCTTTCCTAGTAACCACCCCTGTGGTTGGGGAATTTGTTCAGCAGATGGGCAGATTCTCTCTTGGTTTAGTAAATCTGAGATAAGTCTAGACTGATATAAGCTCCTTCTCAGTTTGATCCCTCGCAAACCAAAAGGGTCCACGTTAAAACAAACAAAATAAACAAATGCAAATCATATATATTTATAACTATCATCACTCCAAATATTGTTATCCATTTATAAACTTCAAAAAAAAATGCATTTGAATTTAATAGTGATAAAAGCCACACATATAATAAATTAAGCCAACACATGCAAGCTTACATAAATAAATTCCATTTTATTCATTTAAATTTAAAAAAAAAGGTGAATGCATGAAACCACATGACATACAATATTTAAAGTGATTGAAAAGGAATATCCAAACATATCATTCAACCACACTAACTCCTAAGGACAATCATATTAAATAAAAGTATTTAAAGAAAACCAAAGTTCCTTACTTAATTTAATTTTTGGATTTGGATTGAACTTAAAGAAGAAAGATTATTTGCTATTTTAATCTCATTCCCATGTCGGTGATCTTGATTTGCTTAAGGAAAGATAATTAGATAAATTTTATGAATTGATTATGTTAGATCATTAAGCACATCATTTAATTATTCTTTCTTATGTTTCTTTAATTTAATTAATCAATCAATCATGAGCCACAAATGATATGAATATGAATATAAATAAATTTGCAATGCTCCTACAAGACCTAATGCAATTGGTTCATAATTAAAGATTAATTAAGCTAAAGAAACTAATTAAGTATATTTATAATTTTTCCCACACTTATGGGTTAATCATAATTTTCTTAAGGGGTCTTTATGTTATTAAACACATAAAGAGGAACCCTCAATTTCATTATTAATTATTTGATGTGATTAAGATTCTAATTGATTTGATTTAGTCATTTAAATGATTAATTAAGTAATTAATTCTCTAATGAAATGAATTTGGAAAAGTGATTTGGAAAGAGGTCCCAATCACTCTCCTCATCACCTCACTATTAATCAGTGATTAATGAGCTTTAATTAATCAATTTTTACTATTTAGAATATTAATTAGTCATTAAATTAAAAGGGTAATTAAGATTTAAATTATCAATTCTCCTAATTACCTAGGCAATAAATTCCAAGAAAATCTTGAGAGGCAGAGGTCACCCCATTAAACCAACATACCAAGTTTGGAATTAATTTCCTAAATAATTAAGGCTTAATTAAGATAATTAAGTAAATATTCAAACACTAATTAGCCTTAATTACTACTTAAAACTAAATGGAAATATTTTTAATAAAATCTCCTCTATTCTACCTTTCTAATGAATATTTATTTGTTTTTTTAGATTTTTTTATAATTAGTTATGATTTTTTAAAGTTTCAATGATTAAAATGAATTATTAACTCTTAATTAAGCCTAATCTTATTGGCGCCATGCGGACCACTGACGTTGATGCGCTTTCCACATGGCACTGCAAGATTAGCTATTTAAATCATCTAACGTAGTGCTAACATGGCGGCGGCATGTTTTCTCTCCGTAATCTAAGATTAGACGGTGAGGATGAATCTCATGGTTCCTAAGGGGATAAATCGAAATTAATCTATCGAATAGTCATGGATGTTCATTCCAATCATGCATAATAGATGATGGATGATCCATCATCCCCTGAGTGATAGAAGATGGACATCATTCACCTTCTTTTGCTCAATCTGAGCTCACCGGAGCTTGTGGGGTTCAGGATCGATCCAAAATGTTCGCAAGGGAATTCTAAGGGAATTTAACGGTGGATTTTGCATGACATCACACTTTTCTTCACAAAGGCCTAAGAATATTTACAAAATGCTCGGTTTGTCAGAATTTACCTTATCAGAGCTTCGGATCGGCGGCTAACCAACTGAGATTGCTTTGCCTTGAAGAAGCGAAGCCCTACTGAGAAGATGGCGCCTTGACTCTCATCAAGAACTCAGAACCAACCATCACTAAAGCTCACGTTGGTCTAGAAGGGATTGAATCACTGGAAGATTTGTTTCACCTCGCCAGAGCTTGGTGAATGTGTAGGAAGAGTTAATTAGAGGGAGGTGAAGTTTGTAGGAAGTTGGACGGAGCTAGGCATTGTCCTATCTCGGGTTGGTGTTTTCAGGGGAGGAGAAAGCTTAGGAAGCCAAGGAAAAGTGAGTTCGCCTCAAGTGCTCTAACTGAGGAAGTCCAATTGCCAGTTTGAATCGAATGAGGGGAGTATCTCTCCTCAAGATTGGCCTTGGGGCTGCCATTTTCATCCCACCACCATGCTGAGGGAGCTTATGTATTTTGATTTGAGTGGAGGGAGGTTTGAGTTAGCTACCTTGATTGGATAAGGCAATGAGAGGAGGTGGGTTAACTCACTTCCCCTTGACCAAGGGCTAATCTAACTCCTTCTGGTTAAGTTAGCCACATAGCTAGCATTGGGTGGCTGTCAAATGCAATGAAGGGTGGTTGACCTCCTAAACATGGATTTTATCTCATATGGGAAATTTTACCCATTGGGTAATGGGTCAATTCAAATTCAAATGAGTATTTAGACTATTTTGGTTTAATTGGTTTGGTTTAATTTGGCCTAGATTTGGATTTGACCCATTTGAGTTCATATGGACAAATAGGTCAAGTTGACCAATTTGGCCAAATTAAAATTGGCTAGCATTGGTTTAGTTCAATTGATCATTTGAAGATGATTGTATGCTTTAGTTTTAATCAATTTAGATTTAGGAATTATTTAGGACAAATTGACCTAAATAGGCCAATTAGTCAACTTAGATTCAATCAAGGTTTTTATCATGTTTAATAATCAATTTGGAATGAACTGAGTCATTGATTTGAATCACTTTGGGTTGGATTTTGATTTAACCCAATTTAGCCTTTTAGGTCAAATTGGGTCAACTTGGGTCAAGAGGGCTAATTAGGTTTAGTTTGGCTCAATTGATGATAAAGTCATGTTCAAGGATTGATTTTAGATTGGTATGAATTATTGGTTTTAATTGATTTGGCTTAGGATGAGATTCGGTTCATTCGGCTCATGTAGGTTAATGAATCAACTTGATCAAATTGACTTGGTTTGACCCAATTGATTGTAATTGATCAATCAAGGATGATCAACAATCATCATAGAAGGTTTTGGAGGGGTTGATTCAATTCAATTTAGGTTGGATTGAAGGTTGGCTCAAATGGGTCTTTAGGTCACTTTGGGTCAAGTGAACCTAAATGGATTAATTGAATCGATTTTAGGTTAAATTGAGTTGAGTTGAGTTTGAATATTG
Source organism: Cymbidium sinense (assembly GCA_021442155.1). Lineage (NCBI taxonomy): Eukaryota > Viridiplantae > Streptophyta > Magnoliopsida > Asparagales > Orchidaceae > Cymbidium > Cymbidium sinense. The sequence goes on from CM038232.1 coordinate 74,578,313, forward strand.
ATTTGGGGATTGATTTATAGCTTTGGTTGCAATTGATTTGGGTTTAAATGAGTTTTGGCTCATAACTCATTTGAATATATTAAGTCAAATAGGTTAGGTTAGATTAATTGAATTGATTTTGCCTTGATAAGTTTAATTGTAGTTTTGATGTGGTTTGGAATGATGATTGAAGCATTAAATTGATTATGAGAAAATCAATTGAGTTAGAATTTGGATTGAAGAGATTTTGGCTAAGTCCATAGGATTGAATCATGAGCATAGGTTTAGATCATGTTGGTTTTGATTTTGAATTTTGTTTTGGCATATGAATTGGAGTTCAATTGAGTTTGGTTGGATGATTTTGAGGTTTGATTTTTTAGCTAAGGAGATAGACATGAGTTTGGTTAGACTATAGGCTAAGTAGGTTTCACTAGGTCCTAAGGCATAACATAACTTAAGGCTAACCCTTCTAAGTCTCTAGGTTTAGGTTAAGTGTTCACTTAGCCACTTAAAGTGTCTTATGACTAAGGAGCTCTTAGTGTCTAAAAGACTCCTAGACCTATGACAGGGAGATTGAATCCTCATTTCAAAAGTGAGGTCAATAGTTCTTAATTAAGATAATAAAATATTTAGTAACCCTTTAGCTAAATGATTATATGTTCCAACAACATGCATATCATATTGTGTCACTCTTGGATATGGAGGATCTTCACTTTTGCATGATAGGGGATATGCTTGACCCTTGAGAGTAATCTCTTGTAGTGGAAAACACCTCATTTAATTGATTTGTCCCATGACTTAATTTTATCATGCCCATAGGCATAATTATCCCAAGCCTTGGTCCAAAAATAAATGTGTCAAATTATTCAAAAAAACTTATAAATTTTCAATATTAATTTAAGTCATTTTTACATACCAAACATTATCTAGTCTCTTAGGGAGTGAGTTTATGACTCTAGCTTCCTTTCTATTGAATAACAACGTAGCTATCTTGCATTATATAAGATCGATCTATATAGTTTTAAAGCATAGGAGGTGTTAACTAGCAGCCACTCCAGGCGGTTGTAAGTTAGAAGAGTCGGTATGTGTCTATTCTCTCTTATAGAGGTAAACTATTATATCTCAATTTTTTTTATTAGACTTAGGTCGTTCTTATAGCTTGTGCAAAAGCATTTTAGATTTAGGTTCTGAGCCTACTTATTTCCTTTGTGCTACTAGTATAAGTCCTTACCTCTTAGGCATTTTTAAAATCTTGTGTTGTTAGACTATAGGTCCTAGCATTCTAATGAGATTCCAACTTAAACAAAAGTAAATTCTCTCTTTCAAAAATATAAAGCCTCATTATAGGGTAGATTGGAGCACCCACTAAGCTTCCTAGTATCTTGGGTGCTCCCTACTTATCTTCCTATGAAATCTATAAATAAGTCTGTTGACCTCACTTTAGAGTGAGGATTCAATCTTCCCATTATAGGTCTGGAGGGTCTTCTAGCCACTAAGAGCTCCTTAGTCATAAGACACTTTTAATGGTTATGTGAACACTTAACCAAAGCCTAGAGACTTAGAAGGATTAGTCATATGGTAGGCTATGCCTTATGACTTAGGGAAATTCACCTAGCCTATAGTCGGGCCAAGTCTATGCCTATCTTTCTTAGCCAAAATTCAATGTCAAATCAACATATCCAATTCCAATTGGATCCCCACTCAAATTCAGGTCTCCAAACCAAAATCAAATCTAATTGAACCAAACCTAAGCCCATGATTTGATCCTATGGATTTAACTAAATCCCTTCAATCCAAACTCAATTCATTTTTTTCGTGGATCAATTCAATCATTCAATTATCAATCCAAACCAAATCAAATCTATAATCAAATCAACCAAGCCAAAATCAATTCAATCAAACCTAACCTAACCCACTTGACTTGAAATATTCAAATGAGCCTAAATCCATTTGAACCCAAATCAATTGCAACCAAAGGTATAAATCAATCCCAAATCAATATCCAAACTCAACTAAACTCAATTCAACCTAAAATTGATCCAATTGACCGATTAGGCTCTATTGACCCAAAGTGACCTAAAGGATCGGACCCATTTGAACCAAATCTCAATCCAACCCAAATTGGATTGAACCAAACCAATCCAAATCTCCTACAATCATCGTTGATCATCCTTGATTGATCAATTGCAATCAATTTAGTTAAAGCAAGTCAACTTAGCCATTTGACCAAATCAACCCACTTAACCTACATGAGCCAAATGAACCAAATCCCATCCTAAGCCAAATTAATTGAAACCATTGATTCATTTCAACCTATAATCAATCATTGAACATGACTTGATCATCAATTGAGCCAAACCAAACCCAATTGGCCCTTTGACCCAAGTTGACCCAATTTTGCCTAAAAGACCAAATTAGGTCAAATTAAAATCTAACTCAAATTGATTGCAATCAATGGCTTAAGTTCATTCTAAATTGATCATTGAACATGATCAAAGTCTTGATTAAACTCGATTGACCGATTTAGCCCAAATTGACCTAAAGGGTCAATTTAGCCTAAATCATTCCTAAATCCAAATTGATTGGAACCAAAGCATACAATCATCTTCAATTGATCAATTAAACATGAACCAATGCCTAACCTAAGCCAATTTGGCCAAATTGGCCAAATTGGTCAACTTGACCTATTTGACCTATATGAACTCAAATAGGTCAAATCCAAAACCATGTCAAACTAAACCAAACTAATTACACCAAAACATTCCAAATACTTATTTGAACTTGACCCAAGCCTTGGTTTGACCCAATTTGAGCAATTGGCCAACTTGACCCAACCTAGCCCAATTTTACTTACATGGGTCAAATTAAGCCAAACCCATTCAAACCAAGCCCAAACCCATTGAAACTTAGCATGACCCATCCTTAGCTCACCTTGGGTCAGCCCAAATCCAACCCAACCCATGCTTGACCCGAATTTACCCAAAAACCCAATGGGTAAAGCTTGCCAAATGGGACAAATATCCCATTTGAATGATCAAACCCACTCTCCTCCACATGGCTGCCCCTTAAGCCTCTACCTAAGTAAGAGGAACAGTGGCTCACCTAATCCAAAGGTCATTGGGTCAGCCATGAGCCAAGTGGAGGTGAGTTCACCCTTCTATTTCCTTTAGAATACTTGGAAACCAAGGACACCAACTTCTCCTCCCATTATAGCCACTCCCCCTCACTCACCCACTCAAACCAAGCCAACAAGATTTCTCTCACCACTACCACCTGTTTAATGGCCCACTAGAGCCAAAGGAATCTTATATGTCTGATCCAAAGGAGGAGGGGGTACACCCCCCTCAATTCAATCCAATTCAACACATTGAGCATCCTCATAGCCCTAACCCACTAAGATGAGCCGCTGGAGCATTTCCCTGAGCTTCTCAAGCTTCCTCCTTGCTGAAAAATACCAACCAGAGATAGGATAAGCTCCAACTCTGTCCAACTCCACCAAAACTCCACCATAATTAAATTAACTCTTTCTACACATTCACCAAGCTACGACAAGGCAAAATGAACTCTCCCCCGAGTGTTTCGAGCACCGGAAGCCCTCCCTAGACCAACTCCAACAAGTTTTCAGGTGACGGTTGATCCACAGAGCCACTGGTGAGGGTGTCATCTTCTCAACAGAGCTTTGCCTTTTCAAGGCCAAGCTGCCTCGGTCAGTTCACCGCCAGTTTGAAGCTCAAGTGAGGTATTTTCAAAAAAAAAAATATTGGGCCTTTTTGAAGAAAATCTTGATTGCATGTGAATCTAACCGTAGAATCATTATAGATCAACCCCGTGAAGGTGTAGGATTGATCCCGAGCCTCCCTGAGCTCTGATTAACTTGATTTGGGCAGAGGAAGGCAGACAGTATCTATCTTCCATCACTCGAGGGATGATAGATCATCTGCCATCCTTTCTGCATGATTGGAACGGACTGTCGTGATCTTCTAATTAGATAATTTGATTTATTACTTTAGGAATCACGGGATTAATCTCCATCATCCGATCTTAGATCGAATGGCAAGGACAAAAGCACATCCATCACCGCCACGTCAGTGCTGAGTCGGATGATTTTAAATAACCAATCCCGTAGCACCATGTGAAAAGCACACCACGTTAGCGATCCACATGGTGCCAACAGAATTAGGCTTAATTATCTATTTTAATCACTCAAACTTTGAAAAATCATTACTAATTGTAGAAAAATTAAAAAATGTAAATAAATACTCATTTTAAAAGTAAAATAGAGAAGATTTAATTAAAAATATTCTCATTTTATTTTGACTAGTAATTGAGGCTTAACTAGGATTTGAATGTCCACTTAATTAGCTTAATTAAACTCTAATTATATGGGTAATTAATTCCAAATTTGGAGGATTAATTTAATGGGATGACTTCTGCCTCCCATGATTTTCTTGAAATTTATTGCTTAGGTGATTAGAAAAATTGATGTTTAAAACCTTAATTAGCCCCTTAATTATCTCTGTGAAAGTACGTGCCATTGTTTAAACAAGGGAATATAATGTGTTTTAGAAAATGGATTAATGTAGAGATGAAAGAGGGCAATTCTTTTTCTTCTCTCTATAACACTTAGACGATAAGTGCAAGTCAAATGAAATAAATCAAAACATAAATTAAAACTCACAAATGAACCAAACAACTTGAAATGAAATCGACCTTCATGATTAAATTAAACTCCTCCAAATTTAGAAAATCATAACACTAATGCTTACCACACAAAGCCTTAACACACACATATTGAACTAAGACACCACTTTAGTCCTAAGTTAGATGGATAATGTATGTGATGTATGTTTTATTTTATGATGTAATATTTTAGACTGATGTTAAGGTGTATAATTTAGATGTTAGATGTTAGCTCTTACCCTAATGTTATTCTCTATAGAGGATTGTGCTTAAGGGTCGCTTAAAAGATAAATATAAATACTTTGCTTGCGGGTTACTTAAGCCCCTAAGCATAATCTACATTATGGTGTGTGGGTTTTACCAATATGTATTGTGCTAACTCTAAATTATGAAATATAACTGCTTAGGATTGTATGTATGTTTAGTTAACCTCTATTTTGCAGGGGTAGTTAGATTTTCTTTTCCTATATAAATATAATTTTTCAATAGAAATTAGGATTAGTGCTATGGGAGATTAGGATGAAAGTGGCGGAAGGCCATTCCTGGGTGCTCATACCTTTGGACCAAATCAAATGAAGAGAGAAGAACATGAAGACATGAAGAAGTGAAGACCTCCATAGCATGTATTCAAATTCTAATTGTAATTATTCTTTTATACCGGGTTGTATAAAGGTATATCTCACTACCCATCTTTTCTCTTTTTCTGGTGTATGTACACCTACACCTGACCTTTTATTCTTTTTTGTGTTAGTTTATAAAATTGATTGATGTTATGTTTAGATTAGATTGTCTCATCTTCATAGTTTCTTCATGTTTGATGTTTGATTGTGTAGCCTGGATACGGTAGGCTTTTAGGATAAAATTAATTTTTCTACCCAACTAACAACTTGTAATTAAAATTTTAAACAACTCATGACTTCATCATAAAGCCTAGGCTCTAAACAAGATAATTAAAAGATTTAGAAACTACATAGTTGTATAGTTGTATATCTTACATCATGCATGTCATATTCCTTCTTCCTTGAATATGGAGGATCTCTATCCTTGCACGATAGGGAAATGCTTGACCTGTGAGGGCATCTCTTATGTTGAAGAACACTCTCTTCTCTCTGATTTAGCCAATAACCTTATTTCATCATGCATTTAGGCATAAGAAATCCCAAAACTTTTATCTAAAATGATGTGTCAAAATGAAATAAAAATTATGAAGATTTGCATTTTAGACTAAGTCATATATTCATACTACTCATGTTCTAGTCTCTTAGGAAGTGGGTTTAGGACTTTAGTTTCTTTCCAATTAAATAACAAGCCTAGCCATCTTGTAATTTCATAAGACCACTACATGGTTTTAAAGCATTGGAGGTGCTAGGGTGGCCACTGAGGTTGTAAGTCCAGAGAGTTGGACATTTATCTTCTCTTGTAGAGGTAAACCTTTATGTCCTCTTTGCAGATTTAGGTCATGCTTTAGTTTATGCTATAAGCTCTCTAGATTTAGGATCCTAAATTGCTAATTTTATTTGCTACTAGCATAAATCCTCACCTCTTAGTCATTCATAATCTTGTGTTGATGGGTAATAAGCCCTAGTAATCTAATAAAATTTTAACTCAAATAAATAAATCTTTCCACTTTCAAATACATAAAGCCTCACTATATGATAGATTGGAGTGCTTACTAGGCTTCCTAGTATCATAAGTACTTCCTACTTATTTCTTTTGGATTCCAAAATACATCTTTCACTTGATCTATCCCACTTGATTTTCCAAATATAGCCAATTTATTAATAGTCTTAACCTTGAAATCTTTGGAGAAAATAATTGTCTACTTTAATCTAGAGTGTTCTTTAAAAATTTTATTTCCTAAGATGTAATTAACTATGGAGGCTTGCCTCCATAGGGAACTTAAGAACCAGGCTTAATATAAATCCTATTATACTTTTTCATATAAAGTAGGGGAAAAATCACTGGTATATTCGAAGACCCATCATGCCTTAGGAGTCCTTATTAGGAGATTAGATACATTATAAGGTGATGCCTCTATCTTTCAAAATAGCACATTATACCTTAATGTCATACGCAATCACTTCAATAAGTATCTCCTTACGATCTGTTTGGTGTCCACCCCACATCCAAAAATAAACACCACAAAGTCATTTCTAGCTTGTGCTAAAATATTTTAAATTTAGGTTTTGAGGATACTTATTTTCTTCGAGCTATGAGTATAAGTTCTTACCTCTTAGGCATTTCTATAATATTGTGTTATTGGACTATAAGCCCTAACATTCTAGTGAGATTGCAACTTAAATAAAAGTAAATTTTCTCTTTCAAAAATATAAAGCCTCATTATAGGGTAGAATGGAGCACCCACTAGGCTTCCTAGTATCTTGGGTGCTCCCTACTTATCTTCCTATGAAATCTATAAATATGTCTTCCAATTTGAACTTTCCCACTTAATTCTCAAAAAGTGCCTAATCCTTTGATAATCTAGCTTTGAAATATTAGGAGATACTTATTGACTACTTTAATCGAGAGTATTCTTAAAAAAATTTCATTCCCTAAGATGTAATTAACTATGGGAGCTTACTTCAATAGAAAACTAAAGAGCCCAGTATAAAATAAACCCTACTTTATTTATCCATGTAAAGTAGGGGAAATATCCCTAGTATATATGTAGACCCATCTGCCTTAGGAGTCCTTATTAGGTGATCAGGTCTATTTTAGAGTGATGCTTCTATCTTTTGAGATAGTACATCATACCTTAATATCGCACCTGATTACTTCAATAAATACCCCCCTAAGGCCTGTTCCATGTCCCTACAACTCCAAATTAAAACACCACACTTGGTTTAATAATGGCACGTACTTGGTTAAATTCCTTATACATATTTAAATATGCTTAAATATGATATAAAATCTCCTTTTCTATCAAATTCATGCATCAATATTCATTAAGTGTACAAAAATATGAGTACATTATAAGTATATGTATATACTAAATCAAATATTAGAGAAATTAAAAAAGAAAGAATGTGGGTATTATTGATAATGAAAGGAAGTAGTGGAGTATTACTCACGTGATGGTGACTCAATTTCACTGGTCTTAAGATGCATCTCATGTTTAGATAAGATCCATTAAGACTAATCTAAACTGGGTCAAATAAAATTTATAAATGGTTTATTAAGAGAATTAAAGTCATAATGATCTATCTTTAGAAATCAACTTAAGCTAGGGATGAAAGTGTTAAGTCTCCTTCTTCTCTTCATAACAATTAGATCTCAAGTAGTGAACAAAATAAAAACACATAAGTTAAAATTCAAGAGAGCTACTAAAAGGCTTAAAATGAAACCATCCTTAATGAGTAATTTAAGCAATCCTAAGACTTTAGAAAATCCTAATTCTAAAGCTCAATCAAGACATACCACACTAAACATGAGCACACACATTAGGATACAAAGTCACCAATTTTAGTATTAGGTTAGATCGATGTATGTTATGGTGATATATTTTATTTTATGATGTAATATTTTAAACTAGATATTATGAATGTTTGTACATAGACAGGATGTTAAGTCATCATTAGCCTAATGATATTTTTTTTGCAAAGGATTGTGCTTGAGGGGCTGCTATAATAATAAATGAATATAAATATTTTTGCTTACAGGTGCTACTTATGCCCCTAAGCATAATCTAATTATGATATGGGGATTTGGTTACCCAAGTGAAGTGTGCTAAGTTCAAACATGTAAAGTGTAACTATTTAGTTCATGTGTTTATTAAGCTAATATCTATTTTGCAGGTGTAGTTAGACTTTATTTTTTATGAATATGTAATTTTTGTAATAGGATTAGGATTAGTGTTATGTGATTTAGGATGAGCAGTGGCTAGAAAGCAATGACTTGAGAGACCCTGTGAAGCCTGTAGCAAACTAATCCAAAGAAAGAAAGAAGAACAAGAATTGAAGACCCTCATAGCAATTATTTCAACTATAAAACATAAGTTTAATCCGGGTTGTATAAGGGTAGAGCTCGACTACATAATTTTTTTTCTTTTCCAGGATGTATGGTGGTACCCGGCCGCATCGAACTTTTATTCTTTTATGAAATTCAAATACTTGATTATTGTGTTTATATTGTACAATAGAATCACATTATTTTCATAGGTTTCTAAAAATGTGATAATTTGATGTGTGACCTAGATACGGTAGGCTCTTTAAGATAAAATTAAATTTTTTACCCTGACTAAATAATTCATAACTAAATTCTAATGCAACTCATAACCTTACTTTAAAGCTTAGGTATATAAATAAGATAATAAAAGATTTAGAAACCCCTTAGAATGATTGTATATTATAATAACATGCATGTCATATTATTTTATTCTTGAATAGAGAGGATCTCCACTCTTGCATGATTAGAGGACAAGCTTGACCTTTAAGAGTAGTTTTTCATAGTGGAGAACACCTCTTCTCACTGATTTAGCCCATAACTCAATTTCATCATGCATCTAAGCATAATTATCCCAAGCCTTGGTCCAAAATAAATGTGTCAAAATGATCCCAAAAACTTGTACATTTTTAACATTAGTTTTAGCCATGTTTGCATACCAAATATTATCTAATCTCTTAAAGAATGTGTTCAGGATTCTAGTTTCCTTCCTAATTAAATAATAGCCTAGTTATCTAGCATCTACATGAGGCCAACAAAAATGGTTTTAAAGCATAGGAGGTGTTAGTTGGTGGCACTCCAGGTGGGTATAAATCCAGAAGAGTTGGGATGTGTTCACTCTCTCTTATGGAGGTATACCATTATATCTCATTTTTATCAAGCAGTATTAAATTGAGCTCTTAACTTGTGCTAGAGCACTCTAGATTTGAGCTCCGAGGTGGCTTGTTTCTCTTTTACTATGAGCATAAATCCGCATAAATCCTCATCTGTTAGGCATTTATATAATCTTGTGCTGTTGAAAAATAAGTCCTAGCATTCTAATAAATTTTTAACCTAAACAGAGATAAATTCTCCTCTTTAGAAATATAAAGTCTCATCATAGAGTAGGTTGAAGCATTCACTAGGCTTTCTAGTATCTTGGATGTTCCCTACTTATCTTCTTATAGAATCCGTAAATAAGTCTTCCTATTTGAACTCTTCCTAGTTGATTTCTGAAAAAAAACATTTTTTTGATGGTCTAGCCTTGAAATCTTTGAAGATATTTATTGACTACTTTAAGCGAGAGTATTCTTTAAAAATTCCCATTTTCTAGAATATAATTAACTATAGAAGTTCACTTCCATGAGAAACTAAACAACACGACATAAAATAAACCTTTACTTATCCATGTAAAGTGGAAAAAAGATCTCTCGCATATACGTAGACCCATCTATGTGAGAAATCCTTATTAGGTGATTGAGTCCATTGTGATATTTTTATCTTTCAAGAAAGTATATCATACCTTAATGTCGCACTCGATCATTTCAATAAGTATCCCCTAAGATTTATGTAGTGTCCATACGACTCTAAATTAAAACACCGCAATAGATAAATTAAAAAAAAAAACTTAAAAGATAAAATCTCAAAAGATATATGTATATAAAAAGTCTCAAAAAGTGAAAACCTTAAAAGATTAAAAATCTCATAAGACTTATGTACATCAAAAATAATAAAATGCTAAAAGCCTTAGAAGGTATAATTACATAGCAAATCTCAGAAGGTTATTAGATGTTACATAAGTTTTTAGCTAAAACATAATGCTTCTATAAAGGGGTAGAAGGCATAAAGTATGTTACTTTTTGTTAATAAATAATATTAACTCTATGAGCCTAATGTTCAATCATATTACTTTTGATGATAACAAATGTATGCTTGAAAGTTCTAATATATGTGTTAAGTATTTCAAATAAGTTGATTTCAAAGATGTGCAAGATTTCTAATTACATAATCAATGCATCTCAAAACATATGTTTGATGCAATTGCAAGTATGTAAAAATGAAAGATAAATCAAGCTAAATAGTTTGGAGATCAAAATACAATATTTCAAGTTATATGCATTTAGAACTATCTTAGAGGTCCATATGAGTTCATTGACAAGATTTACTTTGTCATAATTTAACATTTATTTTACTTTCTTTTAATTATTGATAATGAGCTTAAAAATTATACAAATATATTACTATTAACTAATTAACATTCAATTACATAAATTTAGAAAATTTATATGCTTCATTTATAATCTTTAAAATGCCCAAATAATAAATTATAATTAATAATGATTATTAAGTGTATTTAGTTTATATATTTAAAAGTTATCTAATATAATTAAAAAAATTTTAATTTAACTAAAACTTCTATGATAACTAACTAACATATATGTGATCATATCTAAATTATATCATAATGTTTAAATATTAATTATTACTTTTATAAATTTATAAAAAAATACATGAAAATTATTATTTTAGCAAAAGTCTTTTATATAATCAATAAATTTTGATCTGATTTTAGCTCAATTTCCTTGTTTTTTTTTCTTTTAATTTGATAGGTTATATGACCTACTTTTGATTAAAATTGAATTTATTATGATTTGGCAAACATTAGTTATTTTAATATTGGGTGCAAGCTAGTCGTTATGAATATTTTAAGAGCCATTTATAGTTATTTTTGACTTACCCATATGACTAGCCATTTTTTAGCTATTTGAATCTAATATTTATTTAATATAAATTAAATTTTTTTATTAAAAATTATAATATTAAATGATAAAATAATGTTAGAATAATCTATTTCTTTTAAAATGTCAAGCAAACCTAAGAGAAAAAGTCAATAGATTTTCCTTCAAGTGATCGCCAAATATTACAACATCAAAATCTTAGTTCAGATGCTTTAATGCTTTCAACTAAGCTACCTTTCTCAAGGTATTTATGTTTGCTTTCTTAATCTAAAACTCTTTTAGTTATTAATACTCTTTTCACCATCAATTTGTTCTTTCAAATCTTTAATTTTTGGTGAATTAGTGTTTGGACATTATAGTTTAAGCTTTTCATATCAAAGTTTTTTCATTTGAATCTAATCATGATTGTAAAAAAATTCTTATGATATTTTGTAGGATTTATTTCATCTTGATAAAATTTTTATTTTCTTATAAACATCTTTTAAGTTCTTGAAATATTTCTTCATTAGTCTTATTTGAAAGATCATTTATCTTTATATTTATTTATGAAGTGTATGCTAAACATTTAGAATTGATTTGTTGAGTTAAAAATATTTTTATATTTGGTAGATTTCTCTTTTTAATCAAAAACTTATTTAGTTTTGTTAAATATATCATATACTAATTATATTTAAGTATTTTGTGATCATTTATATTAATTTAAAGCATCATTTTATTTGGAATAAAAGTAAAGCATCATTTTAATTCAAATAAAAGTATTTATTTGTTAAAATTGTAGGTTATTCCCTAGATTTATTGTATGTCAATTTTGTTATTAAAATATAGTTTATAAACAATTAAATCATTTAATTTTGCACTTGTCATTTCATTCTAACTAATATATTTTGTTAAAAAAATTTATTCTTAATGAAATTTAATAAAGCATGCTATTTTTATTATTTCATAATTAGAGAAAAAGTTTTTGATGGAAAGTTAGTCATTCTTGTTCTATTTTATGCAATATGCATAATAGTTATAATTCCTCTTAAAGTTAAAATTGTTCTTTCGTGAAATTAATTTTATTGTGTAATATACTATTGTGAACTCATTTTATAAATCATTTGTGTAATATACTATTTTATAAATTGCATTAAGATAAATATATTGGTAAGATCATTTTAAAATAATTATTTTAGTATTTATTATAAAAATTAAGTGAGTATTATATCTTGTCAAACTTGCCACAATTTAAAACTTATTTATAAGTTGTGAGATTATTTATAAGTTGTGAGATTGCATTTTTATTTGGATAGTTTGGTATATTTATGAAAGATATATTATATTAAATTTTGTTATTTTATATTTTTTTTGTATGTGCTATAAAATTTTTATTGGTGTTATACTCTCATTTTTGTAAGAAAAGTACATATTTGTTATAGGGATTGTACTGTCTCCATTAGGAGAGTGAGATTTGCAAAGTATTTTTTATTTAGTGGATTTCTAGCCAAGGTGGCTAAGTGTAGACGTAGGTCGTTTGAGGTTTTGTTTTGTGTATTTGTTGTTTCACTTTACTTTATAATACTTTCCTTTTGGTGTATTGTGAATTAAAACTTGCCACAATTTAATAAAAAAGTTTTTTCTATAAAAAGTTAAAATTTGATATTAAACTTTTAATTATTTTAAACAACACTCAATTCACTCCTCTCTTTGATGCCATAGTGACTCACAAATAATACTCCCATTGTTGGGGAGCAAAACCTAAGTAATATGTAATTTCAATACAAAAATATGCTCGTCATAGGGCAAAAGCCTTAAAATCCATAAGAAGATATTGATGGACGAGAAGAGTATTAAGGGTTCAATGGATGATATGCATTGTCTATTCATAACAATATCAAATTTATGTGAGTTATTCCTAAGGGTGTGCATTTTATTTGTTTGGATGATTTGGATGATGAATTTTAAAAACCAATTGGTTTTGGATTTCCAAAAAAATTGGACCAAACCAACCAAACAGAATACAAAACTAAGCAAACCAAATAGTAATTTGGTTCGGTTATTTTTATTTGGTTTTGGATAAACTTAAGTTTACTATATTTTAAAACTATTTGTGATATTTATAATCATTAAGTAATTTTTTTTTTGTATAATGAACAAGTAATAAGCAAAATTATATATATATATATATATAATTAGAAAAGCAATTAATTACTTTCATGCATTAAAATTATTTAAATTTTTATGATGGCTGAAAAAAATTTACCAAATAATGAATAAATTCAGTTTATTTAGTTCCATCCAAAATTTTATTTAACAAACTGATCCAAAAATCAAAAACCAAAGTTTTCATTAATTAAAATCAAAATACAAATTATTAAGTTCGAAACCGAACCAAATTACTCAAAAATTTTAGTTTTGTTTGATTTTTTTGGTTAAAAACCAAATAATGCACACCCCTAGTTATTCCCCCTCCCTCTCTATGGGGTATTTATAATTGAATATATGGAAGTTAAAGTCTCTTTACAATATTTTAAGGAATTTTTTAAAATATAAAAATATATAAAAATAATGATAATAATTATTATAGTACTATATAAAATATACATTAAAAAGTAAAATAAAACATTATATATATATATATATATATATATATATATATATAATAATGAAAAATACATAAAACTTATTATGTATATATATTATTTTTTTGGGCACATGTTGCCCCATTTGCTTTACACACTCACTAGAATGAACAAGGGATAAAAATTATATATATATATATATATATATATATATATATATATATATATATATATATATAGAGAGAGAGAGAGAGAGAGAGAGAGAGTGTGTGTGTGTGTGTGTGTGTGTTTTCGTCCAAATTTTGGGTCCAATAATTAGATTCTCCCATTTTTGAGATCCCTTGATTCATTTGTCTGCATTCCATATGCAATTTTGACATTTTTAAACCCTAAAAAAACCTTTGTGTAAAGTTTTGAGAGAATTTAATAAAATTGGAGTCAATTTTTCATTATTCTTTGAACAATCAATGTGTCCATTTTAACAAAAATTAAAGTTACGTTATAAATATTTTATTCAGTTCACAGTTTTGATATAAGATCCAGAATGATGGATGAGGAAAAATTGCATACAAAAGTTTAGAATAATATGATTTCGCTTAGATTTAATATAATTTTAGATGACTTTGTTTAGTGTCTGAAAAAAAAAAAAGGGGATGAATGATATTTTATCATAAAATCTAATCAAACAATAACAAATCTTAAGATGATATATGTGTTAGAATATTTCAAACTTCAATTCGTAATCATCCAAAAACTAATTTTAACAAAGTTACAATTGAACTGAATGCGTCGATGAGACATACTCATCAACTAAAAAGTGATTTAATTTGGATCGAAATGAGCTCAATTCAAGCCCTGTTGAAGTGTAATTATAAGTTTTAAAGCATTAATTGAAGAGTTAAATGATCTCTAAATTTAAAATGCATGTATCGAATCAAGCAGCAAATATCACTCAAATCTTAGGTCATTAAAGCACTTAAATGCTAAAAGAATTATTTATAATTGAGGTAATAAATATGGACCACCTAATAGAGCAGTTTGAGATTTAGGAGCTCTTTGGTTGGAATGTAAAGTAAAGTAAATGCATAGGTTCCGGCTTTTTTTGTGTTTAACACAATACAAAGTAAAATTTCAAAGTGATGTAATGCATTTGGAATTCATCAAAAAGTTAAATTTGACATTTAGAATTAAAATCGGGTAAATTATAAATATACGATGTAAAGTGTTGCGGCCGCCCCGCATACCATCACGCCATCACTCATCACGTTGCTTTCGTCGTGGCCATCGCCATTGACACTGCGTCACTCATATCCCATCATCTTCAAAATACTTACATTACATTTATTTTACCAAACAGAAAAAAATTGTATTTAGAATTTTCAACCAAACAACATAAATTAATCTAAATACAATGCATTCCTTTCACATTGTATTCCTTTTATACTGCATTCCTTTTTCAAGCACCAAACAGTCCCTTAGTTAAATTTAACAAATTGCTTCTCTCAAAACTAGAAACATAGAATCCAATTCTCACCATGAAGGAAGAGAAATCAAGAGGCTAAACTTATGATTTGAGATTAAGGAGCTCTTTGGTTGGAATGAAAAGTAAAGTAAAGTAAATGCATGGGTTCTAGTTTTTTTTTTGTGTTTAATACAATGCAAAGTAAAATTTCAAAGTGATGTAATGTATTTAGAATTCATCAAAAAGTTAAATTTTGAGTATTTGAATTTAAATCGAGTGAATTTTAAATACAGGCCAAAAGTGTTTTCACCTCACACCGCCATCACCATTTTCGTCATTATCACCCGCCATCGACTGTTTTATCGTCACCACTCATAACCTTCAAAATACTTTACATTATATTTATTTTACCAAATAGAAAAAATCATGTATTTGTAGAATTTTCAACCAAACAATATAAATTAATCTAAATACATGATTCTTTCATATTATTCCTTTACACTATATTCTTTTCAAGCACCAAACAAATTAGTTAAATTTAACAAATTTTCTCTCAAAACTAGAAACATAGAATCCAATTCTCACCATGAAGGAAGAGAAATCAAGAGGCTAAACTTAAGATTTGAGATTTAGGAGCTCTTTGGTTGGAATGAAAAGTAAAGTAAAGTAAAGTAAATGCATGGGTTCTAGTTTTTTTTTTTGTGTTTAACACATTGCAAAGTAAAATTTCAAAGTGATGTAATGCATTTAGAATTCATCAAAAAGTTAAATTTGAGATTTGAATTAAAATTTAATTTTAAATATATTAATATGTTTATAAATACCGCCATATCACATCACCCACTCGTCGCCACGCCATCACCCGCCATCGACTGCCTTACGTCACTAGCCACTCATAATCTTCAAAATACTTTACATTACATTTATTTTACCGAACAGAAAAAATCATGTATTTGTAGAATTTTCAACCAAATAACATAAATTAATCTAAATACACTGCATTCCTTTCACATTGTATTCCTTTTACACTGCATTCCTTTTTCAAGCACCAAACAGTCCCTTAGTTAAATTTAACAAATTGCTTCTCTCAAAACTAGAAACATAAATCAATTCTCACCATGAAGGAAGAGAAATCAAGAGGCTAAACTTAAGATTTGAGATTTAGAGCTCTATGGTTGGAATGAAAAGTAAAATAAAGTAAAGTAAATGCATGGGTTCTAGTTTTTTTTTTAGTGTTTAACAATGCAAAGTAAAATTTCAAAGTGATGTAATGATTTAGAATTCATCAAAAGTTAAATTGATATTTGAAATTACCAAATCGATAATTTTAAATACTTAATGATGTTTGTCATTCCACCCGAAATCATCACCCATCACTATTTTAGAGCCGCCGCCATCAATCGACTGCCTTCGATAGCCACTCATAACTTTCAAAATACTTAACATTACATTTATTTTACCAAACAAAAAAAATCATGTATTTGTAGAATTTTCAACCAAACAACATAAATTAATCTAAATACATTGTATTCATTTCACATTGTATTTTTAATCGTGATTCCTTTTGAAGCACCAAATCCCTTAAATTTTAACAAATTGCTTCTCTCAAAACTAGAAACATAATCAATTCTCACCATGAAGGAAGAGAAATCAAGAGGCTAAACTTAAGATTTGAGATTTAGGAGCTCTTTGGTTGGAATGAAAAGTAAAATAAAGTAAAGTAAATGCATGGGTTCTAGTTTTTTTTTTTGTGTGTTTAACACAATGCAAAATAAAATTTCAAAGTGATGTAATGCATTTGGAATTCATCAAAAAGTTAAATTTCGGAGTATTTGGAATTTGCCCAAATCTGAGCGAATTTTAAATAAATACATTAAAGTTTGCGCCGCACCGCCTTCCGCCACCGCCATCACCCATCACCCGTTGTTTCACCATCGCCATCACTCCGCCATGTACCGCTCACGCCACTCATAATAACCTTCAAAATACTTTACATTACATTTATTTTACCAAACAAAAAAAATTATATATTTGTAGAATTTTCAACCAAACAACATAAATTAATCTAAATATATTGCATTCCTTTCACATTGTATTCCTTTTACACTGCATTCCTTTTTCAAGCACCAAACAGTCCCTTAGTTAAATTTAACAAATTGCTTCTCTCAAAACTAAAAACATAGAATCCAATTCTCACCATGAAGGAAGAGAAATCAAGAGGCTAAACTTAAGATTTGAGATTTAGGAGCTCTTTGGTTGGAATGAAAAGTAATGTAAAGTAAAGTAAATGCATGGGTTCTAGTTTTTTTTGTGTGTTTAACACAATGCAAAGTAAAATTTCAAAGTGATGTAATGCATTTAGAATTCATCAAAAAGTTAAATTTCGGAGTATTTGGAATTCGCCCAAATCTGAGCAAATTTTAAATACACTGGCCAATATAAAGTGTTGCGGCCGCTGCCGCCCACCGCCTGCCACTGCCATCACCCATCACCCGTTGCTCGTCGCCGCCGCCATCACCAGCCATCGACCTGCCTTCTCGCGTCGGCCGCCCGCCGCCACTCATAACCTTCAAAATACTTTACATTACATTTATTTTACCAAACAGAAAAAATCATGTATTTGTAGAATTTTCAACCAAACAACATAAATTAATCTAAATACACGCTTTCATATCAGATTCTTTTACAGCATTCTTTTCAAGCACCAAACAGTCCCTTAGTTAAATTTAACAAATTGCTTCTCTCAAAACTAAAAACATAGAACCCAATTCTCACCATGAAGGAAGAGAAATCAGGCTAAACTTGAGCCAATCACCACGAAGAACTATCAATTCTACCATTAATCATCGATTATCACCAATAATTGTTATAGCTTGATCAACATCATATGTTATTGTATCTTATTCCTACACTATTGTGACTTAACTTTTGTATAACAAAAAAAAAAAAACTGATACGAGCATTTCAAAGTTTATAACCTCATCTTCTCTAGTCAAAGAGAAGAGTGGAATTTTATAAATTCAAATGTGTAGTGGATAATTATGATTGAGCTAATCATGTGCTTTTTGTCTCTTTTAAAATTTGTCATGTAAAAATCCTATTGTTTCATAATACTGCAAACTATATGCGTGATGAATATTCTTAATGAGCTAAGATTTGATTTATATTTATCATTATGAAATTTTAATATGCAATAATTTTATAATAAAAAAATTTATCTTCTAGTTTTTAAACAACTATCTTTTGGTATATACATAAAAAAAAAATTTGATTTATAATTGTTATATAAATATCTTGTAATTTACACAAACTGTTTTGTCTTTTTAAATAATTATCTTGTCCTTAAGATCAAAATTTATTATAAAATATTATAAATTTATAACTATTTTAAATAGTTGCGTTAAAATGATTGAGAATTTTGATTAAGACATTACTAATATTTAAATATGTGTTGACTACATTTATGTCCCAAGTGACAATTATTTCTCTTAAAATAAATAATTATACAAGTGATCGTTTACCCATTAAGGCTCTAATCTCGTATAATTATTATTAATTTAAAATAAATAATATTTTAAATAATGAATATTATTTTAAATTACTATATTTAAAATTTATGATGATATATATAATAAATATGTAAAGATAAGTTATTCTATCATTTTTGGATTAGTGGTGTAATCCTTTAGTATATATTAAAAATAAATGATTAATAATTATTAAAATATAAAATTGATAGACATTAATCAAATTTGTTTAAAGAAAGATTTGCATATATATCACATCATTTTTTATGTATTTACATATATAATATCTTAAATTAGATATTTACTTATCTAATATTTTGATTGATTTAAAAAGGTGTATTTTACTCTTAAAAAGTGAACGATTATGATATTTTTTTTTAATGTGATATGAAAGATTTGGATGTTATATATATATATATATATATATATATATATATATATATATATATATATATATATATATATATATATATATATTGTGTGTGTGTGTGAAAATTAAAGTTTAGATATTTGATATATAAATATATAAGAATTGGTGTAGCATGTAAATCTCCCTTGATTTAGGTGGTTGATTTATAATTATCCAAATGGTAAAAATTTTTTTTTTTTTTGATAACTTGTATTTAACTCTAATCAAAGGAATTTACAGATATTATACTCCAGATTTTTTTGAAAAAAAAAATCACTGATTTCTAAATACTTTTAAAAACAGAAAAATATCTTAAGAAAACAATTAATAAAATATTTTTAAAAAAATAATAAATGATAAATTATAAATAATAATATTTTAAATGTATAGAATATTTGACTCTTAAATATAAAATCATCTTCTTTAATAAATATATTATCGGAGAAATTTATAATAAAAGATTTACTTAAATTAAATTTCTTATTTATATATTTAAAATTTAAATTTTGATATATATATATATATATATATATATATATATATATATAAGTTTTTATTTTTAAAAAATGATAATGATATTTTAACTTAATATTAAATATTTAAATATTATTTATATAAATATTAAAATTAGATATTGAATAGGTAAGTGTATAAAAAATTATATGATATAATATAAAAGTAAAATAGTATATTATCAATATTAAATATTATTATATATAAATAAAGAGTAGATATGATGAATAGTATATAAGATTAATTAATAATATGTATAAGATGATAAGTGAATAACCATCGAAAAGATAAAAAAAAAAAAGTGATCATCAATCTTAGTGCGCGGACTACTAGTAGAACGTAATAATGCTTAGTGAGTGAGTGCGTGCACTTCTGACAGAACTTGATGCTCCTTGTACTATATAGTCCAGTAAGAAATGTTTTCTCACTGCAATCCATTGTTGTCGGTAATTCTTCAGTGCAAAGGCAACCGCTTTCTTCCCAGACTCGTAATAAGTACAACCATTGAGCTTCAGTGATGTTTCTGTAACTTCTTCCATGTGTCCTTTTGTGGCCTCATCATCATTGTTTTTCTTCGTAGTTCTCTATTTCTTTCAGCTCTGGCCTCTCCGACATGATTTGGGGTGAAAGATGGAATTTTTTTGGTATGCGTTGTTGTTTTTTAGGCTGGGTTTTCTTTTCTTTAAAAAAGATCGCTATTTTGCCCCCATTTTGGCATTGTTGACTTCTGCTCTCAGTTCTTTTGAAAGCTCTGGGTTTCTTTGATGATAGTAATAGATTGGGACCTTTTTCCCCATATTTTTATCGTTGCATTCTTCACTGGGGTCTTTTTTTAATGCAATTTTTAACTCCTGAGGTTGATTTATGTTCTCATTTGGGACATTTTGATCATGATGTATTACTTATTTGATAAAATAGGAAGCTTTTGGTCCAGCGTTGGAATCTTTTTTTGGATAATTCTCGGAAAGACGTCTAGGGTTTCGAGATCATGATAAGTTTAGGTTTTATTGGTGATTCCTTTGGGTGCTCGGCGTCTGGTGAGCGGCTGGTGTCTGCAAGTAGAGATGGTGATCTGCAGGAAGCTAAAGCTTTATTAGATCATAATCCCCGGCTTGCCAGTTACTCGACTTTTGGTTTCAGGAATTCTCCCCTTCATTTCTCTGCAGCTCGAGGTCACCATGAGGTAATTGAATTCACTTTAGGACACATGAATTTTTATTGTTTTTAGGGCTTATTTGGTTGTCTGTAAATACCATTCATGTTTTAGAAAATGGTGATTTTGTTTTCACTAGTTTGTATGTGGTAAAAGAAATCATTACATTTGAGAAGATTCAAATTAGTTTATGAAGGTTTAAATCGATGTTAGTTCTAAGTATTGCCCAATCAAGTGATGGATCTATCAATTTCATCATTTTCAAAAGCACTTGTTTTACTAAAATCAACCAAACCAGCCCTTAGAACTGTTCTTCGATTCAGTCTTTGATGAAATTGAAATCTTCTTGAAATCACTTAAGTTGTTGATTATGTGCTCCATATCATAGGTTGTTGCTCTACTGCTTGAATCTGGAGTTGATGTCAATCTGGAATGCTTTCGAGGTTTGGTGAGTTCAGTGTGATTGAGTCATCTTTTTCATTGCTGTTTTTGGGTGGAGCAAAATAGTTATTGAGTAAAATTAATGCAAGTATAATTATGTTTTGGGTGTTTGGCTTGATGAGAAGTTGCAGTATGCACTTCACATCTGGCCAGATCTTAGGCCATTTCCTTCATAAAACTACTGCAAAGTAATTGCACAAAATTGGCATCATATCTTACAGCAGTTTGGATTATTTCTCACCAACTCAATTGCAACCAAATAGTCCCATAATCTTTTACTTTGTCTTATTTTGATGTTATTCATAACAATCACTTTGATGCTTTTAGGCATGAATAGAGAAAGGTTAGATACACTTTACATATAGTTTAGGGGATCCATAAGTGGTTACAATTGTGCTTTTAACGTTTTTTAATGGACAGACTGGTTTAATGTTGGCCTGTCAGTATGGTCACTGGGAGGTTGTTCAGACTTTTATGCTGTTTAAAGCAAATGTGAGTTCTTTATTTATGCATTTTGCCTTTGGTAAGTAGGTCCTAGCTTTCTATTTAACATTGTTTTTTAAAAAAAATCAAATTTTAGATTCAGAAGAAGGATTATCTCCATGGTGGGACGGCCTTGCATCTTGCATCTTTAAATGGCCACACGCTGCAGTCTCCTTCTTGCTGACTATGTGCCAAGTATTCCTGAATTTTGGCATATAATGAGTGGAACCATTGAGGCATCCTTTACAGATAACTTTGATCTCTAGTAAGCCGAATGTCTGATCTACTATCCAAATTTTATATATCTATTTTATGATTTGTTGATTTTATATACTTCTTACATTTACATGTTCTGTTAGTGCATTGTCTAAGGTAATTAATGTAAGGGCTGATGGAGGCATCACCGCACTTCACATGGCAGCACTAAATGGGCATGCTGAAAGTGTTCAATTGCTATTGGATTTGGGAGCTAGTGTTTCTGAAGCCACACTGAATGATGGCACCATAATTGATCTAATTGGTGATTCTCTTATTTTCCTTGTTTCTAAATGTTATTGTTCTTATTTTATCTTTTCCTTAAAAAGTTATGTGCTTAAGTTTTTTGGCACTATGTTGCAACTCCATTCTTTTTTTCTTTCTTTCACTGTGCAAGGATTAGATTCTTAGGCATCGACTTTAGAGGTCAAATCTTGCATCACTCAACCAAGAAAATTGTTATTATCAGTGTCAATCTTGAGAGTTTTTTGCACTATGTTACAAATTCTTATTTCTATTTCAAGCCGATCACCATCGTCAACTATATCCCAATTATTTGGGGTTAACTTTATGAATCATCTTCCTTTGCTCATTTCTATTGCATGTTGCACTAGTTGTCAAATTTATGTTGCACAAATCTTTTTTGAAACTTCCATTCACAATACCTTAGGTCTACTTGATTTACTCATCTTATTGGTAGAATATTTATTCTTCCTTCATTATGATTTTACCAAATTTCCTGTATCTGTTTTCTAGTATGTTCTCTGTGGAACATACTACTCTAATATAATTATTTTTTAATCTATCATTGATTGATTTACCATATATTTGTGGGTTCATGTGGGGCAGCTTTTTTACAACTTCTCTTTTTAGTTAGCTATCATTTGGTTATATATCTTTATTATTTTAGATCTTTATGTATATCAATAAAAGTCTCACCGATTAGAATATCATCTACGAATAACATACAAAATGTTGGCTCACTTCAATTATTTTTTTAAGCATCCTATTTACTAATATGAAACATACAAAGCTAATATTGATCATTTATGTAATCTTATTGTGATTAGGAACTTTTGCTGATTTATAATCCACAACTACTTCTAATTTTAATCATTGCTCTATCATCTATATTTTTAATAATTTTAATATAAATTTTGGATGAATTTTTTTCTTAATGTGCATTGAATTATTTGTACTATGATTTGTGCCTTCTCAAGATCAATACAAAATTTTTTACTTTTCTGTTAATTACCTTATCTTAAAAATGACCACCATAGTAGATCTATTTGGTCAAAGCAATTCTCCGATAATGATGCCATTCTTCTAAGCCTAGGTTTCATCATTGTACCTTGTAATTTCATTGTATGATTGATTTATTAGGAAAGGCAATTTCCAAACCCTGATGTGAAAAAATTTTCTTTGCTAAGGTAGAGTTTAAGATTTTCTATGGCTCAAACCCTCATTGTAATTACTTCTCTTGATTGAAAAGCACTCTCGATTAAGGAGTTTTCTTGGCTCAAGGTACCAAAGAATTACCATTTATTGTGTGTGTAAAGCATAGTGCTTGAGGAAAGGAGTGCTTCCCCTAATAAGTGTACTAGTTTAGGCTATCAGGGGCATTGATTGTGATGTGAAGACTTCCATGTTAGCAGCTATGATTACCTTATCGAAATAGCTTCCCCTAAGGACTAAAGGTTGAAGGTGTTATTTGTTTATTTATTTTTTAATGGTGAGCCTTGGTTAATCCCAGGAATTTCTGCAACATCTAAACCCTAAACTAACATTCCCTAGCGTTATCAGAGTTTTTTTGTCTTCCTTATTATCTCTATGGCAACCGCTCATTGTACTGTTTCATGAATCCCTTGTAAGAATTCATTGCATTTGTTTAACAGGTGCAGGTAGCACTCCTCTTCATTATGCTGCTTGTGAAATGCCTGTTGCCAAGTATGCCTTTTGATTTTATATTATTTTTTTTCTATCATTTCAAACTCTGATTTGATATTTTAAGCAACTAAAGGTTTGCAGGTTCTCATTGCCAGAGGAGCCAACTTGTCTGCTAAGAATGCTAACAGGTAAAAAATATAATTTTAACCTTGGATAGTAATAAACTTAGAAGTTTTGTTTCTTGAGATTTAATTATGTTAAGTTTGAACACCCCTGATGTATTTTTTTTTGAACATATTGAGAATGTAGATGATGCTGAAGTTTTACCAGTGATCTTACCTTTATAAACTTCATGAAACAAGGCTAACTTTTGTCCAAATGATATGTACTTTGATGCATGCATTGAGAGCATAACTTAAAATAAGCAACTTAATGTCTGATTTTTAAATCAGTAAATTTAAAAGGATGATTTGATATTCCACATTATGTATTTATATATCTAATGCCTAAAATTTGATATTTACATTTAGAACGCTTCATTCTGTGAAAAGGTGTATTCACTCTTAAAAGGTAATAATAATGATATTTTTATGTGATGTTAAGAATTTAAGTGTTATGCATGTAAATATCAAATGTTAGGTGTTAGATATATAAATATAGAGGAATTATGTTATGTAAGTAAATGCCCTAACTTAAAAAAAAAAATGCAAACAGGGAATCTTGACATTTAAGTGTGGTCTGTAAATTATTCTCCTTTAATACAACCTTGTCATTTGATATGTCCATGAATCATGGATTTAGTCACAAGTCGATTGAAGCAGTTCATATAAGGCGATGACATTGCATGGTGTGGAAGTGTGCTATATGTTATTTTTGAAGGTGATGTCGCGGGCTACTGTCATTTATTGGAAAAGGTTTAATATTAAAAACAACCATACAATATAATAAGATATGCTTTAATCTTTAAACAAATTCTCTTTTACTGTTTTATCTTGAAGAGGGTGAGCTTAGGATATAATTTGGTTGTTTTTAATGGTTCTTGGTGGTCACATAGCCATGTAAACAACTTCCCAATAACACTTTTAATTTGTCTTGTGCTGAAAATTAATCTGTACTATGTTAGGCATGATTATTTCTGGTGTTATAATATGTTAATTTTCTTGTGTCACCATCTAAAACCAAATATTTAAGCATACCTTTTTAATATGGTGCATTATTCTTATTCTTCTTTATTTTTGCTATAGTGCAACACCATTGATGGTAGCTCGTTCGTGGCGCAGAAATTGGCTCGAGAATATTCTAAGTGATGAAAATCAAGCCCAGATACGGATTCTTCCTTCCCCGTGTCTCTCATTGCCTCTTATGAGCATTTTTAGAATCGCACGGTTAGCTTGCATTTTAATTCTCGATTCATCAATGTATTTTGTTTTCAAGCCAATGTTAATAAGCAGTACACCATGCTTTATTCTGCTCAATATGTTTTTTTTTTCTTCTATGCAACTGTTTGTTCATATATGTGTTTATCTTTTTTGTCTCAAAACTTGATTATGTGATGTGAAGTTCAAATATGGCAAGCAAGGGAATTATAGTAAGGAGGTCGGTTTCCTATATGTTATGCATATAGGCTTACTAAGGCGGGTAAAGGTGAGCCTTGGAAGGATGTGTGGATAAATTGATGTTGGATGTTTTTTAGTTTAGTGTTTTTTTTATTGTAATTCTAGGATGAGATGTATAAAGGAATTTATAAAAGATTACAATTTGCAGTTCATTAGGTTTTAGTTTGGGCAAAAATTAGCCTCTTTTTTGTGAAACCAAAAAATATATACAATTTGCTCCAAGCAATAATTTAGATATCATCAAAATATAAAATTTTTTAAGAAATTTGATAATGAATAAAAACCATGCAAAGAGTCTCATACTAAAAGGAAAACTAAAATGTAGAAAACTTGAAAAAATCTTAGTTATGTATGCAAAAACCAATAGCAATGTATTTATATGAAAAGTAACATGGATAGAAGCCTATAGGGATTCAAGCCTCATATTGATAAAAGAAGATGACTTTTTCTTAGAAGTTAACAACAAGACTTCCAACACACTCATTTTGAGCCAATCTTCATTTATATTTATGCCAATTCATGATTTTTACATACCTAGAGACCTTTTTTTAATAACCAAAAATACCCCAAAATAGGTAGCTTTTTAGAATCCTATAACATCTTGTGAAATACTGCATGTCCGGATTCAGCCATGATACCAACCCAATAACTTTCTCTGAATGTTGTAACAAAAATTTAATGAAAGCCAAAAAATAGAGGTCAAGCCTGTTGTACATATGCAAAAGCAAACTACAAGTAGTGTAAGGTCAAAAGATAACAGAAAGGCCTAAAACATCAAGGTCTTCAAGATGATCCAGTTTTATGCAAGAGGCATCTCTAGCATCCAGGTAAGGGTCTTCATAGAAGACACCTTGGGACAACCATGAGGGGGGACACCGAGAAAGGTAATGAAATAGTCACAAGGGCCAATCAGTGTCCCATTGCTCCAACATTGAGCCCAATAGTAACCTTAATGTGGTAACACGGCAATATATAGAATCAACACATATGGAAGGCAATAAGCTGGAAGGGACATCAGCAGTACATTCCAAAATGGGAGATGGAGCAAGAGAGTATCAGGTGACAAAGCACTAGATCCCAGCAAGTGGGTCACCAGGTCATCTAACAAGGATATACGCAGTTAAAACTAGAATACCAAGTGGAACAAGGCAACTGAAAAACCACTTATCTATGGCAAGGAAAATCGGGAATAGAGGAAACAACCAATTAAGGTCACAATAACATAGTAAGAAACGTGAATCAAGCAACCAAATAACACACATAAGGAAAAAGTAAGCAACAACGAAACTACAAAGCCTATAAATTAGGAAACATCTATTCCAGCTACAAAGGTGCGATTAATAGCTGACAACATAAGGAACCAGCAAAAGCAACAACAACAATGCAAGTTGTGAACATCCTAATCAAGAGAACTGGACATGTGCCGAAACATGAAATCTGACACATGCTGAAATAACTTGACTTGCTTGTAGTTTAAGCCGTAAGCCAAAATGGCCATGAAATCAAAGTACTTGAAATCATATCCCATTCTTATAGACACCATCACCATAGACATTTTTTCAGAATCAAACAAAAATAAATAAATAAATAAAACAGCTAAAGCAACATCAATGCACACAATTTGCATGTTTGATGAGTGTTGTTTTTTAGATTTGCATCATTTTACTTGGCTTAAAAAAATTTGAATTAGATGAATTAAATGGCTATTTGGTTGTCTGCATTAGTGGTGTATTGTAAAGGAATGCTGTGATTTTTGTCTCTTGGGTGTTTGGAATGATGCAAATTAAGTACTTCAAGAATTTTGAGTGTATTTTAAATGTTTTGAATGGGTGATTTATGTTATATTTGGAATTCGCCTAGTTTGGGTGAATTTTTAATACATAATTCGGTGTAAAGTGAGGACTACCACCTGTCGCTGGCCAACTATCACTTGTTGCATTCCTTTTGCTCTTGCATTCCTTTTTCAGGCACCCAAAATATTCATTAATGAAATTAAGCATAACTGATGTGCTTCTTACAAAGTAATTAGAGAATCATCACAAATAGATCAGTCATGTCAATGTACAAGATACCTTTGATATCTATCATTAATAGTTTACACATTTACATGTAAGATAGCTTTTGGAATAACATGTATAGAAATACCTAGTAAAGTTTTGAATGCAAGTTTTTGAATTGGAAAAGGAGAATAAAGCAAA
Source organism: Cymbidium sinense (assembly GCA_021442155.1). NCBI lineage: Eukaryota > Viridiplantae > Streptophyta > Magnoliopsida > Asparagales > Orchidaceae > Cymbidium > Cymbidium sinense. The sequence continues at coordinate 74,606,136 of CM038232.1, forward strand.
ATATTGGTACTAGGTTCATGAAATAAGTATTATTCATATATGTTTAAGATTGGACTAATGCTAGAATTTCCAAGAATTTTAATCTTTTGTATTTGTGCCAATGCATTGAATAATTTTTTATGATCTCGCCTTTTTTTTTAATTAAGTTTTTAAAGGTTCCATAGAAAGCTTTTAGGATTTAAATGTAATATTTTCTTACCAACATTTTCATGCTCCTACTTGTTTTAATATGGGGGTATAATTTTCATAAATAGTAGTTAGTATCAACCCTGATGGGGGCAAATAAGATTTGAAGCTTGTACCAAGAAGTCTATGGGATATGTAGGGTTTGGAGGGGCTAATTATGGTGTGGAATTGAAGGTTTAGTCATTCAATGGGCCAACCAACACTAGATTACCTCCCAACCCAAGAGCTCCTAAGTTTAACTCGATTGATATGTTATGACACCAAAACATAATTGTTAGTCTTGAAATGACTTTGAAAAGTTAGGGAAATGTATCTAGATGATCTTTGTAGAGTTTTAACAATTTTGGAGTTGAGGAGGTAATTTTTTGGATTTTCTAAAGTTGCTATGTCCTGAATAACCCTAGTCTGACTGAATGGACAAAGTAGGATTTAGGGCTTTAGTGGAATACATTTTAGTGAGTGGAAGACTAGGGAAACACTTTTAAATTGTTGAGAGAACCTGGAGTTTGATACAATTTTGGATGAGTTTAATGACACAAATAAAGTCTAGAACAAGGTCTTGTTCTGTCTATACCTTGGCTAACAACCTCTCAGGGATTTTAATGGATTTTTTTGAGGAATTTTATGGAGAAGTATTTCTTTAGTATGAAGTCAATACAAGAGAGGAACTCAACAACAATAGATATCAATTATATTAGCAAATAAAAATTCAAATCACTCGTCAAAGTGCCTTGGTCATAAGGAATCACCAATCCACTTCATCTCTTTTATGACCACCAAGCCTTACAAATTTCTTTGGAATTTCAATTCAAAGTTTGATTCAACACCAACATAACATTCTATTCCACAACCACATGTATATATATATATATATATATATATATATATATATATATATATATATATTTCTTACTAAGAGGGAATTTCAAAATAAAGTTTTCCTCGTATATTTGAAAATTAAATTTCAAATTCATAAAAATCAAACTTTCAAATTTTAAAATTTATATTTGTTTAAAATTACAAATATTCTACAAATAATATTATAAATATATACTTTACAAATAATGTTTATAAAATAAAATTCTTATGTAATGGTATTTATTTTACTCATGATTATTAGTTTTTTGGCTAGTAGTAGCATGTATATTGCCATGAACTCAATTGATAGGTCAATTCCTTTATTCATGTGCATCTTGTGCCACATCACTCAAACTTCACTAAATTGAATGATTTGTTGACTTGATTGAACCACTTAGCCATCTATTTTATGACCGTGTGCTTTTATTCCTTATTTAGGTTCTCTTCGATTCTCATTTCTCTTGCATTTTTTTCTACTTTGCAACTTCCTTTTTTGGGCCTTGATATATGTAATGATCTATATGATCTTTCATCTTGAGGAGCTTTGCCCCAATGCTATGTGCATTGATACATCCCATTCCAAAATTTTGTTCAAGTGATCTTTTTCTAGAACAAGCACATTTAAATATCATATTCTTCAATATTTTTCTTCACACTTTGATTTTTCTTATGCTTAAACTATTTTTAATTTTTTATCCCTTCTTGAAGAGCATGTAGCACTTCAGAACAATTTTTTTTTTCACTTAGTTATATAATTTATTTTGGATGCCTCAATAGAACCAACAAGATACTTTATGATCTGAGATATATTTTCATTTATCTCTTTATCATAATAGACGTGGTGCGACTTTTGACTCGAATTTTAACCTTATTTACTTTCTAAGTCATATTCTTACTCATTATAATCAATCGTATCTATAATTTAAGACCATCAAACCCATGTATATAACAAATAAGAGTTATTATTTTCAAATTTTTCATCACAACAATATGTCATCTCTAATTTAAAAATAAATCCAAAGAAAGAATACATACACAAATATTTTTTAAAAATTTTGCAAGTCATCTTAAAATCACGTGGATGAAGAGTTGAAAAAACAAACATAAAATACCGAATGATATGAAATTGGGGATAAGAATTGTAGCGATAAGGATTGAAAATTACTAGAAAATCATTGAGAACATGTGAGAAACGGATGTCATTTGCTTATTGAGGGCAGCATGAGGGGAGCTATGGCAGGTGTTCTTGTCAGAGAGTTCATGGAGGAGAAAAATAGGGGAATGAGATGAGGTGTATAGAGAACAAAAATGTGGTTCTAAGCATGTAATAGGCATGAAGCATAAAATCTGTCTGGCTCTTACTCTTCTTCAACTAAACAAGTTGATCTCTAGCTTCGAGAACCAAACTGGGTGAAAATCCTCGGGGCCGAGTCAATTGAATAAGGCCTTCATGCAACTACGTCATGTGCCTCAAGTGGTGCGCAACCTTCTCTTTGTTCCTTCTCTCTCTGTTAGCAGTAGCTGGTGGTATGAATTAGGAAACAACTACCAAAAATTGAAGGAGAAATTTAACTCCACTGGAACAAAGTTGAATTGACTCTTAGGCGTTATTTGGTTGCTTGAAAAGTAATGCAGGAATTTTGAGAATTTATGTGTTTGGTTTGAAGAATTTGAAATGCAATGTAAAATTTCAGTGCATTTCAAATTCACCCTTTAATTCAAACCCATGGAATTTGGAATTGATTAGTGATTTCTAAATAAATCATTTGGTGTATAGTGAGCTGCCCACTGTTACCAACACCAACCGTTGTTGCCACCTCCAAATACCAACCGTTGCCACCGCCACCACTATAGGTCAATGTCGCAACTCACCACTCACCACCGTCGATGACCACTGTGACCATCGCTTGTTGTCCCCATAGGACACCACTTGTTACCATCACCACCTTCTCTCACTCTCTACCCACGTCTGTGTCGTAACCACTAGACCGCGCCGCCCTACTATCCACCGTGACTGAAATCTCCGATAATTTATTTTTTACATTCGTGTCTTTACCAAAGAAAATGTAAACTCTATTTTTGTAGTGTAATCAACCAAACAATCAAAAGGGTATCCAAATATGCTGAATTCTCTTCGCACTATATTTTTTTACACTATATATATATTTTTTTTCAAGCAACTAAATAACCCCTTGTTGTAACTTGATAACTGTATGTCTTCTATGCATTGATTGATTTTTTTTTACTTGAAACAATTTTTTGTTATTTGCGTATTATAATTACCTTACCATTACAAGGAACATAAATTGGGAAGCTTTATGATTGACTTAACTAGCCTTTTACTTCATTTTTTTTAATCCAACTGTCATAACAAATGAAAAAATTCTCAGATATTGTGCATGATTAATTCTTTGAGATTGTATTTTCATCTTGCGCAGAGATTGTGGATGGAGAAACAATTATAGCCATTCTCCAGTGTGCATAGATCCTTGTGTGGTTTGCTTGGAAGGAAGATGCACAGTATATGCAGAAGGTAAAAAACTTTTGCTGCACTGATAATTCTTCTCGATAACTTCTGTGAAAGTGTTTCTTAACACTGATAATTCTTCTCTGCAAGTTATTTCATCAGAATTCAGTCAGTAAATTGCATTATATTGATTTTTATAGGTTGTGGTCATGAGTTCTGCACCAAATGCGCATTATATCTATGCTCTACCAACCAAACATCGATTGTCGTACAAGGCCCTCCGGGCATTGCTTGTCCACTATGTCGCCATGCCATTGTCATGTTCATAAAGCTTGACACAGCGTATGTGGGAAAGGAGCTCTCGAAAATGGGCCTATCATCATCGACTCGCTCAATTGGTACAAAATACAGCCACTCGGTTGCCACTCGGTCGCGCAACCAGAACCGCCGCTCTGCATGCATCCCATTATTAGCTTCTTCTTCCTTTCGATTCCTCGGCTTCGAAAAGCTCTCATCTTTGAAGCTCAACTCCATCCTTTGCAAAGGCAACCCCGACACGATACATTGTCTTGTAAAAAATAGAAAATTGCGACAATCAACTTCTCATATGGAGAAGCATAGGAAGGCATATTCATGGCTTCTCACTACTCTCAACAAATATGTGAATGCTTGTGGAAGCAACTAATACTTAAATTTTGCATGGGATAATAGTGCTTCTTATATTTGTATGACTATAGTGATTACTTGCAAGTTTGGTTGTCTTAAAGTGTTAAAATGTATATTTGATTTCCAACTTGAAAGTAGTCCACCATTTGTGTAGGTTTTTTAATCAATTTGTTGGAAAAGTTGGATCTATTGAACAATCTTATGATAGTAGATGCTTTGATTGAATTTTATGAAATAGTTCTCATAGCTTTTGGATATTATTTGATGCTAGTGATCAATATATCAAAACATATGAAACATGATGTGGATTAATGGAAAGTGTAATTTTAGGATTTGTTTGGGATTAATTTTATTTTGTTTTTTTTTATATTTTTTTTTAAATATATTAATTTGATGTATTTTTTAAGTGTTTTTATTTATTTATTTTAAATATTTTATGTATTTTTAAATATTTTATTTATTTATTGAGCGATCACAGAGCACAGTTGGTCGAGCGATCACAGTTGCTGCTCGAATAATGATTGAACTATGATATTTAGTTGATAATAATTTGGCAATGATGATAGAGAACAGTTAGTCGAGCGATCACAGAGCACAGTTGGTTGAGCGGTCACAGTTGCTGCTCGAATAATGATTGAACTATGGTATTTAGTTGATAATAATTTGGCAATGATAAGCACAGTTGATGAAGCGATAGAAACATGGCGTCACAATTGCTCAATAATGATTGAACTATGGTATTTATAATAATTTGGCAATGATAGAGCACAGTTATGGCAATCACAGAAATACGTTGGTTGGCGATCCGGTTGTTACTCGAATAATGATTACTATTAATGATACAATTTGGTAATGATGAAGAAACTCTTTAAAAATCGCTTCTCTCGAATAATGATTGAATATTTAGTTGATAATTTAGCATGATAGAGAAATTTGAAATCACGAAACAGTTATGTTGAGATTGCTATTTAATAATGATTGAATATTATTTAGTTGATAATAATTTCATGATATTAAGTTTATTTAAGCGTCAAAGTTATTGATTGTTGTCATCGATCATCATATGAGATATTAAAACTCTTTAAATCTCCAAGCTTTCTTCTATTTCAAAATCAAATCTAACTCCCGACTCATATTTTTATCACCTTGAATTTAGCTCCAAAAATTTGAAATTCAAGTATTATGTTGAGATTTATATTTAATTAAATGAATTTTTATATTATATTCAAAATTTCAAATTCAAGTATTATATGAGATTTATATTTAATTTTGAGTAACGGAAACATTAAAAAAAAATGATTGTTCATATTCAAAATTGAGTTCATGCACAAGGCCCCAGCCATGCATATTGTTGCCCACAGATATATTTTCTTGAGGTTGAAATATTTTTTTTTATTTATAAAACATTTAAAAAATATCTAGAATTTTGATAATGTTATCAATACTTAAAAAATTTCATTTTTTTTTTAAATTATCCAATTCTTTAAATTTTTTTGATAAAAATCTTGTAACTCCTTTAGTTCCCACACATTAATAAACTAACTATTTGTAGCTGCTATAATTATCAGTTCAAAAGTGAAGTTCAGAAATGCTTCCAAAGCCTTTCGATGTGCTGTTCTGATTGTAATCATTGGTTGGTTTTATGTCATTTTTTCTGTAATTATTGAGAGAGCTATTGCTTTGAATTTTTATGGCTGATTGTAAGCTGCGGCGGTTCAGCCTTCCCCATCTGTTGATATAACACTGTCGGAAGTCAAAGAAAAGAAGATATTATAATTAAAGCTAAAGCTAATGCTTAAGGAATACCCACCGTCTCTTAGTAGTTGATGTATTAATCAAGTATAAATCTAAATTATAACACGTGTATATAATGTGTGCTTGGGATTAAGAAAATTTTTGAGTGGATACATTCCAAAAAATAATAATAATGCTTAAGGAACTGTTTGAAGTAGTGTGTAGTTTTTAAAAAAACTAATTGTAAAATTATTGTGAAGAAAATAATTTTTTGAAAAAATTTATTATAAATACTTTTTAAAAAAAAAAATTTTTTTAAATAATTTTTTGATAGTCATCGTACTCTAACAACTCTGTTTTTTAAAATAGTTTTTCCATCACAAATTTTTTTGAAAAATAGACAAAAAACTGATAGTCAAACGAAATTGTTTTGCTTTCTAGTTACTTTCTAAAAAAAATAAAGCAACCAGAAAGCTGTTCTAAATACACATTTACAAATGATAGAAAAATTATAACTGATAAATTCATTTGCATTTAGGTTCATTTAGGGAGAATCATCTAAGATCTTGAGTTGAACTTCATTTATTTATTTTCAATTTTTTTAAATAATATCTATTAATTCTTTTATTTATTTATTTTCTATTGACATATGACTATTATTAAAATATATATGGTATTAAAAATTTCATCACATGGATGTGAAAATTAGATGTTAAAGCACTCCTGAATTAAATAAAAATTTTAAAATTAATTGGGATGGATTGATATTTAACTGTTGCAAGCTTATAATTGAAATGAGCTTATCGTCATGCATATTGCAATGATACCCAAATTATGCAGATTGATCTTAAATAAGTAAAGCTAATTATGATTAATCAATCAAAATGAATCCTTTTTGTCTCTCTATCTCACATTCTTTAAGTATTTCACGCCTAAGATGGTGATCAGTGTTAACTACTCCTTGGTTGCTAATCTAACCAAGATCACTATCGTATTACTATTGAACCATCATCACTAGTTACTACTTGGTTGCTAATCTAACCATGATTTGGGTAGGGTTTGTTAGATCAAGCCATGGGAGTAGAATTATCTAATAATTTTTTAATCAAGGAAGAGTAATTTGACGTGCTTACAATTGATAAAAATGAAAATTGTTCTAATATAATCCTAAACAAGTATTATAATATGTCCTTTTTAAAATGTATAAGAATTCTTTTTTCTTTTAAGAATTCTTTTTTCTTTTATTTTTTGAATTCTATGATTATACAAAAATTTCTATAGCAATATTAACTTTCAGTACTATTGATGACCCTCTCAAAGTTATCTGCATTTTCCTTACTTCATTGACATATTTTTATTGTTTGTTGCCAACCACACATGTAATTCATCCTTCTAGGAAAGAAATTGCTAAAATAACTCTTTATTATTTATCACTAATTGTTCATCCAATCTCTCCTCCATTCATGAAACAAATTTTCTATCTTTCACTATTTGAGGCTAATCAATTACCTAATTTTTCCTACTTTTTGGAGAGAATTGCTTTAATCAATAAGCCTGGGCATTCATATAGTGTCCTCTTATTATCATGATGAGGTTCTTATTCTGCCTTAATTGTTTGATGATGGCAACCAACATGCTAAATTTCTTCATTCAATACATTATCTACTTGTATGTATTTTTTTATCCATTGTGAGTTATGATCACCGAATAAAATTTTAACAACTTTTAAGAAATAAATAAAATTCTTGGAGGATTCAATCAAACTTCTCCCATTATTGATCATAGACATCGAGTAAACCTCTAACCAATGATTGCATAAAGACAAAATACTTAATGGATTCAACTTACTTCTTCTATTATCATGCTGGTAATTACGTAAAGCTTTGACAGGTAATTCTAGATGGGGTCAAATTTTTTAGTGAATTTAATTTAACCTTCTCCATTAGAGTAAGATTTTGATAAAGAGAGAATGTTCATACTCTATGGTAAATTTGTATACTTAGAGAAAAATATTGTAAAATTCCTAAGGAATACCTTAATTTACAACAACATAGAGGTCCATCAAGTTCAACATGAGCTTATTACACTCTATTAACAATGTTATATCTTCTATAAATCTCCATTGTGAAGGCACATTATGAAGGAGGGAGAGGTAAACTACGTGTGTAACATACAATGAACTTCTTTCAAAATTTGTCAATTTAATGCCCACAAAATGAGAGTATTCTTACATTAAGTGTGTTTAACTACAACAACTATATATATAAGTTAGATATATGCAATAAAAACAAAACATTACATAAAATTGCTTAAGTGTAAGTTTAGATGATTAAGCTTAGCGAATGGGTGATTATATACTAAACTCACTAAAATAAATCTTAATTTATTTTATATGAGGTATAGTGACTAAATCAACTAGCAACAAAGCTATCGACATAAATGTCCAAATATAATTAATAGTGATGTGTAAAATGATTATCTTTTCATGAGAGCTTTAGATTATATATTCACTTAATAAATATTCAATAATATATGACTAGCACATACACTTGTATATTATTCCAATGCACATAAATGGTTTTAATATCCAACAAAAAATGTTGTATAACTTGAAGCCCTTATTCTTATAACTTGTTTATTCATGATACCCATCCTTGTATAAAGTGGCCATGCTACATATAGTAACTTTAAGCCAACTATTTTCTAATAAATAGAAGCCAAAGTAGATTTCTCTTCACAGAACTAATTTTTCTCTCTCTTTAAGGAACCTTAGATTTTATAACATTTATTTTAAGCATTTCTAGTCATTTTTTTAAAGATACTGCTTCATTGTTTCTAAGTTTATTTCTAACTTTCAAAATCTTATTTTAAATTCCTTATTATTTGGTAACTCAAACCCCATATTTCTAAGAACTTATAATACAACATCCATGTGACCCTATCAAATCCTAAATATAGAAATCTTATTCACAATTATATAATGGAGTTAGTTCATGTTTTGGAGACTAAGCCATATAATGATCTTCTATTATAATAGTTTAATATACAATATTTTTTTACTTATTTTTCTTTGAATGTAGCTATTATAACTTTTATATTGCTATTAGTGGGAGGAGTTTTCTCAAATGGAGTTCTAATAATCTTTACTTTATTATCATCTTAATCTATTAGTGATTAATCCATGGTTCAGTCAAGATGAATAATAATGTTGAATTCCAATGTATTATTATGTATGCTTGTAATGATGTGATTGGAAGAAAATAACTTTGGGCTACTATTAAAAACATCTCCACTTCTATTTATAGTACTTAGATTCTTTCGAGAGGCTTTATTTATGTCAAATAGCTTAGAGATAAGTAATAGGGCTCTCTTGCTTTTCACATTAAGTTAACTTGATGTTTATGTCTTTTATAGTTAATCTCTTTGATCTCAGAGATTTTGAGATTTCTTATTTTTTAGTGTAACAATAAACATAAAAAATATTATCAGATTCCAGTTGAATAGAGCCTTGAATAATCTTTATTCCATGCTCTTTATACAAAACTTCTCCTCTCTTATGTTCTAAGCATTTCTCCCTTATCATCTCTTCCAATCAATACCCTAAAGTTAAACACAAGTATCTTTACAAGATCTTTTGGGCTAGTTGGCTCAATATTAATAATATCATCCAAAATGATTGGGGTAATTTTGTTCAAAAATATTTTATATCTAGTATTAAAAATTTGAGTTTTCAAATCTTAAATCTCAAAATTCATATGCAATTTTTAAATTTTTTTTTTAAATAATTTTAAAACCTTATTGGAGTATTCTTGGTCAAACAAAGTAGCACCCTATGGTTGTAAACCCAAAACTTGAAGCTCTCAACCAAGACATGTTTCAATGCACTTATCTTTAGGATTATTCAACCATAAACCTTTAAACCCCTTAAAATTTCTACCATATCTAAAAAAATCTTGAAGCATTTACTTTTTCATTTCAAATCATTACAATAGCTATATATCACAATAGCCTTCTCATTTAAATTTCTAAATCATAATTAAGACAATTGGCCAAATTAGAGTACCCTATACTTAGTCTTGAAATTCCTCCATCTACAAGCCCCTTAATCTTTAATGAACCTCTTCAATAACTCCAAAACTAATCTCAACTCAGTGCTTTAAGTCATGCAAGTCAATCTAAGGTCTCAAAAGCCACCACCCTTCCATCCTTATTTTATAAATCCAAGTAAGGTGCTTTAAGATTTGGCCCACCCTAAGGTGTTACTGACCACCATCATAAGCTACCATCCTCCACATTCCATTCTCATCTTCACAAAGATCTCTACCACATTTGGGTCATCAATTTATAATAAATTTAGGCCTTATCGACCCCTCATCATAAGGCCACATGTATTTAATTTCTACAAATTGAAATGTTAAATCCTAGCCTCCTTAATCATGCTAATGACATTCTATTAAGTAAGACTAGATCTTTCAAAGAGCAAAAGCATGTTGGTTATTCAAAGGACACGATGACTCAAGATTTTATAAGAAAAATTAATTATCAAAGTTATTATAACATTATTAGAGGATATTATTCTTTAAAATTACTCTTTATTTTCCCTATAAGATGTTTCAAAAAAGTCATTTACTACTTTAATCTTTTTAAGAAAGTTTATATTATTATTATTATTATTATTAATTTCATGTCTTCTATTTTTCTTACATTTATGAAGAGTCTCATGGATTAAAAAAATATTTATTCATTAACTCAAAGATTGATATTAGTATATTATTTTTCTTTGGGTAATGATAAAGCTTCTAGCCTTATGATTTTAATGTGAAGTGTTTAAAGAACTATTATAAGATAATTTGAACATAATATATTAATGCAATCCACTTCTTCAAGATGCCTAATTATTTTGCATTTTGTAGTTGCTCTAAACCCTAAAAGCATAAAGGCCAATATGATCTTTGATTATAGTCTATAATCATATGTATTATATTGTAAAGGTTATTATTAAGATCCTTACAACTAGATTAAAGATTGTACTGTACAAATTTCAATCAACCCAAACCCATCCAAAGCCTCAATATCATTCCTAACACTTCGCAAAACCCTCAAAAATCTAATTAAGTAACCTTTCTAAGAAAATCCAAGGCCACACCAGTAAGGCAAAACATCAATTATACCTATATATATATATATATATATTACACCTATTTCTTTTCTTAAGATAGATTCATAACCACACCACTGATTCTCTTTTAAAAAACCTTATTTTTGTGCACTTATAGCCATTTCATTTGTTCTCCTCCTTACATCCTTGTCTTTATCTTGCTATAAATACATAACCTAGGCTAGGGTGTCAAGCACGCTCATGGCCCGACTCAACTCAATCCGGCTCATTTCTTGGTCATTTTTTAGTCGAGCTCGAGCTCGTAAAGCGAGCCGATTTATTAAACGAGCTCGAACTCAGTTAGCGAAAGTTCGTTCGTTGTTCGTCAGCCTTCGGGGATGTGGCGATCCGATTCAGCATTCGCCTAACTAATATGATCGCTCTCTGCGCCAGTGCCCCTAATTTACTAAGCTTCTCGAGTGTCGCCTCGTCTCTCATTTTCGTCAATGCCTTTGACACTCGGCCGGCTATCGAAGTCTCGACTCTCTCCGCTCTCTCCTACCGCTCTGCGACCTCACTTCTCGTTCTCGGTTTGAGTTCCCTCATCTTCCTGGCTTCAAATTTTTTCTCACTCGATGGCAAGATCGACTTGATCTTGGTTGGCAAGGTTCATTTTCTTTATGCTCACAATCTCACATCTGGTATTTCGTTTTGATGATGCTTCGATTAGGTGTGTGAAGCCATTCGAAATTAGGTTTTGCTGTTCTTTGGTTTTGATGTTCGGTTGTGAATCAACTTGTGATGTTCTTTTGGATTATGTGTTTAATGAGTAACTTGTTGTGTTGGTAACGGTTGTGTAACTTGTGTTGATTATCCGCACTTGTTTAGGTGCATAACTTGGTTCAATGCGGCACTGACTTATCCTTTATTGTTTATGGTTTTTCTGATAGTTTATGGTTCAATTGTTGTTCGGATGATGGTAAATGTGTGTGAACTTTCAGATTTGTGGAAAGGGTTCTACTAATTAGAGTTGTGTTTTAATTATCCGCACTTGTTTAGCACATCATCCTTTTTTCTATATATTAGAGTTGTGTTTTATTGGAAAGGATTCTACTAATCTATTCTCCTCTCTTGGTCAAATTATGCTTCATCATTTTCTTGGAGGGATTTATGATTCAAGTGCTAATTTCATCATCATTCTTCATTTTCCTTCTTACAAAGAGATTGCTTAGAAAAGACATGGAGGATTGGTGAATACTCCTTTGGCAAAATGCTACATAAGGTTTATTTAATTGTATGTAGGTTACTCAAGTTTTATTTGTGCTTAACATCATACTTCATCTTGTTCTTGAGTTGGTCAAAATATTAGTGGCAAGAAATAGTTATTAAGTAGTTTTATCATTTATGGTCATTATCTCGGTTCTTCCAACTATTTTAGGTAGGATTTGTGATGGACTTCAGTCACCTAAAATCAGATGTTCTTTGGTTTTGATGTTCGGTTGTGAATCAACTTGTGATGTTCTTTTAGATTAGGGTTTAGTGAGTAATGGCTATGTTCGGTTGTGTAACTTGTGTTAATTATTTGGATTTGTTTATGTAACTTGTAGGTTGTTGCTGTTGTTCAACAACGGAAATCAATTTTGTTTAGGGTTCAGTAACTTCGGTTCAATGTGCAGCTTAACCTCTGTTGTTTATGGTTATTTTGATGGTTTATGGTTCAATTGTTGTTCGGCTGAGTTGTTGGATGATGGTTTATATGTGTGAACTTTCAGATTTGTAGTAAGAAATTACTTGGTGCCTTTTTATAATACATGTTATGTTATGGAGCAGTTCATTATTCTTTTTGTTAATTCATTATGCTTTATAAATCGCTATGTCTGGTGGCAATGAAATGATTTTCTATGTTGGTAATTGGTTTCTATTTTACAGTGAATTATAGAATTATTAGATAGAAGACAGAGTATTGAGTTTTTTATTATTACAAAGTGCAAATATACAGTGAGCAATTTGGTATTTTTGAGTTTTTTAATATTTTATAAATCATTTATCTTCTTCATTCATTATGTTGTAATTTATCATTTTTGTTTTAGATTTAAAATGGCAACACCACCACTTGGAGAGGATGTGTTAGTGGATTTAAGCGGATAATCCAGGTTGTGGGTGTCCAAATTGATATTGAGGAACATAACAGAATGTAGATGTTAATAATATTGAGGGGAGAATAAAGTTATTAATGATTTGGTTGACAAGGGTGATGATATAGATCTTGAAAATCCAATTGAATTAAGAAAAAGAAAGAAAACATCACATGTTTGGGAGGAGTTTAAAGAAGTTGTTCTTCCAGATGGCCAGAAAAAAGGCGAATGTATTCATTGCAAGAAAAGGCTAGTTATAGGTAATACTGGTGCAACTACACAATTTAGGCATTTAGATCGATGTGTAGCTAGAGTACGCACATTGACGAAGCAAAAAATTTTACGGTTTCAGCCAAAAGATTTTGACAGTTCATTAGAAATAAATTAGAGGGATTAACTTCGACAACTTTTAAGTTTGATCAAACAAAAGTTAGAGATGGTTGCTCATTATATTCGATTAATGAAAACCCTTCTCGATTGTGGAAGAATTTAGATTTAATCTTGTTTTGAAGTCCATTTCACCATATACTTCTAAATTATCTAGAACAACCCGTGGAGATGTGATGCTAGTATATGAAAAGGAAAAAAAGAAAATTAAAGCATTCATTGAGTAGTAAATAGAGTGAGTTTTACTGATATTTGGAAATCAAAGAATCAACGGATATCTTATATCCACGATATTATGTGACACAAACTGAAATTGCAAAAAAAGAGTTCTTTTTACATTTACCGCCTCCACATACCCTCAAATTGTTGACACATTCTATAAGGCCCTAACTGGGGTCTTGAAAATAAAATATTTACCATATCTTGATAATGCATCAAATAATGATAAGGCTATCAAGTTATTAAAAGATGGTTTTATAAGGAAAAATTATTCTTTGGGAAAGACTATTCCATGTACGCTATTGTGCACATATTTTGAATTTAATGGTGAAAGATGGGGTCAAATGTATAGAATTTGTTGTTGAGAAAATTGACAGTTAATTTTATCAATGCTTCAAGGTAGACTAATGAAATTTTGATGTTGTTCAGCTACTACCAACAAGAAAGCTTATCATGGATTGCCCAACACGTTAGAATTCTACATACAATATGCTGGTAGTTGCACTTCAACTAAAAGAAGCTTTCTTTTCATACAGTGAGAGGAAGATTACATATTGTAATTGCCCTACAGAAGAAGAATGGAATAAAATAGAAAAAGTTTGTGATATTCTTGGTTTTTTTTAATGAGGCAACTAATATCATTTCAGGCACTGAATACCCAACATCTAATTTGTTTCTCTCACAAATTTGCACTATTAAAAAAGTAATGATGGTGCAATCGTCTCGATGACTTCATTAAGCACATGACCAAAATGAAAGAAAAATTTGAAAAATATTGGGCTTAATGCAACCTTCGATTGCATTTGGTGCAATTATGGACCAATGTGAAATTTGTTATCATTGAATTTGCTTATCCTATGATCTATGAAGGAGATGAAAGCAATCATAATTGCATGTTCTGTACTTTACTATATGAATTATATGAAGAATATGTTGAATACCTTGAAGTAAACCGATACTACAAGTAATGGGACATAGGGTGAAAGTAGACTGAGTAGTAGTGCCCGTGATAATTTGCATCTAAAATATAGTGGTTGGCATGATTTTACTATCTATAAAAAATCAAGTAAAAGGCCCACCAAGTCGATCCGGATAACTACCTTGAAGATGGGTTAGAGATAATTTAAGGTCGTAGTTTTGATGTGATTGCTTGGTGGAAAAACATGCATCTTAAATATCGCATACTCTCAAAAATGGCTATTGATATTTTATCTATTCCAATTAGTATTTCGAATGACCTTTAGCAGAGAGAGAGTTGTTGATACTTATCGCTCAAAGCTTGAAGTTGAAACCGCTCAAGCTCTCATATCTAATTGGATTCGCTCTCACGACTTGAAAAGGAGAATTAAGGTATTTATTTACCTTGCAATTATTATTATTTTTAGTATATAATTTTTTTTAATGATATTAATATTTTACTATATTGAATATTTATTAGGAAGAGAATGAAGAGTTTGAGGTGATAGGTCTCTGATTGCATAAAGGAAATATTAAAAACTCAAAAATCAAAAAAATTTTGGAAATATTAGGGAAATTGATGATGATAGATGCTAATGATTTTGAAATCAAAATTTATAAAGTTGCTCATACATTCCTTGATGTTGGTAATGCTTTATAGTAGTTGCTCATCTATTGGATGTGTGTAAGAAAGTCGATAATTTTACGTTGCTCATATATTCCTTGGATGTTGGTAGTTGCTTTAACATAGTTGCTCATCTCTTAGATGTGTGGTAGCTACTTTTGAACATTTTCAGCTTGAATCAATGCCCCTAGTTGTCTTCTTTGTCGCTTGTGCCATATATTGATTATATGTTTTGTTGTAGGTGGAATTGAAGCACTTGTTTAGCAAGCATTAGTGGACCTAACTAACTTCTTTGTCTCGATTTTTTTATATATGGATGCTACTGCCTACTATTTTTTTTTCCAGATTATTTGGGTGCAACCGCTTTGTCAGGTTTGGGTGTTAATTTTTCTCTGCTTGGTTTTCTTTCTTGTTGCTCTTCCCGCTATGCTCGCTTTGGGTGTGTTAATTTGTCACGCTCGGTTTTCTGTTGCCGCTTGAGGGTTTTTTTTATGGGCTACTATCTTGCCTAGGATGCTTGTGTGTGTTTTCATGTGTGAGTAAACTGCATTGACTCCCGGTTTATTTGGCTCGCCTTGTTTCCTGATATTTTCCTCTTTGTTGTTGGTGGTGGATTTGCTATTCTTTTGGTACCTTGGTGATGATTTTGATGATAATTTCTAGATGCCTCTGGCCTCTCTGCTTTCTTTTCGGTCGCTTATCCCAAGTAAATGAGTTTATGGATGCTGTTATATCTAGCTTTTCCCAGTTATGTTGGTGTAACCGCTTGTCCTTGGGTGTGTTAATTTTTCTCGATTTTCTCTTGTTGCTCTTCCCTCATTTCGGGGGTGTTAATTTGTCTACGCCGGTTTTCTCATATCGCCTTCATTGGGATTTGCTGGTGTTCGAAATACCCTCATGGTTGTTTTTCCTGTGTTTACAAAAATTCACCCTTTACTGTAGTATTTGTTGTTTCCCTCTCTATCTTCTTTTAGTAATAATTCACCCCTTTCTTATCAGATGATGGACTTCGGATGATGGGCTACACGAGGTATGTTGGCTGTGATGGCAATGATGTTTCCCTCTCTATCTTCTTTTAGCTGGTAGCACTATATGTAATTGTAACCCTTCTTCTGAAGTTTGGATACTTACATATAATGTTGCTCTTTAAGATGATTATAATTTATAACTGAGCCTGAGCCTTTTCTTAACTTTATCCATTTTATTTTCTCTTATTCTTTATGCTTACTTAATTATGCCCTTCCATTGGTATGTTGTAGAATATTTTATGATTAGATAATTGCCTCTTAAGATACTTATAATTTTATTTTCTCTTAGTCTTTATTTTTTGATTGGATGCTCAAGAGTACAAGGAGCTTTGGATTACTTCTCATTAAAGACTCTAACATACATGGCATCAATAAGAAGATGTTGATTTTAATTTAATTATATGTTTTTCTTTTTGTGTAACAATGAGAGATTGAATTTTAATTCTATATGTACCTCTCTTTTGAGCATTTAATTTTTCTTTCAATATTTTGTAATTTCTTTCATTAAAAAAAAAATTACAAAACCTCTTGTAATAAAAAATAGATATATTTTCTTTAATTTTTTGTGGTTTATATTATTTTTTTTTGTAATTTAGAATTTCATATATTTGTAATAAAAATATCTCAAAAGATTCAAATTAATTTAATAAATATTCTAAATTTTTTTAATTGCTCTTTAAAATTTTTTGCTGCTCTTTTTAATGAAATTATTTCTTAAACGAGCCTAAATTGAGCTACTCCAGCCAAGCTCGAGCTTCTAAAATAAGCTTCGAGCTTTTAAACGAGCCCACTAATTCGAGCCAAGCTCGAGCTTAATTTTCACACAGTCGAAGTTTGAGCTTGGTTTATGTGTTTGAATGAGCTCGAGCTCGAGCTTCAGTTCATAGTATGTTCAGTCAAGCTCAAGCTCAATGCTTGAGCTCGACTCTCTTGCACCCCTAACCTAGTTTCCTCAAAAGTTCATCATCATCATCATCATTCATTTTATAAAAAAAAAGTTCATCATTAAATGATGACATTTTCTTTAATTTACTGATATGGTGCTCAAAATACCGCTAATCAAAGTCCCAATCTTAATATCAAAAGACGATTTCGAAGATAATCGAGATTAAGCACTTCAAATATCTCGAATCTTTGGGATATCAATTACATCCCAAAATAGCTCTTAAATATAGAGTGTTTATAGTCAAATCGAAGCCTCAGGATCTAACGAGCCTAAGATCTTATAATTGACTTCATTTGGGCATCCAAATGCTCAAAATACATCAAATGATCAAAGGAACCATTCTAATCCGATCAAGAGAGTGGCACTTTGCATATAAACGCCTCCTCCCATCTATAAATAGAACTCTATCCCTCACATGAGGGGAGAGGGAAGAGGAGTCAAAACAAGTGAAGAAGAGAGCCACCGCCAACTGCCAACCACCACCGCCGTGCCGATCCTGCCAATCCCCAAGCAAGGAAGAAGAGGAAGAATCCAAACAAGGAAGAAGAGGAAAAGCCTAAGCAAGGAGGAAGAAGAAGCTCAAGATCCTCCAAGCAAAGTCACACCGCCGACCTGGCCAACCACCATCATCGCTAATTGTCCCCGATCTCCACCTATTACCGCAACTATTACAACCGATCATTGTTACACGCTTGTTGGTCCCTCTCATATGCACTGTAATCTTGTAATCGTGAAGACTTTGTACTCAAAAGATACATAGTGGAAGCTTTTATCGTGGTTTTTCCCCTTTTGAGGTTTTCCACGTTAAAATTCCGAGTGTCTTTGTTCGCCATTAATTACCGTGTGTGCTTGACTAATCACAAGGCAAGCGAACTTTCACTCTACCACACCGGTTTTCTAGCACGCAATGCTTGCAGGATGTAAAACCCTCAACCATAATTTCCTGGAACCACGCGGCTGGGCTATAACACTCCAACTGAGTCTCCCACTCCAACTCACATTCTCAAAACCCATCCTCGAACCAAGGACGCCAAGGTGAGGGCTAATGAGAATCTCTTTGGAAGATCGTGTCCGTCGAATGGAGGAGTCTCAAAATAAAATGATCCAGCTTTTGCAAGGATTACAACAGCCGCTACTACGACAAACATATCTCCCCAAAGATCGGTCGTTGCCCGGAGGAGGTCAAAATGCTAATCCTCCCGACACTGGAGTTCCTCCGCATGGAGGCCGTAACGCTGATCTCCTTGACACTGCTAGTTCCACTCATCCATCGC
The DNA here is from genome assembly GCA_021442155.1 of Cymbidium sinense. Lineage (NCBI taxonomy): Eukaryota > Viridiplantae > Streptophyta > Magnoliopsida > Asparagales > Orchidaceae > Cymbidium > Cymbidium sinense. Next base: position 74,624,716 of record CM038232.1, read on the forward strand.
GGCATCAACCGCATTAATCCACGATTGTTGATAGCTTCACACATGCTCATCTTGTTAATCCCGCCGACATGACGCATTGTACGAGACGCTTAATGCAAGATGAATTTCACCTTCAAGACAAATCATCTTCACCCACACCGCTATGAGGAGTCTCACCTTTATCAAGCAATTCTTCAACATCCACCCCGTAGGTTTCAAGCTTCGCATTGATTCCTATGATGGGGCAACAATCACACCCAACACATCGAATTCATTAGGACTATCATGCATATCCAACGAGCTCCACACACCGCTTTGTCGTTTTCCGTTACCTCAAAGGGCAAGCTCTACTTCTTCCTCTAGGGGATCCATCCATACCTTTAACTAACTCGCCGTGTTCTTTGGAACAGCTTCATTGCAAATCGGAGAATCATTAAAGATTCCTCCCATCTTCCCATTCACGTAATCCAGGGTGAATCACTTAAAGAATACTTCCGTGAGGTTCTCCTTAGAAGCTCGCCAAATACCGAGTAAACTCAACTATTAAGAGGAGTTTTTCTTGAGGGCTCGCCCGTGGCCTTTTACTCATCACTCATGGACACGGCCCATAGTCAATTTAGTTCATCGTGGAAGCACAAATCTTCACCGATGAGGCTATTAATGCACATCGCAAACAATTTGGATAATCGCAGAGAGACATAAAAGCCCCAAGGAACACAATCGCGCCCCATCAAAAGAAGAAATCGAAAGGCCCATTCAACAAAGATATCCACGCCAATTGGAAAAGAATCAATCGACTCATATTTTAACATACCCCAACTGGGGCAACTTTAATCTCAAAAGATGAGCAAGTCAAGAACACCAACGAAAAGGCAAAGATCAATGGTCAACTCGCTACAAGCTCATGTAAATATTCGACCTTCCATAGGGTTAACGCCATCGAAAACACTCGACAAACAACCCAGATAGTCAAAACGCCCTTGGTGGACTTCCGCGATCTTCCATACGGCACGTCATCAAGCAAAGCTCGACAAACAACCTGTGAAAGGTTAAAAAAAAATAATAAATAAAATAAAAAATAAACAAAATAATAAACAAAAAAAAAAACTTTGTACCCATGCGACAGCAATGTCATCGATAACACTCGACAAACAACCTGATAATCAAAATCCTCATCGCCACCAACATCGACTACGCCGGCCATCGCCGCTTATCGCCGGCAATCTTCGCGGCACTATTGTCGCCGGTATCCGGCACTACTGACGTTGCCGCTGCGCTACTGCCGCTTGCTCGCCACCACTCGCTGGCCGCTAACCATATTATTGCCGGTCATTCAGCGCTACTATCGCCGCTACATCGCTGGCAATTATCGCCATCTTTCGCCGGCTATCACCATTGTCGCTGCCATCCGGCTGATACTGACTACACTGCATTATCTGCTTTGCCGCTGACCATATCTGCCGGCCGCCAACTACTATATTGTCGCTGCCATTACTTCACTATCGCTGACCGCTGACCATCGCCGGAATCTCGCTATCGCCATTTTGCCGGCTATCGGCCACTAATCGACGCTACGCCACCGCTGACTACCAACGGATTCACTTTGACCTTTCCATAGCACGCCATCGGTAAAACTCGACTAACAACCCAGATAGTCAAACGCTTTGGACTTCCCAACCTCTTCCATACGTTAACGCCATCGGTAAAACTCGACTAACAACCTGTGATAGTCAAAACGCCCTTGGTGGATTCCCACCCCATACCGTTAACGCCATCGAGTAAAACTCGACTAACAACCCAGATAGTCAAACGCAGGGATTCACCACTTCCATACGTTAACGCCATCGAGTAAAAACTCGACTAACAACCTGTGAAAGGTCAAAAGGTCCTTGGTGGACTTCCGCGCCTCTTCCATACTTAATGTCATCGAGCAAAAAACTCGACAAACAACCTGTGAAAGGTCAAAAGTCCAGGGACTTCCCACCTCTTCCATTGTGTTAGCCAACGATAATATTCACCAATAACAGAAAGGTCAAAACTTTGTACCCACTCAAGTGTTAATGTCATCGATAACACTCGACAAACAACCTCTGATGGGTCAAAATCTCGGATTCTTATATCTCTATACGTTAACATTATCACTATCAACCTGAACTCACGCAGAATCTTCGCCACCACTTTTTTGCCACGCCAATCACATGACCGCCATTGCTTACCATGCCATTGCCGCTACCAGGCCGCCAACCCGCTCGCCAACCACCATACTGGTATCATCGCCGACTATCACCGCCGGTGCCGCACATCGCCCGACCATCGCCGGCAATCCTCGCCGTCACACCATCGCCGCTGATATCTGCCGGCCACCATCCGAAATTTCGCTACCGCCGGTGATCGCTCAACCGGACGGTCCGACGAGTCGAACCGGAACTAATCGACGTGGGCCATCGCTTCCTAACCCGATCCGACGAAATGGACGAGGTCGGAAACCGGAACCACGACGCTGGCCTTGATCCTAACCCGACGATCCGACGGCCGCGAACCGGACGAGTCGGAAACCGGAACACATACCGGTGGCCTTCATCGCCTCTAACCTGACGATCCGACGACAAGAACGGACGAGGTCGGAACCGGAACCACGACGCATCGGCTGACCGCTTCCTAACCCGTGACGATCCGACGGACGAAACCGACGAGGTCGGAACCGAACCACGACGCATCGGCCTTGATCGCTTCTAACCTGATCCGATCCGACGCCGAACGGACGAGGCGAAACCGGAACCACGACGCATCGGCCTTTCATCGCCTCCAACCACGATCCGACGGGACCAAGAACGGACGAGGTCGGAACCGAACCACGACGTATCGGGCCTTGATCGCCTCCAACCTGCCACGATCCGACGGGACCAAGAACCGGACGGTCGGAAACCGGAACTACGCATCAGGTCTTGATCGCTTCCAACCCCTCGGTCCCGACTAGGTTTACACCCCTTCGGGAGAACTGAGCTGTCGATGACGCTTGATCGCTTCCAATCCGGCCGGTCCGACTAGGTTTACACCCTTTCGGGAGAAATCGGAGCCTTGCCGTATGACTACTGGTCTTGATCGCTTCCAATCCTGGCCGGTCCACTAGGTTAGTTTACACCCCTTCGGGAGAACTGAGCCTGAGTGAACGGTCTTGATCGCTCAACCCCTGGCCGGTCCGACTAGTTTACACCTTCGGGAGAAACTGAGCCTTGGGATGACTTCTTGATCGCCCAATCCCTGGCCGGTCCGACTGTTAGTTTACACCCCTTCGGGAGAAACTGAGCCTTGTCGTATGTAACGCTGGTCTTGATCGCCTTTCAACCCCGGTCCACTAGTTTACACCACTTCGTGGAGAAACTGAGCCTTGTCAGATGACCAGGTCTGACGCCTCCCTCGACGCCACCAAAGGACTTTCACTCAAGAAGAAAGGGAGAGGGAAAGGTATGCCTTTCTCCCTCACCTGGTATTTAGCCCCTCACAAGGGTAAAAGGGTAAAACCCTCAAAAACGAGATTAAATTCTTAAAACTCCTGCCAGTCTGCATTCATCGCCAACACGGCCATGGAGCGCTTCAGACGGCTACAGAGGCGGGCGCATAGACGGCTACAAGCAGACATGACGGCTGGCCATCGCCGGGCCCATCCGCTATGCTGACGAAACTGTCATGACGTCAAGCATGACCCGTCGGCCAGGACCGACCGCTGACCGGACCACTGACCGGACCGGCTGACCGGCCAAGGCTGACCCGAAGTCATACAGCCGCCATGCTGATTGACGTCGGCTGACTGACCGCCATGAATTCGACCGTCTGACGGACTGCCGACGACCACGCTGCCGATCATGCAGAGCGCCCGCATCGACTCAGCTGCGCGGCCGCTGCGCCCGACTGGCGCTCGGCCCGGCTTGAGAAGGACCGATGCCCGCCATCATGGCTGTTGTCTCAAGGCTGCATATATGGGCGCTGGTCAAGCGACGCTACGGCGCCGCAGCGCCGGGTGCCGAGAGCCACGGTGCCTACTGAAAAATGCCCAAAACTTCCGAGCATCCAAATAAATTCATAACCTCGTAATCTCATGCCAAAGACCGTAGATTTGCTTCCATAATCGTAATCTTGATTTATATGAATATTTGAAATATATTGGTCATGACGACGATATTTTTGACAATCTCATCCAAAAATAGCAACCGATATGGTGCTCAAAATACCGCTAATCAAAGTCCCAATCTTAATATCAAAAGCGACTGATTTCGAAGTCAAGACCGACGAGATTAAGCACTAAATATCTCGAATCTTTGGGATATCAATTACATCCCAAAATAGCTCTTAAATATAGAGTGTTTATAGTCAAATCGAGCTGCCTCGACAGCCGGATCTAACGAGCCTAAGATCTCATAATTGACTTCATTTGGGCATCCAAATGCTCAAAATACATCAAATGATCAAGGAACCATTCTAAGTCATCCATCAAGAGGAGTGGCACCTGACTTTGCATAGTAAACGCCTCCTCCCATCTATAAATAGAACTCTATCCTCACATGAGGGGAGGGGAAGAAGAGGAGTAAACAAGTGAAGAGAGCCACCGCTTCAATCACCACCGCCGCCACCGCTGCCGCCGATCCTCGCCACACCCAAGCAAGGAAGAAGAGGAAGAATCCAAACAAGGAAGAAGAGGAAAAGCTCAAGCAAGGAGGAAGAAGAAGCTCAAGATCCTCCAAGCAACACACCCCGCCGACGGCCATCAACCACCATCATCGCTAATTGTCCCCAGATCTCCACCTATTACCGCAACTATTACAACCTCGATCATTGTTAATTGTTGGTCCCTCTCATATGCAATTGTAACTCAGAATCGGGAAGACTTTGTACTCAAACATACATAGTGGAAGCTTTTTATCACAGCCTGGTTTTTCCCCTCTTTTCGAGGTTTTCCACGTTAAAAATTCTGGAGTGTCTCTTGTTCGCTTCTTTAATTACCTGTGTGTGTGCTGGACTAATCGACAAGGCTAAGGCGTAAACTTTCACTCTACCGCAACTGGTTTTCTAGCACGCAACATTTATAATTAAACAAAATCATTCCATTTGAAGGCTAGTTTTTTTTATTGCACATAAGATTATTCTACTACATCATAAATGAATATATTTAGATGTATCATCATATTTATTTTTAAACTTTAAAACAATAATATACCTCTATATAAACTTATGTTTAAGAGAAAATCTTAATCAATAAGAATACCATAGAAAAGCTTAGTGAGAATTACAAATCAACTTTTGATCCTTAATATTATGCACTTGCTTGTTCATATAAGCAAAATTTATGTGTAATATAGTTTAATTATTGTTCTCTTTTAATTATTATATATTTTTTTCTAAGAAAAAGCTTTAAGGCTATGCCCTTACTCTAAACTATATTAATTTTTTTCAAGGAAGTGATTGAATCTTTCTCATATGCATAAAGTAATGAAGTGTTATTGGGACTATAGAAATATAAATGATGCGAGCTTGTAAAATTGAACCATGTAAACATCTTTATGCCTTTTGATTTAAATTAATTTTTAATATTTATTTTACTTATTGCATTAGTAGCATATTACTCTCATAATTATAATTCACTACACAATAACCTCATATTGTGCCAAATTTCTTTAGATTTAACCCATTTTTATGATCTTTGTTTATTTTTATTTGAACATTTAATTTTGGGTTTTATTTGTGGAGGGAAGCCCTTAGTAATCTCATAGTTAGTAGAACATGAAATTATTTCAACTAATTATTTTAATTTATGTTTAATGTAAATAATGATAGCAATAATAATTATTTCAATTTAAATGAAATATACACAACATTATGAAAGCATAACTTTTATCAATTTAACCAACAAATATATTTTAATCATAATTAATTTCTATCAATAAAGCATGCTTAATCAAAAGAAAATAATGACAAAATGGGATAACTTCTACAACTCTTTCAATTAACATTATCAATGCTATTATCATTAAATTGATAATTATCTTTACATAATTTGTTATCGCCTTCAATTAAAATCATTACAGGAAATTTATAATCATTTATATCCATTTCTTTCATTACAGATTACTTAATTATTCCTTTAATCACCCATTAATATGAATTTAAGCCCACTAAACGAAGGAAAACAGTAACATTCCTTCAAAACGATGAGTCTTTCAGTGGAAACAGTAACGCTACTAACTGTCTTGATTATAATTTTAAATGAATTGTTAAAAGCATGATGATAACTTAATATACGTTGTTAATGATTATTAACAGACATTAAGATCAAAAAAATATTAATAAAATTGAATCGTTGAAAACAAAATTACATCGAAATGTAAATTTCATAATGAAATAATGAATCCAACTCACTCGAAAAGATATAAATTATATTTATATTTGATCTTGAGCATAAAATAACTTAATGAAAAATCACAAGTTCTTAAATCGGGCTGAGATATCACTTGTAAGATGTTTTCAGTTTCATAGAAAACTATTTCTTAAATATGCAAATCAGCACTTAGAGGCCGATTGGGGCGGCGATGGCGCTACGGTGTGGTATCGCACCGCACAAGAATAAGAAAGATCAGATGTAAATGTTTGAAATCTATAAAAAAAATGTATTTTTCAACACGACCCTACTGCACTAAATCTACGATGAATTTTCAGAAAAATAATAAAATTTATATACCCAAAGACAGCCTTTTTTAAAGAGTCTTTGAACATCTTCATCATTATTTTTCATACAAGACAACTATCTCAAACAAACTCTTAATTCCAAGAACTTGAACACAATGATTTTACAAGCTTTTGATTAAAATACAAACGCGTACATTGATTCGACATGAAGTTTCTTGAAGTTTAAGAAACTATGATTTCTCTTCCTTTTCTTAAATCTTTTTTCTTGTTAAGTAATCTTTATGATGAGATACTAAGACCTTAAAGAATAAGAAGAGTACCCATAGTTACGGCATCTGATTATATGATCAAATGGTTAATAAATGATTGATCGAACACTCTTTTAACAAATAAGATTTAAACATATAATTAATTACTAAATTATAAATTGAATAATCATTAATATGAGTGACACTTGATGATTAATTATATTACTTATTTTAATCATGTTACTCCAACAAGATTAATTGACTTATTAGGATAAGGATATTTTTGCCCTATTAATTTCATTATTGGTGCATCTTTTAGGTTTCCCAACTATAAGAATAATAAAAATAGAGGAACAAAAATAGTAATGAGTCAGATAGGTATTTTATGAAACCTCATTTTCAAGCTCATTATCAACTTCAATGCATGAAATCTCTTTTGTCTCCATTCAAGTTAAATAAGCAATTATTGGCCAACTTCAATCATAAAGCCAACTAGGTATTCGACCCACCAAGATATTATTATTTTTATTTATATATAACGAAATTTATTATTTTAATCCATATTTGAGTAAAATAAAAATAAATTTATTGTTATATTGCATGATTTAAAGTATTATATATATATATATATATATATATATATATATATATATTGATACATTCTCTAAAATTAATCATCAAGATTAATCTGTCATTTTAAATGCTTGATCTAATCAAAAGTTTTTAATAAACCAATGCCTAGAGAGGAACATAAGAACATCAAACATAAGATCCAGCTCAATCGACTCATCGTTTATCGAAGATTTAAAATGGAGATCCGCCAAATGGTCACCAAAACTAACATATTTATATTATCGAAGCTGCCGATCAATCCAACGAATCCAAGATCACCCAATTCGACATCATTAAGGCACCTGATCATCAAAATACACCGCTCGACGAGGGATCGATTCGTCCGATGGGAGTGGTTGGAGTTTTCCAATGTTACAAGGGCCACTCCCAAAACTATAAAGAGCTCATTCACCTTAGGGAAGATTTGAAGAAGAGAGCTCAGAACCAATGACGCCGACGATCTATCACCACCCACCACTAGTTCAAGATCGTGAGCCTCTTAAGATCGCTGAGACTAGAAAAGGCCGCTCCTTTCTCCTCAAGATCAAGAGGTTGCTAAGACTCTCGCTAAACTTCTCCTCGAGTTGACCGATATTGTATTTTTCTACACTCTAATATTGTTTCCTCAGAACACCTTCTTCTAACTAATGAGAAGCAAGGACCAGATCTTGAACACATGTTGAAAGTTCACTGTGTGTTTTAACGTTTTCCAATGATAACTCGGTTCATATCCTGTTTGGATAATAATTTAAGATCTCAGATATAAAATAAAATTTTCAAGACAACATATATATATATATATATATATATATATATATATATATATATATATATATATATATATATATATATATATATATCTAATTGTTTATCCATAAATGAAGATAATAAAGAATGGAGAGGAGTGACCCACCCTTATACCGGCATGAAGTTTTGGAACTCCTGCCTGTTCATTCCTCATCGAGTGTACCAGGGAAAAGAAGTGGTGGCCTAGGTGTAAAGGCCAGTCATTATTCATACCTAAGCAACATGCCAGTAGATGAGGCCTGTGTGGGTGTCAAGGTTGTCGGTCGGGTCGAGTCAAACCCAACCACTCGACCAAAAAATCTTCAACCCGACCGAATTTCAAATTGAAGTTGAAATTTTCAACAACTCGACTCGAACACGACTGATTATTGCTCGGGTTCAAATTTATAACCCAACCCACTAATATTAAACGGGTTCAAAATCTAACTAACCCGAATTCAACTCAACCACAAACCCGAACTCACCCATATAAACTTAATAATGATAAAATCTAAAATAATTTATTTAACCAAATAAAGGAAAATTTAAACATTAAATATTATTACTCAATTTTATGATATCCTATAATATTTTTATGAGATAGTTCTAAATTCTAAATTAAATGTTTAAATCTCTGAGGCTTTACTCTGAGTCTTGATATTATAATTTATAAACAAATAATATTACAAATAATTAAACAAAAATAACATTTAATTAATTAAAATTACATTCACAACACTAACCCATACAATAATCAAATTTACACCCACAACTCTTCAATACACTCTAAAACAAAAACAAAAAATCTTCAAGTCTCCAACTCAAGCAAGCTCAAAGAGTCAAAGTGAACTTCAAGACCCTTAAGTCACAAGTCACAACATTTGCTAAACATCTTAAGAAGAATAATAATATTACAAATAATTAAAATAAAATAACATTTAATTAATTAAAATTATATTCACAATACTAGCCCATATAATAATCAAATTTACACCCACAACTCTTCAATACACTCTAAAAATAAAAAACAAAAATTTCAAGTCTCCAACTCTAAGCAAGCTCAAAGAGTCAAAGTGAACTTCAAGACTTAAGTCACAACATGTAAAAAAAATTCCCAAAACATATTAAGAAGAATAACAATATACATATATAAATAGAGTGAGAGAGCAAAAAAAAAAAATCAAAACAAAGATCAAAAGAGAGCTACAAATAACAGCCAACATATCCATCGAAGCGCCTTAGCAATCACAAAAAAAATTTGCAAAGATGTAGAATAACAAAAATTAGCTAAAAGTAATACAAACAAAGTGAAGGATAAAAGCATTATAAATAAAGAAAATTAGATAGAATATGTAAGAGAAGGCTCAAGCTCAAATCAATCACACCAAAATGGTGACGCAAATATGAACATCCAAACTTGGAAGGGTTATATCACAAGAGCTACTACTACCAAAGAGGAGTGAAATCATCACTATCATTACCTACAAACCTTGAAAGATAGAATGTTATCGATACTTGATACCCATGAGCTTTAGTACCGAAACCTAATAAAGTACGAATGGGAAAGGGATTATCCCATTACTCATGAATTATAATTATCTATCATCAAGATATTCATTATTCACCAAATAGTCAGTACAAATACCAAACGATAATACCAAAGAAGAAACAACATAACAAATAATGAATAAATAAATAAATCAAGAATACAAACAAAATTACCCACCATACGTACCGAAACAACACATCAAATACAGAATACAAACCAAATAGTCCAGAATACAAACAAACACGACATACCAAATTTAAACAAATAGAAATACAGAATACAAACTAAATAGTCCAGAATACCACCAAAATTAATGATACAACAAAATGTAAACAACACAAAGAATATAGAATAGTACCAAATGTGATACAAACAAATAAACAACACAAAGAAATACAACAAAGAATACAAGTTAACAACATAATCATAGATCACTAGGTTAAGAAGTAGAAAATAATAGCAACCAGAACACAAAGAAATACAACAAGAATACAAGTTAACAACATAGATCACTAGAATAGCTGAAAATAATAGAAATCCGAATAGTGTGCAAATTATGCAAATCCACAAAATAAAAATAAAAGTTCACACTTCACAACCAAATAATAACATAATTGTTAATTGATATATCACCATCATCTTTATCACTTTGATTAGAAGTGTACTTCATAACATCTCGTGATTTCATCAAGTTCAATCATTTAAATCTACAAAAAAAAGACTTCAATTATACACATAGAGATACATAAGTGATTTAAATAAAAATTTACTAAATTTATTAAAAGAAAGACTTCAAACCTCAGATCCTTATATAACCAATCCTGCATACCAATGCTTCCACAATATCATATTTTAGCACTCGATATTGATCAAGAATCCTCCAGCTATTACTAAATGCACTTTCGGATGCAACAAGAAATTGGTATACACAAAACATCACGAGCCATTGCAAAGAACTTCGAAACCTATATTGGTTGCCCTCCAATAATGCAATATGTCTAAATCCATTTTTCTATCAATCCTAGCTCATCTAAGTATAGCTCAAGCTCGATTTTCTGATATTATCTTCTTCATCAAAAGAGTCAAAATCCTTAAAAATAAAAGTATAATATAAAATGTCAACTAACTAAGCAAAAAAAAAAATTGACCAAAATAAAATATACCGCAAAATTGTGATTTTGAAATTGTTAAGGGAATGCCCTTGAATTATCAATTTGAGATGTTCTAATGAATTCAAGTATGTTGTAATGATGAACCTTCCATGCTTGATTTTGAATAATTTATAAATAATGAAAATAACTTCTCCTCACATTTGCAACTTGTCCCCAATCACCTCCATAAAGTCTAACACCATTCAACTAAATTAAATTTGTACCTTGGATCAAGAATAACATCGTAAGAATTACACAAAATCGCACCAATATTTCTCAAATTTTGAAAGCATATTTAAAGCCATCCTTCGATGTAGTCATTATCACTTGAACTTTCATGCTTTAATGTCGCATATCGTTGAAACCGTTGGAAAATAGAGATTTGTCAGATGATATCTTGCCGAAAATACACATGTAATTTCATAAAAAGGTGCTAAGAAATTGCATATGCTGATAATTTTTTCCCATTCAATTGGTGATGGACAACTCTAGTCGAGTCACCCAATTCTAAATGCGAAAGACACGCCTATAATATATAAAGACTATCAAGCATAATAAAAGTTGAATTCCACCTAAGAGCATCTTGCCTTAGTCCCTTCTTTTCATCAATAAAACTTTGTTTAGACACTTCCAAAAATTTTGTTTTCTTGCTTGAGAACCTTTCACATATTTAATACTTTCACTAACCTTTGATATTGAGCTATCAATGTCTTTAAACCCTCTTGAACAATCAAATTTATGATATGTGCACAACATCGATGTGAAAGAATTCCCCATTGCAAAGTAGGCCACCTCTCAAATTTAAATGATTTCTCATGAATTCAAGACATTATTATGAAGCATTATCTAAAGTAATACTGAAAATTTTTTTTCAATCTCCCAATCAAGTAAAAAAGTTTGAATTACTTCAAATAATGCATACCGTCATGCGGAGGTGCCATAAAACTGAAATTTAAATTTTTTTTGCAATTTCCAATTATTATCAATGAAATGTTGTTAAACAAATAAATCCATCAAGATTGATGGAAGTCCATAACTGACGTCAAGCAAACTCACTAGTGGTACTTTGTAGCATTGTTCGATTTGCCCCTTCTCTTCATGAACATCTTTTGTAATCTTTCTAATAGTATTTCTTGAAACAAATTGCAAATCTCGCAAATAACGTAAAAGTGCTTCTAAAACCGCACCATTCAACACATTGAAAAGGTAAATCATGCATAATAATGCAAGCGTAAGCAACATGAAACTCTTGTTGAACTTAAGATTGCACATGGAAATAGATGAAGAAGAATTACTTTGCAAAATAAGTTGGCCTATATCACGTATCCCTTTTTTTGCAAGTTTGTAAATGACGTTTCAAATTGCCGGTGCCAAATTTGTTATCACATATGTAGGTTGCACCACTTTTTACATTTGCATCTTTGTTTCCCATCATTTTCAAGAGTAGTAAATCAAAATATCCCCAAACAAATGATAATATTTTTTCTCTCTTTCTATCATGTCTATTGCTTGTCTCTTCATTAATTGTTTGAATTTCATTGTCACCAATATCTTCATCAAAAAAAACTTCATTTTCTTGAGCATTAGTAATAGTATTGGAATCCTCCATCTAAATTAAAAAAATTGATGATAAGAAATATATAAATAATACATTATATATGTGTTACCAAAATATTTCTAAATCTAATTATCAAATCATTTGATAAATATATTAGTTAGTTGACTATTTTTTTTGGAAAAATGTGAGGGCATAGCCAAAACTTTCCATTAATGTGAAGAATCAATTACAAAGAATGAACAAAAGGATCTAAATTATATAAGAAATGAAAAGGAAATTAGTAAACTAAGATTAAGGTCGGATACATTATGGTGCCATCACTTGATGAAGCCATGAAGGACGCATAAATCAAAATGTAATAGGAGTAGAAAACATCAATGAACCATTAAACATGAGGTTAAAGCAAAATAGAACACATAACTCCGGAAAGCACAAAGGACTAAAGGAGCAATCTTGACATTTAAGAGGTAATCGAAGACAAATGAAGGCAAAATTCCAAAACCAATGGTTAGCCAGACAGTTAGTAAAATCAACGAAAGAAATCATCACGCCTAAAAATGTCATAAGCTTTCATAGTCAGAAGCGTACCAAAGGGAGAAGATCGTTGCTGGAAAAAAGTCTGCCTTTCGACGTCAAAAAAAAGAAAAAGAAAAAGGCATGTATATCCGCAACAACCACAAAATGGAGATAAACACACATTAGAAACACCCCTACGTTTAATGCCATCCATATTCCATAGTCCATAGACTCCATACTCCATACAATAAAAAAGAAACGATCACCAAACACAAATGAGAAGGAATGAAGGATTGATTTTCGATTACCTTGGAAAATGAAGATTAGGATGGGAGAGTCGAGAAAAGAAGATGCCGAGATGGCACGCGTCGAAGGATTCTGAAATTTCGGAAATCGAGTCGAGAAGAGGTAGAGTCGTGGCAGAGGCACGCAGAGGAAAGGAAGTCCGACCAAGTGAGCGAGAGACAGAGAGTGAGAGGAGAAATTAGGGTTCTTTGCTTTCCCTTTACTGAACAATCTGGGCCGTCGAAAAATCGACGGTTCGGCCCGACAAAACCGAGAGGATGAACAATGATCGGTTGTTCGGTCATTTCGGTCATTTGTCCCGGGTTTTGGGTTCAACCCGAATATTGAAAATATTTCATATATTATGACACTAACCCGACCCGAAAATCTATTTTGTTGACCCAAACCCGGATTTTTCGAGTCGGGTTCGTGTCGAGTTATCGAGTCGGGTCATTTTTTGACACCCCTACCCGGGTGGACACCCCGTCAAAAAAAAAAATGGAGAGGAGTGCCAAATCATGAATGTTTTTCCTTTTGTCATACTTTGTAAGAGTTAAGAAAGATATTTGATATATTATGCAAAAAAATTACTTAATTAAGCACATCACTTAATTCAGATTCTTAACAAATGGCAAGCACCTACTCGAGCTCGTTGTACAATTCAATTAAACATCGACACATCTTCTCTTGCTCTAGTTGTTCAACCAACAATCTAAGAATCCTCGTTAATAATAAAATTTAATTGCATGCATGTCGTGTACATTCAATTAAATGAATCAACTAAATGGCTAGAATGATGATTATCATCGCCATTGGCACCAACAAATCTTCGGAAGGAAGTGTGGCTTAATAGTCACCTTTCTCCTGCAATTTGATCAATGGAAATTTGTTCGTGCCTTTGATGACTTAAGCTTTTGAACGGATTTCTTATATGAATTTATCTTGTTTTATTGTGTGATTTGATCTTAAGAGAAAGTTCAATTTAAAAAAGAATGGTTAATGATAGGATCAATAAATGCATTGAGTAATTAGATGAAATTAATATAGCGGTTGTTTGATTGCCTGCATTTAGAGTGTAAAGTAAATCAAATGCAGTGAATTTAACTTTTTGAGTATTTGGTACGGTGTAAAGTAAAATTTCAATGCATTTGTAATGTATTTATTAGAATGGTCATTTTGGGTGTATTTGAAATTCGATTTGGGAATCATTAAATTAAAAAGATAAATGTTTTTTTGTCGACGGCCATCACGGCGGCCGTCCGCCGTCGCCGCCATGCTGGTTATCGGGCCATCACCACTCCGTCGGCCGCCCGTACCCGTCATCGCACCGTGCCCATAATCTTAAAAATACTTTACATTATATTTATTTTATCAAAAATCCTATCATTTATGTATTTGTAGAGTTTTCAAATCAAAATTAAAGAATCTAAATACTACGATTCCTTTTAACATTCAATTCTTTACACTTTAAAATAAAGAGATTTTCCTATATCATTGGTTTGCATTGAGTTTTATTTTTATTTTACCCATTTTCCCATTATATTTTATTATGATATCACATTCTAATCATCATTTTTTATAATTTAAAAAAAAATGTAAACTTAAGATATCTTTTAAGCCTTCAAAATCTAATTTCACTTCTCATTTTTAAGAAAAATAACTTCAAAAATTAAATAAAAATTTCACTTAATTCACATATTATAAAATAAAATAACCAATACTCTAATAAGGCCATAATAAAAAATATATAATATTAAGTTATACTCACTTTTATTTTTCTTTAGTGTTACCCACTTAAAGTACACATCATTGAGAAAATTAACGAAAAGTTCATCTATCAACAACCAAGCTGTTAGTTAATCTTCTTCGCACTAAAAGCTCACCAATCCTTATGCATCTGCTTTCATCACTTTCCTTATTTGAAACTGCAATCTACCAAAAGATTTTTCTAACCTTAGAAGACAAGCAAAGTTTGATTTTAAATTTTTTTTAATAAAATTATCACATTTATTTTATATTATTTATATTTATTCTATTGTTTCCTATTTTTTATTTTATATTATTTATATTTTCATAAAAAATAAAATATATTTAATATTTTAAAATTATTTTTTTGTTTATTTATGTGGTGGCTGTGGGACAACAAAGACTGTGTGCTGAGATTGGCACTAGTGATGATAATAATTATTGATGATAGATTTTTTATATTTAAAGTATCTAAAAATATATTATATATTTTTTAAAAAAAATTGATTTATTTTAAAATTTAGAAATAAAAATTATTAAAATATATCTTTGAAAAACAAAAAATAAAATGATCTCAGATAAAGCTTTAGTGAATCGTTTAATGATATTATTTTATTTAATTTGAAAAATAAAGTTATGATATACTTTATTTTCTTTATATATATATATATATATATATATATATATATATATATATATATATATATATATATATATATATATATATATATATATATATATATTATCATCCAATATTGTAGGTAGGAATAAGCCAAAGAGTTCCTTCAAAGCAATTAGTTGGCAAAAAAACAATAAAAAAGCATTATCCAATACAATATGAGGAGCAAGTTTCAAACAATAAACAGGGTTGTCATTATTGAATATACATAAGATTTGGTTGTGCTTTACTTAAAATTAGTGAGAATGAGTTTTAAAATTCTTTAAATTTTTATATTAAATTTAGGATAAATTTAATATATGAATAAAAATCTAATTTTGTATTCTATTATTTTTTAAATAAATTTTGAGCATATTATTCTTACATAATTTTTTCTTATTTTTCTTCAATTTTTTTTTGAACACACACACACACACACACACACACACATATATATATATATATATATAATTTTCATCGAGTTGGTCCAAAAAATTGCTTAATTATTATTTGGGTTTGGGTTTTCAAATAATTAATTTTGACCCATCAACTAAGATTGACTCATTTTTTTATCCACAAATCTCAAAATTGACCTAATTTTTACCTGTGAACCCTAATTTAACTCTATTTTGATTCAATTTTGACTTAATATATGTATAAATAGATCATTTAGTAGTTTCAATCGAATTGAAGGCGGTCTTCAGTTGATTTTTACTAGCCTATTATTCGGAATTTTGGGTCAAACATCTCTGAAATTGACACTCTACTCACTTCTTTGATCCTTTAGACTATGGCAAGTAGATTGCTCATCTCAGTTAAAGCTTGCACACCTCTTCTTCAATCCTTCGAACAATGATAAGCCAATTTCCTAGCACCTTGCAAGTATAATTCCCAACCTTTAAGCTTATGTGGAGCTAAAGCTAGGATTTTTCTTATCTTTTTTGAGTTTATTTAAAGAGCTTTCATTTAATATATATTGTCAATTGGTGTGATTAGAAACTTTCTTTTTGATTAGAAACTTTTTTTTTTGTTTATTTGGAGAAGAAGTATATAAGTGAGTTTTTTGATCATAAACTTTCATTTTGAAGTGATCAATGCATGATAAACATTGTCAATTTGTGTGAAATATCTCAAGAAATATGAGTTTAAGGATATCAACTACTTCAAGAATTGTCTATTACAATTGTAGCTTGTAATGTTATGTAACTACGGGAGAATATTTTATTAATTTTATAGAAATCAAACAAAAGATTATTGCAACTTTTTCAGATAGGCTAATGAATATGAGGAGAACACTTCAAATAGTGATCATGTGTGATTGGTAGCATTAGATAATTTTTTTAAAAAAACTTTGACCATCTAGATAACAAACTTAATATTTTAATCGTATTAGTTGTTCTGCACATAAGAGAATTTTAGTTTTTTATGCATAAATAACTATAATACAGAAAATTCTTTGTTGAGTTTTCTCATAGGATAACTTGTGAAATTTAACTTTAAAAAAATTTTATAATTATATTTAAGCAATTGACTATTAAATCTATCATTACATAAACTAATAATACACATTCTTCACTTACATTAAATTCAATAATCTTTTAATTTTGAATCACCTATTTCATATCCATATCATTATACATCCTTACAACTAATATACAAAAGAATTAACACTTAATTAATCCAAAAGCTCACAAAGGATACATCTAAGCTTCATCAATCTGCTCTAAAGGTTCATTTGCAACATCATTACTGTAATAAAGTTTTAGGCATTGTTAGCTTCGCACGAGTCGTCAACACCAACTTTGTATCAATCAAAATCTCTACTTTAGCCAAATAAATCTGGTATTAGTCAAAAAGGTTCTTTTGAATTATGTATTGAATGTATGTAGGAATGTGGTGGTACATCAAACCAATGAACAACAACACTATTTTTTTTTTTTTGAAAGAGACCAAAATAATATCATCCTACTTTGGAATAATGTTCGAGGCAAAGTGAAGTTTATTAGTATGTTGCAATTGCACAAGAGCTAAATCTCTAACTTTGGGTTGACATACATCATGATAGCGGCGATCGACATTTTGCTTCATGTGTAATTGTTCCTAAGTGAGATTTTATCATAGACTGTTCAATATATAGTCTCATGCTAAAAGCCATTCATACATTTCTTAAATCATCACAATGTAGCTTAAGTAGGGCTAAGGTGATAGTTGTGATTCATATAGAGCTTGATAGGGAGTCATGCTTATGGAAGAATGTACGGAGGTATCATAGGAGAATTCCACCCCAAGGAATAGTTTGACCACTATATTGGTGCATCCATGACATAATAGTGGAGGTGTCATTCTAGCCTTTGACTCATCACTTTGAATTTATCTTTTATGTTAGAGTAATGAGATGTGTTAAAGTGTAGATCAAAGCCAACCTCCTTAAACAAAGCCCACTAAGAAGACCTCATAAAAATGTGATCATAGTCTATGATGATCTTCTTGGAATGTTTACATGATAAAAAATAATAATTGAAATGAAAATTGAAGTGACTTACGTGGCTATATGCTATGATTTCATTATGATAAAATGAGTTTATTTGGTCAGATACTTAATGATCATAATTAACAATTTACTCAGAAAAGATGATTAAAGAATGATAGAATCTATAGTGATATTGTCTTGTGTTGTCCTTAGGATTGGCAAAGCTTACAAATGTTTAGTGGGGGCAATGGATTGATACTTTATGGCTTGGTATATAAAATAACTTCAGGCAAAATTGATGATATCCTTCCTCAAGTTAGGACAACAAATATTCACGAATGATGTCTTATTTAAAAAAAGGTGCATAAGAAGATTCATCTATATTCTTTTACTTTTTCACGGCCTTCCCTTTTTTTTAACTAAGTTCAAGGGAAGTAGACTAATTAAAGAGAATTTATTCACCATAAAAGAAGAAATCTCCAAAGCATATGACGATCTCATCAACTACTTTAAATTGTCGAAGCCATTTGCTATTCCACTTCAGTATTCTACAAAACTCTTACTCGATACAATGATCACTTCAAGTCATTAATACTACTCACCCACCCTTTATACAAAACAACTCACCAAATCTAAATAAAAGCATTAACGTTAAAAACTTCATCGGAGTTCAACAATTCTAAATGACGCTTACTCATTTTATAACAAATGCTTGTTTAGTATCATTACGTAATTTTACTATAATTTATTTG
Source organism: Cymbidium sinense (assembly GCA_021442155.1). Lineage (NCBI taxonomy): Eukaryota > Viridiplantae > Streptophyta > Magnoliopsida > Asparagales > Orchidaceae > Cymbidium > Cymbidium sinense. Next base: position 74,643,704 of record CM038232.1, read on the forward strand.
ATTACAACATTTTCTATAACATTATGTCTTGATCATACTTATAAATCTACATTCAAAGGATGAACTTAACACATTGAATTAATTATATCCATCTCTTTTTTTTTTTTTTTGACAATTTAATAAATTTTGAGATCCTCTCTCTCTCTCTCTCTCCCCCTCAATTCTTTGATTTTTTATTTTAATTTGATCAAATTAAATTTAAATATTATTAATTAATAAATTTAAATCTTAACCCCTAAATTATAGAACTAATTTCTTAAACATTTACTATATATATATATATATAACTAATTATGTAAATCCAATAAATCAAACTACCAACAAAGTTCAACAAAATCTTGAGAACCGCGCAGACCATTTACTGCCATTAGATAGATAGGCAAAGTAAATACCCAAAAATAGCGAAGCCGTTACATCAAAACTATGATATTATTAAATATTTCTAATTTTTAAATATGCACAAAATTGGTATACTGTTTTTGATTTTTTTTTTTAGGTGCTGTTAACCTCCCGTGATACATTTCCCATCCGACAATTATTGTTTTATAATTTTATAAGAATCTTTTAATTTTTTTTAAAAATTAAAATTTATTCCAATTGCAGCTATTTCCAGCCGTCGGAATCCGATGCCTTGCAAGCGATGAAACGATCTCTCTCCTCTCCTTCCCTTTCCTGTCTCTCTCTCAAAATTATTATTTAATCATTTCTAATCTCCCTTAAAAAACAAAAAAGCTTCGATCTTTACCGCATCTTTGTTCGCCTCTCTTCTCAATTATTATTATTATTTTTTGTTTTGGTTTGCTGTCTGCCATTGGAGCTTCTCCTGCTCCTCCTGCAACACTCGCAAAGGAAGCAGCGAGAAGAAGTGTTTTTGTTTGGCTGAGGAGACGTAGCTCGGCTGCAATGAGGTCAGAGACGAGGCTGGACTCGGCTGTGTTCCAACTCACACCGACGCGGACTAGGTTTGATTCGAAATCTCTCGGATTAAAATGTTGGTGGGTTTCTTGGTTGCCCATTGTTCGGTGTAGGCAGTGATGAATTTTTTTCTGTTAAATTTGATTCATTTTGTGTAAAAAAAAGTTGATTTGAATCATTGTGTTTCTTCTTGATCCTTAGTTTAGGCTTCGGTCCAGACATTTTTCACAATTTTTGTTTATCTTTTTGAAATAGTTGATGATTCTGAAATTTTATCGTACCGGTAAACCCTAGTGTGCCATCACAAGCGGTGATTATTCTCGAAAACATTCATTCTTCTTGTTTCTGCAGGTGTGATCTGGTGATCATAGCTAATGGCAAGACGGAGAAGCTTGCATCTGGTCTGGTGAATCCTTTCCTTTCCCATCTGAAGACTGCCCAGGATCAGATTGCAAGTGGATATTCGATCACACTTGAACCAGATCCTGATGCACAAGCTGCATGGTTTACAAAGGGCACTGTGGAGAGGTCCGCGCCCTATTTAGTGGTTCTCTTTACATCAAGCTTGCTATAACATGATTGATTGCTTGAGATCTCGTTGACAGCAATTTTGTTTGATGTTTCAGTATTCTAGTTGCTTTAATTGAGCGCATTTTGCATTGAAATTATAGGTTTGTACGCTTTGTGAGTACTCCAGAAGTCTTGGAAAGAGTCAATACTATAGAGTCTGAGATTTTACAGATTGATGAGGCGATCTCGATACAGGGAAATGAAGATTTTGGCATTAGCACTGTGAGTATTAGACCAACAATGTGCATAGGGTTTGTAAGAAGGAAAGTTTAGGCACTATTTGTACTGATGTTGTCATCTCTCATCCGGCAGGTGGAAGAACATCATCAAATGAAATCAATTGGAAGCACTGAAGGTAGCTCACCGTCTTTCTAAATTTCATACTTTTAGGGCATCTTTCTTTCATTGTGGGTAGGAACTTTGAGGCAATTTATGAGCCTTATTTGTTTTCCCAGTTCTTCTCTTTCATTTGAGGCATGGTTTTTGGGTCCTCTATCAATATTGTTCTCTACTAATAAAGAAATTTTATAAATTTTTTTTTTATAATTCTTTTTTCCCTCAATCTACAATCTACTTTGGCTACTGAATATGCATTCTATTGTTTGTGTTGTATGATATCTAAAATGGCCTTTAGAACACCTTAAACTTTGGAGTTTTTACAACTAAAAACAGAAATACAACCGTCTTTCGGTGAACTTAAGGTTTTTACATGATTCTTCTGTCAAAGCTTTCCACGGCATGATTTGGATAAATCTTTCTGCATATTTTGAGCAAAATTCAAATTCATGGTTCGCATTTATTCCTTGGTTGTTGCGTTTAATGAAATGAACTTATTTTTTACTTGAATGTTATAGGCAACAAGCCGATATTTGATGCGGATGCTGAGAAGGCAATAATTCTTTATAAGGTATTGGCAAGTTACTTTCATTAAGAGTAAATTGTCATTCCTTAAAATACTGCACTTATGGAGAACTATTTGGTCGATTTATTGCAGCCTGTATCAAATCCCAGTCCACCAGTGTCAAATGGATCCAAAGTGAACGAGGAGAACTCCAAGTATGCATGAGCTCTATCTATTGCAAAAGTTTGCTTACTGAATCTCTTCTATTCACTAAGCACTGTCTAGGAAATCTCGCTTTCACTAATTTGTTGGTGATTTACACAATAAAAGGAACATGCAACAGCAACAACAAGCCTTTATCCCACTAAGTGGGGTCGGCTCCATGAATCCATTGTCTCCATTGTGACCCTTCGTCTCCATTTTGTCACAATAAAAGGAACATGGATGCAGCTAATATTAACATTCCATTTTTTTATGTTTTAATTGATACAATATAATAAATACTCAAAAGAATAAAATATGAAAGATATTATATACTAAAAATGTGAACTTGTGGGATCTTCAGGCATCGCCCTTCTATCAAATGCAATACTGTGGAAAAGCTTTGTTTCTGCCTTCATTTGAAGTGGTACAATTTATTTATTTTTTTAAATTTTCTTTTTTTACTTATCTGCAGAGTTCAGCTTCTGAGAATTCTTGAGGACCGCAAAAAGGTTTTGCTGAAGGAACAGGCTATGGCCTTTGCACTACGGCTGCTGGCTTTGACATTGAAAACATGAACCATTTAATATCGTTTGCTGAGTCATTTGGCGCTTCCCGGCTGAAGTTAGTTGCATCTCATTATAAGTCATTCTAGTTTCCTAAAGGATTCTTTCCCTTTATTTTTATTATAAAACATGGATAACTCAGAATCATTTAGCAAAAGTCACCAACTTAAAAAAACAGGGATAATTTGCAGAACTGGATTGCAAGAGATAAAATGGCGGGGAGAGTTAGGATCTTAAGATTTTTCTGAACACAGTTATTTGTAAAATCACAAAATTAGAGTTCTTTGAATCTGTACATGAGTCGCCAGATGCGAAGAAGTATTGACCAAATGTTTTCTTATGAAGAATGAGCAATTTACAGCCTAAATGTTTTGAAATGTCTTTTGAGAGATAGTCTGTCAAATTTAACTTTTATCTTAGTTTAATTCTAACCTTTTCCCTTTCTCTTTCAATTCAGGGAGGCATGTGTACGGTATATCCAGCTATGGAAGGGAAAGCATGAAACCGGACAATGGATAGAAGTCGAAGATGCTGAAGCATTGTCTTATAGATCCGAATTTCCTCCTTTGGATTCATCAGGGATTACTCTTTCTGGAGATACCATGAGACCAAAGGAGTTGGCAGAAGTGTGGCCAGTTTCTAGCATAGATACAAGCACAGAGAGCAATGGAAATACCACTAGTCAGGACAATGATAGAGGTTGGAGCTAACCCATTGTGACCTCAAATACTATTATTTTTCATGTTCTTCAAGAAAAAAAGTGTTTAATAATCTGTACTGTATTGTATTTTTAACATAGATTCATTATTCTTAGAGACCTTTTTATGCATTTTCAAGTTTTTATTATTCTGGTTTCTTATTACCAATTGTGCATTGCCGGATCATGATGAAAGAACCTAGACTTGTAAAAGGGACTTGCTAAATGTGCTAAAACTTCATTGCCTAGACTTGTTGCAAATATCATAGGCCATGCGATTGAAGAACGATATGTTAATTCTACTGCAGACTCATCATTTTGCAAGTGTTGACAGAAATTGATTCCTTTGTCATTCTCCCTTGTAAATTTTGTTATTATTTTTTTCTTTTTACTTGATGTTGTTCTTCACATAAGGCTGAGCATTTTATCCTTTGTGGTTGGTTTTTTTGAGACGAACTAAGCAAAGCTCTCCACATTTTTTCTCATGTCCCTAACCTCCAAATAACATAGACTATTTCCTGCATTGATGGTTTTATTCTATCTAGCATTGTTCATTTCATGAAAGAATCCTTGAATTTATGGCTGATTAAATTTCATGTTTTTGAATAACATATTTTCATGTTTTTTAATTAGTTTATTTACTTTAAGTAGTCACTGCATCTAGTAAATATTTAGAGATGATTAAAACTCTAATAATTGCTGTTTAAATTATCAGATAAAAGGTTTCCTTTAGAACCACAGGCGCCTCATGATCCACATGAATATTATCAAGGGCAATTTCAACATCCAGCTTTCCCTCAGTGGCCTATGCTTTCTCAGACAAGCCCTCTTGGGTTTCATCCACACCCAATGCAAGCGATGCCTTACTATCAAAATTATTCGATGAATGGTCAATTCTTTCACCCTCCTCCCACACCAACAGAAGACCAGAGGTTCAACACCCCCAAAAGAAAGGTGAAGAAGAAGCATTCCATGAATGGTGATAGTACTTCTGGATCAGAAGATGGTTCGGATGTAAGTACATCAGATTCTGAGGAAGACTCATCTAGAGGCCGCAGTTTTCATCACAAGTCTGCCCATGCTAGGAAGAAAAAGGGTGTTGTTGTCATTCGAAACTTAAATTACATTGCAGGAAAGAGACATGAGGCATCTGGAAATGGATCAGAATCTACTACACATGACTCTGAATTTGAAGAAAATAAGGATTCAAAATTTTCAAAGAGAAAGGATAGCCACAAAAAATCTCCGGAGATCTCAAAAGTACATGGCAAAGATGAAGATACATATTTTGAAGAAGCAGATGCTGGAAATTGGCAGGCATTTCAGAGTTTCTTATTGAAGGCTGAAGAGAAAATGACCAGTGCGGTTAATGGAGACATATTGGCTGGTGAGAAAGAGCCCTTATTGAAGAAAAAGCAGAATAATGGTGGGCCTGATCCTATTCTTCTTCCTGAAAGGGATTCTAGTAGTTATCGGGAAGAAAATATTATTGAGTATGATGCGATTAGCGTCAAGGGAATCCGAACTAAGCATGCAGTTTCAGCTGATGAATTTTTAGTATCAAGTGCAGGTAGAGACCTGAAAGACAACCTGACAGCCACCGAGTTCAAAGAAATAGAAGGTGGAGCTGGTGGATATCGAAAAGCTACAAGTGATGCTTTCATAATGCATGGACGAGAGACCCAGCGAAGCAAGAATTCTCCAGATCCTATAGTTGGCTTTGAACATGAGGGTGGTGGAAATTCCGATAAGAGCTTTTCGCACAATGTAAATGATGAGTCATTCATGGTTCCTTTAAGGTCAGGCTCACTAGATCTGCATGGAACAGATGAAAGGCTTACTATTGACTTGGAGTCTGAGTTCCCTTTGGCTAATCAGAGAAATAAGGATTCTAACAATAAGGAAACCTATAGCGTTACCTATGAGCCAGATGATTTAACCTTGATGCTTGGACGTGCCAGAGAAAGTGAATGAATCAGTTGGCTATGATCCAGCCATTGATTATGACATTCAAGCCCCTCTTGTTGCCAAACATGAATCCAAGGAGCAAGAAGATGATGTTTTGGTAAGTACCAATGAAGGATTGATGAAGACTGTCGAGGAAAAGAAGCTGAAATCTCATGGTGGATTGGATAAGAAAAGAAAGGATGTGATGATCTCAAAGAGACCCACCCCTTTGTCTGAAGCGCAAAAGAGAGCAGAAAAGCTACGAAACTACAAAGCTGATCTTCAAAAGCTTAAGAAAGAACAGGTATATTTTAACCATCTACTTTACTGGTGGGCGCAATTTGAGTGGCTTCAAATTTACCAAGGCTTAGAAATCTAGCTTAATCAATCACTGAAACCAAACTCACATAAAATGAAACAGAACATCATGTTTGGTTTGATTTAATCATTTTTCGGTTTAGGATAAAAAATTAAGAATAAGTTATGATTTGGATTGGTTCATTTCATTTTAAATTAGTTTATTGATTTAGTTTAGATTGATTTAATTTTGTATGTATTGGCAGTAAAAAGAAATAATATGTGAACTATAAATTTGAGATTAACTGTATTTGTTTATTTGGATGACTCACAGATACATTATGTACTAATATGATTAGGTTTGGTTCATTTTTTAAACTTAAAGTACATACCTAAACCAAACCAAATGGAACAAATCAGTTTATGCAAATCTACAGATCAGAATCAAATTAAATTGAGCCATATTGATCAGAATTACAGTTTGGCTTAGTTTTCTAGTTAAACATCATTTGTTCCACCCTTAATTTACTATAAATGCTAGTTATCACCTTGGATGCTATGATTATTCCTTAAAATAAAAGGATCTGAAGTTGGAAGTGCTGCAATGGAATCCATGATATCAGCTTTCAAGTATTGTGTCTAGAAACTGTGTATGATGTGCGTGATAACTTAATTTACTGATACATTATTTTTAAGATATGGCATGTTACTGTTTTCAGGAAGAGGAAGAGAAAAGAAGGTTGGAAGCTTTGAAAAGAGCAGAAACGGATAGCTTCAAGAAGTGGTTCCAATGCTGTTCAATCACTAGCCACCCCAAAACAACACAAACCTAGGCTGCCCGTAAAAGTTTCACCAAGTTCTCACAAAAGCTCCAAATTTACTGACTCAGAACCTGGATCAAATTCACCTCTACAAAAGTTGCCTATAAATCTTGGTTCAATTAGATCCAATGACTCTGACAAAGCATCTAAACCTCCAAGATCAAATGGCTTAAGCCGTTCGGCATCTTCATTGTCCGAGTTCAAGAAAGAAAGTGTGAAACAAGTGGGAAGTTCAGCTTCTGAGCGAATTAGAAGACTTTCAGAACCCAAAGGCAGTAGTGCACGTATTCCAGCAAAATCAGCAGACACTATTCCAGTAAAAAAGAAACCATCATCTGAGGAGTCTCAATCAAAAAAGATATCTGCAATAATACAGCTAGACAGAACCAAGTCAGAAACCCTGCCGGAATTGAAGATAAAATCATATAGAACCCCTGCAGAAGCGGTCAAAAACAAGCCAGCTGCTAAGCAGAAAGGGGCTGGAACCAGAACTTCTGTGATCTCTGAAAGCAGCCACTGTCATAAGAAGGTTGAGAAGACCCCCAGTTTTAGCTACAGTGATGACAATCCTGTGATTGAAAAAACAGTGGTGATACTTGAAAATGAAGTTGTGTCCTCTTTACCGGTTCTGACATCTGAAGGGAACATAGATTCACTAGATAAATCACATAGGGATGCCAAACAAGCGATTGCTGTAATAGATATTGGATATAGTGCTATTCGTGCTTCTCCTTCACCAATTTATGGAGTTGAAAGTGAAAATCAAACTGAAGGCAACCAGAATGATCAACTCAACTCTTATGAGGTAAACTTAACACTTCTGTTGATAATTAATTATCATGAATTTTATAGCACTTATGTTGATGCTTGATAAATTATGTTGGACTACCATGTAGTGTCCATTTACTAGATTAGACAGATTATCCACTGACTTGAGAAAGTTATTTTTAAATAAAGGAAAAGGGAACTACTTATCTTCACTAAACAGGGCAACTGTTCTATGCCCTTGTGGTTTCTTTTGTTTTCTCTTTTCAATTCTTTATTACATTCTCTGTTCAAGTCATCTGAAATTTAGTGAGATTTTTCAAGAGGGATGGTATATATAATGAAGCTAAAGAACTGGTTTAGTTTAACATAAATGAAAACCTTGGTTTTAATAGATATAGTTGTACATCTCATACCTTGCTCCACTCCTTGTATTGTGAAACGTATTCGGTGTTGTGAATTTCAATGAATTGTGCATTCTAAGGCATTGGATGCAAATGAACTTTCAACAAAAAAGGCACTCTAGTGAATTTTCAAGGCACATTTTCCCAGATATAAACTTTATTATGCTCACAGGGAGATGAAGATCTAAGACATGCTAGTCATAATTCATAGAGCTGTAGGGTATAACATCCAATAAATGCATCACTCAAATTGGTCTAGAGTGTACTTATTGACAAACGCGAAGTTCCCTAAATCAATCAATTTGGATTGAGGTGATGGTCTAATGTGATCAACCAAAGCAATTTTCTTATTTGATTAAGCATAATCAAGCTATTTTTTCAGTTCTAAAGCCTAAGTGTCTCAGCCTGCCACCCAAAAGTTGGTTAGCCACATTTGTTTGGCCATGGACCAAGGCAACTCATGAAAGATCTAGAGAGAGCATGCATATTCTAGAAGATTTTGGAAAACTCTACCAAAGACTAGACATCTCTAAAACGTCTTAAAAAGGAATACTTCAAGAGCACTCAAAGTTAATTTGAAAAATTATAGAATTCTTATGTATGCTTGGGGATAATATAGAGTTCTCTACAATTTTTTCTATGTATATCGTAATCTAGAAACTTATTTTAGGGAGGTGGAGGATTATAAATAGGAGCCACCACCCCTTATTTGTATTCATCTAAGTTTCCCAGCATTTTAAGTATTATAAAGTTTTCTTTGCTTAGTAATGCACTTTCTTTTTGCTACAAAGTTATCCTTGCTCATCATCTTTAGTTCCTAGTGTTTTAAGCCTGGCATCACAAGAGTTAGGCTAACTTAGTATCGAAGGAAGTGTGCTAAGGCTGCACTTATCACTTTGGAGAAAGTTTGCCCATAAAACTAACCAATGTTAATCATCTTTTTTTAAATGGATCTGCCATATTAGATCAAGTTCATAAATACTGAATGATAGTGAAACTTTTAAACTTTCAATTTTTAATTTCTGAAATTTCATCATTTTAATATGACAGTCTTCTAATTTTAATTTGATTCTTTAAGTAACCCAATTTTTGTTCTACACTAAGAATTGATGAGAACAATTATGCGAAGAAGACTAAAAGCTATATTTTTTTTTTTTTAGATTCTATATTTATTGATCTGAGTATGTGAATTATAATTGTTTCCATTATAAAAATTTTCAAAATGGACTGATAAACCAAATTTGGTTATCTTTTAATTTGAAACTTTCGCACCTTGAGAATATGACCACCATTGAAAAGTTCAAGTTTTCAATTCATAAAGAAAACTTGTACTGAAAAGAGGTGTACACTTTAGATGTTTCCCAACAGATGAGCATTAAATCATCTATCCTAGCTACAATTGCATAAGCATATCTACGCAAGACTCTTACTTCTGGCTGTATAATATAGCAAATTTAAAATTTCATATAAATTAAATATGAGATTTAGTAGTAGAGGCGATCTGTAACCTTGCTTATTGTCTCACTTTTTTTTTTTTTTGCTGAATTGTTTGTATGATTGGGTTTTTGAGAATTGATGGGTCAGAAATTTGCGTTTTATCTTCTTTATTTAGTTTGTAAATCATGTTTGGAAGGATGAATCTGTGAAGATTTTGGATCCAACTGTGCCTGAGAAACCTCATCGAGCTCCATTTGCAAGAGCATCATCTTTGGAGGACCCTCCTACTGGTATTTCTCAACATGCTGATGTGCCACCTGTTCTGAGCACTGAGAGGACTGTTACTGGTGCTCAAACCATCAAGGCTAATGTGCACCATGTCTCAGATTTGAGCCAGGTGGACCAAATGGATGAATCACATGAAAAGACGCGAAGCAAAGAATCAAAAGGTCTTAAAAAGCTCTGGAAATTTGGGAGAAAAGGCCACAGCTCTGGTTCTGGTGATAGTAATCTGGATTCAAATGGAAATGGATCAGCTGTTGACTGATCATTTGGCTACTTCCTCTTCTGGTGACAGTAAGAGTTTTTCCCTCTTATTACATCATGATCTCTATATTAGTGAAATTTTTCTTATTTTTCTATTATTTCCTTGCTTTCAGCAACTAAATGGAAATACTTTTATTCCTCTCTTTCAATTAGTTGTGCATGGTTTGATGTCATTCATTCATATTGTCTATTGTTTGATGTGTTAAATCTCTTTAGTAAATTTTTCTCCCTTTATATTCATGCTACTTCTGTCTACAATCAACTCATTTCACATTCTAATTCATATTAAATTTATCTGTTAATGTAATTGGTATTCCTTACTCTCCATGGTATGAAATTATCTAAAATTTTAATATCTTACTATCTTATCTTCAGTTGTTTTCAAATGATGTTACTGGTTTAGTTTCTTTTCTCTTTTTTAAACAATCTGATTATTATTATTTTTATCGTTGTCAGCTTCTACACTGAAGAATCTGATTTCTCAAGATGAAACTAATACTGGTGGCGTTCAGACAAAAGGTTAGACTAAGCCATAGTTACCGTTTTAATTGATTTCAAAAGAATATAGCCCTGTACTTATCCCTATCAAAGAGTTCAGATTTAGAGTAATAGTTTGTTTCTCTTCAGCAGTTTAGAGGTATTGGGTTTGAATCTTCAAAATCAACTTTTGCATTGTAAGGGTAAGATTATATACACCAACCGCTCATTAGACCGCCCCGCACCAATTGGCAAAAACCTTATTTTCTTATACAAATTGTTAGACTAAGCTTCATACAATTTTCTCCTCAGTGAATGTATTGCAAAAGAATTTTGTAGTAAAACAAAGATTAGGGATTATAAGTGTGGAAGGTGAAAGTTGTTTTTCTGCATCATAATTATTATGAACATATATATATTAAAACTTCTATCTGTATATATTTCAAAGAAATCTCCGTCTTCATTGGGACATCAAGAAATCTCTTCTGTCTTTTGCTTGAAAAATTCAACTATTTTATACACATGGAGCATGCATGTCAATAGCGCAAAATGACTGTCATTATAGTGTTTGTCTGTGTGTCTATATGTATAATAGCCTTTCATATTTGGTTATTTTTATTTTTAAAATTTAAATATTTTGTGTGATATTTAAAATAACGCATACTTTAATATGCACTATAACTCCATGATAAAATTTACATTATAGTGCGTCACTCGTCATTGACAAGTATAATATAGAGATAATCTTATATATATCTAATAAAATTACAATTTTTATGCGACTGATTGTTCCTTTTGGTCGCTTGCCTTGCAAATAAATTTTTCAGTTTTATGAGTTTATTTTATTTTATTTTCTTAGTTTTTTACTTTATTTTATCTAATTTTTTATTTTTTATTATAGTTTCTCGTCCATTCTCCATTCTCTCTCCATTTCGAGGGAGGAATAATGAGAAGAAGGTTTCAGCTTGAGCTTTACAAATTGGGAGATGCAATTTTTTTTTTTTTTTTAAATCTTTGTTGGGCTGTTTAATATTTGTATTTATATAAGCATTTCAATTTGAAATGTGTATTTGTTCAAATTGATTTCTTGGTGTTTATAAAAATCAATACTGTATTTGTATGATCATTTTATTATTTTTTTAGCTGAGACAAAAGATTTGGATTTCTTTGAATGATTGGGTTGTATTAATATTTTGGTTTTCATTTTAGTATAGAGGAGAAATAAAAAAATTGTAATATTCTCTCTCTCTCTCTCTCTTCATTTATATTTATGAATAATATTATTTAAAACTCGTGAATAAGCTCATTAAGAAGTTTGATTAAAATTTATTTGTGAATAATATTATTTAAATTTTTTAAGCTTAATAAGCTTTAATTGATATATCTTATGTATTTTTTCAACAAAATATTAAAGAATAAGCTTGATTATTTGTTTACAAGTTTAATAATCCAATTTAAATCGATCTCGTGATCAAATTTGAATCGAGCACAAATTCAATGATAATAAGCAAGCTCAAACTTGAAAATCATTTAAAAAGTTTGAATCGAGCTTGAACTTGATAACGGTAAATAAGCTTGAATTTGAACACATATTTTGTTTAATTCGGTTTATTTGTAGCTCTAATTTTGAGCTTGGAATGGCTGTTATTATCAAATAGAAAATTTCAAGTCTAAGATTGTTTATTTATTTAGATGATATAAATTTATAATAAAAGGATTTTTTTTATCATAATGATTTCTGAAACATTAAAATCATTTAAATTTGAGCACATTTGTGGGCATGAGCTACTCACATTTACTTGAACGCTCATGTGGATGAAGGTTGTCAACTATTTCAGGTGGTATTTTTGCACCTCTTCTTGTGATATTCTCTTAATGAACTTTAATGTTGATTGTAACATAGTTCATTTTATTATATCTCAATTTTGTAAGTTTTGTCATCTGTGTAGCCTCCATTTTGTGAATCATTTGATAGTCATTATTAGATTATAGTTATAATCATAGATCATTTAACTTTTCTCCAACCAAGTGAGTCAATTATGTTAAACTTGGAGCATGATCATTGAATCACTTTTTGATCTTGAGTATAAATTAGTGTGCTTGATACTAATAAGAATAAAAAATATTCTAGCATAATATAGAATAATAATTAGAATATGTTCTTAGAAATTTATAAATAGATTACAATTTTTCTTATTTAGATAGATTAAATTTTATAATTATACATTATTTCATAGCTTTGCTCCTAATCATGTCATTTAGTTCAACACAAGGTTGTTTCACCAACTATTATTATTTGTTGAAGACTTTTAAGTTATGACATTTAGTCCACCTAAGAAGACTTATCTTGTATTCCTTTGATTTCTCCTTAAATCTTGATAGTTTAGTCCACACATCTCTTTAAGAGGAATATCTCAACTCCCTTAGTCACCACTAACTCTAGGAATGAGGCAACCTTTTTGCACTTCTCATTGTCGCCTTCATGTTGTGTTATCATTATCTTTTTGGAGGATTGATCTAATCAGGACGGTTTGATTTCCTGAAAAAAGAATGTAATGTAAAATGAATATAATGTATTTAGATTATTTTAAGTTATTTAGTTGAAAATTCTATAAATATATGATTTATTTTTTCTTATTAGGTAGAATGAATGTAATGAAAATACTTTTAGGTTAAATATGTTATTAGGTGGCAAACCGACATGGGAGTTGTCGCCGGCGATATGGGTGGTCCATCGATGATAACGCAATGGTGGTGATCATCATGGCAACCGGCCAGCAAGCTACCGCGTGACTACGCGGAGGCCGTGGCAAAAATGTGGTGGCTACAAGGTGGGAGATGGTGGCGCATGGGTGATAGCCAAGGTGGAGCCAGGCGGTGGTGGCAGCAGGAGGTGGTAGCGGCGACGACGGTGAGAGGTGGTGGTAGCAGTGGTGGTGGGAAGTGGTGATGGTGACAACTAGTTGTGCCGATGGGTGGTCGCGATGGCAGGCGGTAGGCTGGGCGGCCGTTCTCACTTTATACTAAGCAGTGTATTTGGAATTCGTCCAGTTTGAGTGAATTTCAAATACACCACAAATCATATTCCCAATGCATTTCAAATATACTAGAAATATCTTGAAATCTTATTTTGCACCTTACCAAATACTCAAAAAATTAAAATCATTGCATTTAATTTATTTTACACTCCAAATTCATACAATCAAACAACTCTTAAGTGACCTCAATAACCTTCTTGGAGTGCCTCTCCCTTTGTGTTCTAATCAAATTGCATTTACCTCTAAAAGGATCACACCACTTCTAGTAGTAACATTGCCTCATCTTCTTCCTTAATTTCATGCATCCTTCACTTTTTAGAAAGAGGGATAATTATAATACGCCATCATGATTTACTTCATCTATTTCATCTATCTCATTGACTTTTTATATCATTGTCACTAGAAATAATTGTGATACCTCATTTTTGACCTAATTTGAATTGACAATTTCTCCAAGTTTTGAGGAAGACTTCATCTTATAACTCATGTTTATCACTATTAGAAGCATTTCAATTGGATTAGGCCCCCATGATTTTTTTTAGATTTTTACATCAAAAATTATTTATCTTATGTTAGCTTTATTTTACCTTTTAATTATGTATATGATTCCATTTAAATTTAAGATAATTATAATCTCCCACTATTTACTTAACCTCTACCATTAAAATTTGATTATCATATATAGAAAAATTCTTAACCATTTACTAGCAATTATAATTATAGGCATAATGCCCCTTGTTTGGGCATCCATAACCAATCTACATACTATCCAATAAATGATGGTTCATCACTTTGATAACAATATAACAATAAGCTTTAATGCCTTCTAATGGAGAAATTTAAAACATAAATATATTCTTAGTTAGTTATAGTCTTGAATTGACATTTATTCCACTATTTCAACAATGATTGTGATCAAGGGTGCCCTCCTACTTTCAATTGGTGCATCTTAAATTGGTCAATCATAAAGAGTTGATATCACTTTTTGAGATCTACAATAAGTCAACTATTTTCTCGTCAATAAGATTCAAACCTATTTTGATTTTCAACAACCAATAACATCAAATCATTTCTAAAGTTATTTTTAAAGGATGTGATCATATAATTTCTTAAAGAAGATTAAGTCAACTTTTAGAAATAACATAAGATTAAGAAAGCTTAACATAATTGTCTTCTAATTCTACTTAGAAAGGATTGATAGGTAAAACCCATCCAAGAGTTTCAAAATCTATGTCATAATGGTCTTCATACAAATATAAGTTAGAGTAAGTTACTAATGTTAAGTAACCCCAACTATGTAGATGCTAATGTTGGCTTCCCAATATAGGATTCTTTAGTTATTTTTAATAAGAAAATTTTTTATGCAAAACAAGATGGTCATGATAAAAATTAGATTTATAAATAGGAATCAAATTATCAATTTAAAAAGATTTTAAAGTACCTTTTGAGTAGAGTGATTAGTAGATGTAAAATAAAAAAAATACAAATTATATTCATCAACAATTTATTAAAAAAAATAACCATGATCAATTTATTGGATTTATTTTTTATTTTTTATTTTTTTTGGAAAATGCTATGTTGTTATCATCATCATGAAAAGATATTATTTGCCATTATGATCTTCAATTCAATCTAAAAAAAAATAAGCTTTAATTTTATTATATAAATAAGAAAAATATTATTTTTTATTAAATGATGGTATGAAGAAATCAAGAAAGATATTAATCATTATAAGAGTAATTATTAGTACAATTTTTTTTCAATAAGGGATGGGTAAAATTTTAAACAAAAAAAAAAAAAACCATAGGGTGTCCCATCTTTCTCTTAATTTTTCATTAAGGTTCCAATAGAAAAAAAGAAGTTTTGAAAACTTTATAACCAATAAAATTAAATTGATAACCAATTATGCAATCAAATCTTAAAAATTTTACACCTTTTTTCTTTTATTAAATTATGTATTAATGCATATTTTAATGCTTAGAAAATGAATTGAGTTATATTAAAATATCATGTTAGGGTTGAAATAATATAAGGCATTGTTTGTATGTAATGAAAAGCACTGAAACTAGAGAATTTTAGTGAGTTCTCTAATAAATAATTATTTATCATTTTTATATTATTAATTTTATTGAATTATTATATATCTTTTTCATTTATATTATATTTATATTATCATGAGTAAGGCCAAGATAGTCACACAAGTATTAATTGTACACTAATAATTTATAAAAAGATCCAAATTATTTTTATGGAAATCTTACTTTAAAGTAATCCATGCAAATTTTATACAAAAATAATGCCTTATACCTCATTTTAAATTATTTATATTTTGGGTAAAAATCTTTATATCCTTAAGAGCTTATCAATACAACACAATTTTAGGCTAAAATTAATGTGAGTAAATAAACTTAAAAGAATATAATTTTTAACTTATAATGAGTGTCTGTGTGTATGTATAAATAAATAAAGGGAAATTTACATGCATAGCACACAATTCTTATATATTTACATATCTAATACTCAAACATACATATTTACATATATATAACACCTAAATCTTTATTATTACAACAAAAATAACACTTTTCTTAATTTTTTAAAGTTAAATTTACCTTTTGAAGTATTGGAAAGATGCTATGTTTATAAATATCAAATTTTAGGTGTTAGATATATAAATGCATAAGAATTGTGTGCTATGTATGTAAATTTTCCATAAATAAATTATATATATATAATCTGTCTAATACTCTTTTCTAAAGTAAGGAAACATCAAACATCATAGTTTTAATCTTTTTTCTTCATTCATAAGGGGGAGACATTGATCTTTGGACCATGCTTATTTCCTTTGACAAATGGTTGGGCCCCCTTAAGCATTCTTGCACTTGTTTGAAGGTTGTTTGAATTACTTTATTTGAGTATTAATATCTTGATTAGCTATAATATAGGCCTCAACACGATAAATGACAATGGATGTTAATAATTGTTGATCGTGGGTCTATATGCTGATCGATAACAAAAGATAGAGGACATGCGAGTCAATTAAAAACACTTGGCATTTACACCAATTGATACGAGCAAGAAAAGATAGGAAGTACTCTCATCAATCAATCATCTAGTATGAGAAGGTAGTTAGCATAACCCTTCTCTAACCAATGCACAAATTAAACAACCAAAGATGCATAAGAGAACTATGGATCAACATAACATTAGGCATGACCATTTTCAAGGTGAAGGCTTCAAAAGATGCACCACCATAAAGAAAACAAGCATATAAAGTTAATATTCTTTCTAAGAGCATCCAACATCACAAATAGCTTGTACTTATATCATGTAAAGGTTGCAATGGCTTCAAAATTTCTCCGATGAACTACATATGGAGCACCTCTCCGATCTCTACGCATTTCAATGCTCCACCAGAAATTCCTCTGCCTCCTACTCAGTGGTAGTTTCCACTGTGTCTTGGTTGAGCCCTTTGCCCCCAAAGCAGCTTCTTCGTTCACAGGACTCAAAGAAAAGAAAGACTAGCTGTGCCTTCTCTCCATCCTCAAAAGTGAAGTCAAATACCAGGCATGGGGGGTGAGAAGGCAGACGACCACTACACTACACTAAGGAGAATAATATGGATACAATTGTGGCATGTTTGTTTGGTAGAGGATAAAGATGAGTTCAATCAAATTTTAGGACTTGTGCAAGTAAAAAAAAAAACTTGTATGACTTGTATAGTTCAAATGACTTGTACAATCTACATAAGTGATACAAGAGGACTGACGTAGACTTACCAACCTCCCTTAGATTGATTTGAAACAATCATATTCAATCAATTCAAATAAAATGCTCAAACTCCTACTACTTTATTTCAATAAAATTCATCTTATTAAGTTACACTATCTTGATTATAAATTTAGTAGAATTGAAGTGACTTTGAAATAATTTTCAAGTTTCAGAATTTGATTTTTTTTTTTTTTTAAGAATTTTCCAAATTCATAAAAATATGAGAAATTTTATACATTATCAAACTAATTTTATGAAACATCACACACACACACACATAATAACACCCTACCAGAAGCCATTACTATAATCTGACTTGAATATGCTCTCTCTTCTAATTTGGAGATTTAGAAACTTTGAACTTGAGGGGAACATCCCATCCATTATTTCCAGTATTATATGAGTAAATATAATTTTCATTTCTCAACTAAAGCATAAGCTAAAATAAATGAATGTTTTATCAATAGAAGAAACCATGTTGCATCAACAAAATCCTTTAATAACTCAAAATGTCAAGTTCTAACTTTTAAGAACCCATAGGGTACAGACTTAAGCATTAACCAAAACTGCAAAGTTTATGAAAAGAGAATTCACTTCTTCAATTATCAAAAGAAAAACAGTTATCACAGCAAAAAAATAAGTACTCATCTCACTGAGCTGAAGCACTCTTTTTCCTTAAGCTTTGAAAGCTCACGCCTGATAGCATTTCCTCTCTGAAAATGCACACAAGTAATTAAAACATAATGCTTTAAACATATTTTTTAGTTAACTTTTTTTAGGGCATTTATATATATAGCACACACGATTCTTATATATTTACATATTTAATATCTAAATTTTAATGTTTATATAAATAATACTCAAATCTTTAATAAAGATAGCAAATTTTTTGAAGTGAAATGCACCTTTTCAAGCATATAAAAAAATCACAATGTTTATAAATATCAAAGTTTAAGTATTAAATATCTAAATGCATAAGAATTGTGTACTATGTATGAAAATTTTCCTTATATTTTACACTATCGAATCAAAAACAATGTTTTAAAAAGGAATAAACTGACCTTGATCTTAGCCAGCACGACCTTGAATCTATCAAAATCATTTAGAGAAGTCCTCTTCTTTTGCACAATGAGCTTGCGTCCCCAAGAACTCTTCTCCCATTTATTCTTCACATCTGCTAAAAAATGTTAACATTAGACTGCACACTGAAAGGAAGAGCAGAAACCAAAAAGAGTAATTTACATACATACCACACAATTCTTATGCATTTACATATCTAACACCTAAATTTCACTTTTTTTACATATATCATCAATATCACATCAAAAATAACATCATCACTCATTTTTTTAAATGCAACGCACTTTTTCAAGTATAGAAAAGTATTAAATAAATAAATATCTAACTTTAAATGTTAGATAAATGCATAAGAATTGCGTGGTGAAGTTCTTTGCTAATGCCTGACCAGCTGCTTCCATGGCGGCGATCAGTTGGCTCTTCTTGGGAATTCGAGGGATGTCAATCTTGATATCGGTCAGCACAGCCTCTTGAAGTTCATTTGCCCGCGAACAATGTCAGGAGCATCAACTAAAGCCTGTAAGAATGAGGAAGAGAAGCAGATTTTAGCATTAATTTGGCCTTCAGATTTTGTGGGTGGAAGCAACAATGAGTTCAAAAAAAGTACGGAACTACTGTTCCTGCTCTGATGTTTATAAATAACATTTGGATGTGTATGGTTAAAGATAAAAAAAGCCTGAGATATTGGGATTAGTAAGATATATCCTTGGCATCTTCGTAGTTATTGTGGAGTACAGTGCAATTAAAAATATGAAGGGAGTCTGCGGTCATCGGATGCATGTCATATGTAAAATTCACTGTTATGTTTCATTTTCTGTACGTAAAATTAGAAATAACGACACATAGCATTGACACAAAAAAATTAAAGTCAACTCGGAGGTCAATTCGTGTAGAACTCAATCCATTTATTAAATAGATCAAAAGTTTTGACCCAAACTAAACATACTCAACCCCAACTCAATCGATCTAATTTGTTTATTATGTGGATTATACAATTTCTTTTAATTAACACAAGCCAATTAACCTAAGCATGACTTGTTTAACTCAATTTATCTATCCTGAACCATCTTACCTAAACACTAATTAAGTCATATTCAGGTGAATTTCATGTCATTTGGGTTAACCCAAACTTGACCAAACAATCATGTCAAGTATTTTGATCCAATCCCAATCAAATGCTAATTGGATGAACTTGAACTTGAATTTTTTTTTAGTCAAGTTCAAGTCAGGTTGTAGAATCGAATCATTTTTGAAACCACTAATATAAACACCTAACATCAGTACCAAGCCAACACTCAACATTAACACTAATGCCAGTGCCTAACATCAACGCCAACTTTAATGCCTTAAATTAGCAAAAATGATGAGGTCAAATGTTGACACTTATGCCAATGATGAGGTCAAATGATGAGGTCAAACAACTGACACTCAACATTAACACCAATACTAACACATGATAAAAACACTAGCGTTAATGCTCGCTAGTGTTGGCCAATGCCCAATGATAACGCCCACAGATGCCCACAACTAACACCAATGCTAAAACTTGTTGTCATACCAACATCAACAACTACAACAATGCTCGCCATCACTAACAAGTCAAGCAATAACTCTAAGGGGGTGTTTGGCAACGGATTTACTAAGGATTTAGCTGGCTAAATCACGTAAATCCTACCAAACACGATCGGAGGATTTAGTAAATTAGGTGGTGCCAGAATCAAATCCAAAATCGGATAAATCTCGCATTCGATTTAACGATTTAGATCGAAATGCGGTATGGCGGGAATTGCACTCCTTATCTCAACTCCTTCGAACAACTCCTATTTCTTCGTCGAATGACGATTGTGTTCTGCTTTCTTCCTCCCAAAGCAGTCTAGTGCGATCGCTCTCTCTGGATTGCTGTAAGTTACCAAACATCTCGAGCCCAGTAGTTACTGTCTTTCGAGCCTATTCTCGATTCTGCTGATCATTGTTCCAAAGCCATTCTTGATTTCGTCATCACCGGTTGCGCGTCGGATCGCTTCTTCGCTTCATAGGTTCATGGCTTTGATATTTTATAAACATGTAAATATTTTTTTTATATTCGTTGATGTATGGAAAATTTATTGAAATAATTAAAATCAGAATGTTTTCATTGATATTTTAAAATCGAGTTTTTCACGATTTAAAATCGCTCATCTCAAAACATCTTGAATTGTTTTTTGCATATATTTTCTAAATCTCTCGATAATTTTAAACTCACACTCACATTGTCACCTTCTCGCATCCAAACTTGCTTGATGAGTAAGATTCAGATGCTATTAAGACGCTTGAGCATCGTGAGTGAATAATTTTTTTTTAAATTTTTATCAACTTAATTTTTTTGGTTGATTTTGATTCTTATGCATTTCATAAAAATTTTAGCAAATTATTTTCTTACCAAGTGCATTAAATTATAAAATATGAAATTATAGAAAATATTCTTTAAATATATATATATATATATATATATACATATATATATATATCATATACATATATATATATATATATATATATATATATATATATATACATATATACATATATATATA
Organism: Cymbidium sinense; assembly: GCA_021442155.1. Lineage (NCBI taxonomy): Eukaryota > Viridiplantae > Streptophyta > Magnoliopsida > Asparagales > Orchidaceae > Cymbidium > Cymbidium sinense. Next base: position 74,664,647 of record CM038232.1, read on the forward strand.
TACATATATATATATATATACATATATATATATATACATATATATATATATACATATATATATATATATATATAGTGATATTACTTCTTTTTTTCACATATTTGCATTTTTTTTGTAAGAATTTTATTTTGAAGTTAAATAATTTTAATATTTATTATATCATCTTGTTCCATCCATGTTTCAACCTCAGTTGAACATTTTAATTTTGCATCTTTCTTTATTTCAGTTTAATGTTCAATCCAGTTTTCAAAAACTTGGATGCAACACACCACAATTCAACCTATTTGTAGTGAAAAGGTAGGCAAGTATTTGCAGGATATCTGCTATAATTAAGTTGAACTTCATAAGTAAACCTAATTTTAATGAAAAACATGTATAAGCTAGGCTAAAAATTAAGATTAGATTTTCTATATGAAATGCAAAAATTTTGTATATGAAATGCTAAAATTTTAATTTCAATATTACATTCTTTTGTTGATTTATTTTCATATTTTTAAAAATATTATTATTTAATTATAATAGACTTAAATCCTCAAATAATTTATCAAGCATCTTTTTGGATTTAGCAGGATTTAATAAATCTGTTAATAAACACTTTTCAAGATTTAAGAGCTCAGGATTTACTAAATTCAGATATATTGGATTTAATAAATCCTACTTGAAATAAATCCAATCCATTGCCAAACACTCCCTAAGGGGGTTGGTAATGGATTTATATGGGATTTAAGCGCTTAAATCCCGTAAATCCCACCAAGCACCTTTTTGGGATTTAGTAAATCCATTAAATCCTATAAATCCATTAAATCAGATTTAGTAAACCGTAAAAGGCATTTACTGATTTATAAAAAATTGCGCGTGAAGGGAGGAAAGGCAAGGTTTCTACATATTCTTATAGTTTTCCCTTCACATACTTTTAAAATTTAATTCTAAGATATTAATCTATTAATATAATTTAAATTAATTAATTTTAATTATTTAATAGTTAATATTAATACATATTACTTTAAATTAATATTAATACTAATAGTTGATTAATTAATATATATTTAAGTTAATTTTAATTGAGTACAACTAATAATTTATTAATCATTAAAATTTAATTCTAATTTATTAAATATAATTATAATTTGATAGTTAATTGATTTTAACTAATATAATAATTAATATTATTTTTAATATAGTTTAGGTTAATTTTAACTATTTTAATTTAATAATATTAATGATTAATTTATATATTATTATAAATTAAGTATCATGGATATAATTATTATGTTAATATGTCTCAAATTGAAATGTAATATGATAGCGAATTATTTTCATATTTTCTTCAAAAAAAATTAAAAAAATCCTAACAGACTTAAATCCTCAAATAACTTATCAAACATCTCTCTGGATTTAGCAAGATTTAACTAATCTGTTACCAAACATTTTTCAGGATTTAACAGCTCAAGATTTACTAAATCCAGATGTACTAAATTTCCTAAATCCTACTTGAAATAAATCCAATCTGTTACCAAACACCTCCTAATACTAATGCTCAACATTATGACTTTCTTAGTAAATGGCCTATACTCAAATAAAAAAAATGATCGAGCAAATTATTAAAGATTTCTCAATGAAATCTCCAACATATCAAAGGCTTGTCCTACCCCATCATGTAAGTCATCATCCATAGTTCATGACTACTAATATGATATTAATGCATTTTTTAATTGTAAGCAAACGCACCAACTTATACTAATAGAATCATTTTAATTGAGCTTTTGTGATTTTTCCTCTTCTCAAATATTTCACATAAAAAATCTCATGTCTTCTATAACTAGCAACTTAATTATGCGTAAGTGGGCAAGATTTTAATAGAGTGCTAAGAAAAACTCTCAACTATCATGAATATTACAACACACAATATGTTTATAATAAATTATTTATAATAACAAAGTTAAATGAAATATTATCAGGTTATATACACATACATGATAAAAAAATATTAATATTAGTTATTTCATATATTTTATAAACATCACTATAGAATACACATTATAGTAAAATATTTATAAGAAACAATTTATTCATAAACTACTAAATAATGCATTAATTATGAATACCATTATAACTTAAAAGTATATTATAGTGCAATTATACAATAACGTATGCTATTTGCCTAAATGCAGTTGTGTGCATATATGTATTGGCATAATAATTATGCAAAGGAGAGGAGAACCACATTTAATAACTGCCGGGCAAGGCATCAAACCAAATGAGCCAATAGTCAAATGATTAAGAATCTTACCTTTAATTTTCTAAGGAAGAAGTTACTTATCACTTCCTATTCAAGAAAACATTCAAAGTGGTTAATTTTGCTAATTTCCCAGTTCACATATCTTCTTCCATGGAACTAAAAAAACCCTTATGGAAAGGTTACTGAAATTGCAATTTTGACTAATTAAATCTATAACTGCAATTCGCTTAGCTGTAACATAATAACTTTCACAAAGAAGGTTTGACTCTAGTGAATTAATTGTAACCGCAACTTAAAAAGGTGCAATATACTTTGCTATTTAATGGAATAGATAATTGGTTGCAAATTCATAAAACTGCAATATGATTAAATTATTGCTTGATTTTATTAATCTGCAGTCATGCTGCAACAGTTCACTAAATTGCAGTAAACTGCAAAAAAAAATTGCTGCTCTATTGCAGCTGATTGGTCGCTACAATTGTATTCATCTGAGCTGCATATATTCTTTTGTAGTTTCACTAAGTGCAGAAAAATAAGTAGTTTTTTGGAGTATAAACTACTGGGAACTCTGGGTTTCTATTTCAGTGCAAAATTTTGAGTTTTACTGCACCGCAGAAAAGCTCCTAATAAACAGCCAAAAATATTCTTGTAATCTTCCTAAGACTTTAGTATTTATATTTATATATGTTGCATTGTTTGGCAATTGTTGTCAACCTACAAGAGCGCCTTCATATCAACAAATCCCATAGAGATCATGGAACATAATCTAGCAGAAGGTTGATTAGGTGATTAGTTATAAAGACTTGGTAAGATTCTTCTCCAGTTTCCACCCTCACAAGAACCGAGAGATCACATGCTTTAACAAGTGAAACACATTCCAACGAGAACAGCATCTCCAGTAGCATAACAAGCACTATAGTGACTAAAGTGCGGCCTCATATACTGAGCTCTACCAATTCCAATGTTCCAGCTTTAGGTTAGCCCCTCAAAGCCATGGCGATTGAAAGTGGAGAACCACCAGGTCATGAATGAGTATCAGGAATATATGACTTGTATGTTTTAATAAAACATAGTATCAGGACCGTTCCTCCACCAGCAACCTTCCACCTCATATCAAACACCTCCATCATTCCACCAACTTCCTTTTTTTCTCCCATCCGAAAGAGAAACACATTAAAGTTGATCATGACCTCATGTCTTCTATACCTTGTTTCTTTTCACACATGTTGTGATGCCAACCATTTGTTTTGAAATATATGTAGAATAATCAATAATTTCAACAAAAAATTTTATCATGTTACTTATCATATCAGTCTCGCCAATGCAAATGGAATGTCTTAATACAAAAATCTACTTATATTATTCTTATTTGTTTGAATAAATATCACTGTTGTAATTTATCTGCTACTATTTAGAAATATATCTAAACAAACTTATGGCAATTTTCTATTTATGATGCAAGTGTAAATGTAAATTGTGCTAAAATCTCTTAGTAACTTTTATTTAAAATATTAGAATAATGGTTTTCTTACTTTAACAAAAAATGCATCTCACATCTCACTTTTCATCTTAGTATTGAGCCTTGACACCTTAGTAAGGCCTTTCTTGGAAAGAAAAGAATGCAAGGTCACTGACGGGTGATAGAAGGTGCCTATTGCTAAATGCACCCTCCACTACGAAGAGAAAGATGGCAGCAAAGACAGGTTTATAGAGATGGTATGGATTAAGAAATCATCAGTTTTGCAACATTGGAGACGTTAGAATAACAGAATAAATCCTTAGCCTATGTTCTTCCATTTGACTCAACCTTCTACTTAATCATGATCTCAATCATATTTGGATTACAACCAAACTTAAAAGTGATAAAACTCAACTAATCATTGAAAGCCACAAAACCCAACAAATAAAATTGTTACCAAATCGACTCTTATTTAAACCAAACTCATTGAATCAATTTTATTTATCCATTAATACCAAATTATGCAGTCTTGGTGCGACGCTAATCAATAACACAACAATTGCACTACAAAAAAATGCTTTTGTTTGGCAAATGTCATGCTCATATTCAAATAAACCCCCTACCTCTGATAAAAAAATGTCAGTGATAATAAGTATTTTGGGTTGGGCTAGTGACCAATCGGCAGTTAAGGGGTCATTCTGGTCATTGTAAGCCAATAAATTCCTTCAATTAAAGAGTAGGCATGATAGAAAAGAGTTAGCTCTTCCTATTATTCCCTCTTGTCCCCCTAAAAATTTGAAGTTATAGACATTCTAAAATTACCTAGTTATCCCCTCAATAACTCTATTCACTGCTTCTCATCTTCTCCATTGTTTTCACAACATAGTAATTTGATTTGTGCTATTTTTCTTACACAACAGCCTTTAGTTATAAGGATCATAACAATTGGTGCTCTTGTTGGCATCACCTCATGGGTTTTCCATCCCCATCTTCGACATTACCTAGGGATCATCGAAATAAATTGTAGCTAAATGCACTGCTTACAATTTTTCCAAGAGTCTTAACAACATTTCATAATCTAATGAGTTTCGTAGATTTTCCTTGTCTTGTTTTGCAGTTCAACCTTAAGAGCAAGGACAGCTTTGAAGGCATAAGAAATGATAAAGATATAGTTATTGGATCATTATGAGCTCTTGTAAGCATATCAATACTCCCAATAGGAAGTAGGCATAAATGAAATGAATCAGCTCTTCCTTGTCATTCTCTATTCACTCTCTAACTTTATAGACTTCCAGACATTCTAAAATTGTTTAATTACCCCCTAAATTACTCTTCATGTTTCACTATTTCTCCTATCCTTCTCCATCATTTTCACCACAAAATAATTTGATTTGCCTCATTTCAAATATAGAACAACTTCCAATTACAATTATCATAACATCATCCTCTCACACAAAAAATATATATTTTTTGCAAGTACCATTGTTTAAAAAGGTGTTCGATATGCCACTTGAATTAAGGCGTATAAAGAGTGCTTTGAGGCTTAAGCTTCACAAAATCCAGTGAACTTACTCTTTTTTCAAGTGAGGCATACAACTCGAGGCACTTTGAGACTACCTCACTTTATTTATTTATAAATAATAATCATAATTATTTAATATAATATTAACATATTTTATAAATTATTATACCTATCTATCTATTATCTCACCGTCTCACACAAGTTAAGGTTCTCGATTTTGAACGGTCCATCTCTCTCAGATCATGCAAGCTATTATTACTCTTCTCCTTCAAGCAGCACAAGCTAAAGCTCTGAGCAACGACACATCTTTGAGAACCACAAGCCAAAACAATGCATGTTTTCCTCTGTATTATTAAACTATTAATTTTTTAATACTATATTGAATACATTGTTAATTTCTATAGAGAGTAAGAAAAAATTTGCAGTTAAAGAAGATTTTGAGATGATGAGGCATATTTAAAAGATAACAATTATTACATGTAATGATTCTTCTGAAAATGATGAATGTGATCCTTATGGAGAATTTAAATTTTCAGTGAATGTTTAAAGGAAATCTCATTTCAATTTTATATTTTATATTAATATTTGAGTTTGCAGTTTATCTTTATGATAATGAATTAGGCGAATACATTAATAATTTAACATATTTATAAATTATTTATAAATTTATGATTCTGTTTTTTGTTTCACAGCTTATGCCTTGTCTCGCTACGACAAAATACTTAAGCTCCCGATTTCACCTTTTTAAACATTTGCAAGTAGTGCTAATGACACTGAATCCACGAGAGATGTACAAAAGCAATGCGACAAATTCTTAACATGTTTTTTCAAAGTAGCCAAATTACAACGATTGGCTTTTTTTAAAAAAAAAAAAAGCTAAAATTTCCTAAACACCATAATCAACTATTTAATAATTACAACAGAAAAAATGTTGAGTCTTTGTTTGGTGAATGTGTGGTTCTTGTCCTCTCTAAATAGAGACCCCTATCCTCACATAAAAGAATAATATTTTACAAGTATTACTAATGACAATGAATCTACAAGGGATGTGCAACACTAACCTACCCACAATTTTTGGACTAATCAATATTAAGATGAATAGTTTTTAAATAGCAAGTTTGACAAGACAAAACATAACAACAAGAAGCCTTTATCCCACTATGTGGGGTCGGCTACATGAATCCTCATTTCCATTATATTCTATTATGTGTCAAATTCTCATTTAATTCTAATAAACTAAAGTCATTTTTTATACATCTTAACCAAGTCCTTTTAGGTCTACCTCTACCTTTCTTAACATAAGAAAAATCTAATACATGTACTCTCCTAACCAGGTCATCGGACGGCCGACGCTTTATGTGGACAAACGATCTAAGGCGACTTTCTAATCTTATCTGTCACTGGAGCTACCCCAACCTTTTCCGAACATACTAATTCGTATTTTGTCTCTAAGAAAATCCACTCATCCCGAATATCCTCTTAACTTAGTCTTATGCTTATCTTTTACTGGCCAACATTATGCACCATAAATCATTATAGGTCTTACCACCATCTTATAAAATTTTTCCTTAAGTCTAAGTGATACTTTCTATCACACAATAGGCCAGATGCATCCCTCCACTTCAACCATCCAACTTGAATTCTACTAATAACATATACATCTATTTCACCATCATTTTGAAAAATAGAGCCTAGATATCAGAAATGCTCACTCTTTTTAATGGCTTGATCACCCAATGTCACAACACCAACACTAGAACACTACAACTAAAACTACACTCCATATATTCAATTTTAGATCTACATAAACAAAAACCTTTAGACTCTAAGGTTGACCTCCATAATTCAAGTTTCTCTTGGACTCCCTCTCTAGCCTTATCAACAAGAAGAATGTCATCAACAAAAAACTACCAAGGTACATCTTCCTGCAAATGCCTAGTAAGAACATCCATAACTAAAGCAAAAAAGATAAAGGCTTAAAGCCGATCTTTGATGTAATCCAACTGAAATAGGAAAATATTTTGGCAATCTTCCTTGTGTTTGGACACAAGTAACAACTCTAGTATACATATCCTTATGACTTTAATATAACCAATATTAAGTCCTTTCTTTTCTAGAACTCTCCAAAGGACTTCCCTTGGAACTTTATCATAAGCTTTCACTAAATCAACAAATATCAAATGGAGATCCTCCTTACTTTCTCTATACTTCTCCATCAAATTTCTCAACAAATGTATAGCATCTATAGTACATCTACATGACATGAAACCAAAGTGATTTTGAGAAACTTTTGTATCACATTATACCCTATGCTCAATTACTCTCCCCCATAATTTTAATGCATGACACATTAACTTAATTCCTCTACAATTTGCACACTCTTGTGCATCACCTTTATTCTTAAATATAAGACAAACAAACTCTTTCTCCACTCATCTGGCATCTTTCTAGTTTTTAAAATAACATTAAAAAAAAATTGTAAGCCAAGAAATTTCTTGATCTCCTAAACATTTTCACACTTTTATTGGAATATCGTCAGGCCTGACAAGCCAAAACACGCTAATCAATAATTTAACTTTTGCAACACATACATATACAACACTCAAAATATTGCTATTCACAAAACTAGCGTCCCCTTCAATCAATTTTTCAAATTCTCACCCAAATATCAAAATTTACAATAAAACCCCAATCTATTTTTTTCGTTTTATCAAACCCCCAATGGTTTGATCATGGCATGCATAAATGCATGAATTTGATAGTTTAAAAGAATGATATGGTGCTTTCCAAATGCGTAAGTTTTGGATGCAATGTATGTAATTATCCATGGCTTTATTCTCTACAAAATAAAGCCATCTTCACCCACAGACAAAAAAACAAAAAATTTTGCAATTGTTAATGACGTTGAATCCCAGAGGCGTGTGCAGTGCAACACTTTCCTTAACTCATTTTTTGCACTAATCAAAATTACGATCTCTAGTTTTTAACTAGAAGCAACTGAAAAGCATTCACGACAAAAAAAAAGTATCAACATCTAAAACGATCTAACAAAACACATCAAAGTAGAATGTATAGACAAAACTGTGTAGTGAAATACGCATATCCGATTCGCAAAGCCACAAAATAAATACGCACTCTGTTCTGATCGATGGCATCAACTATTACGACAAGCCTCCCGTACTCCTTTCCATAATTGATGAGCGCTATCCTTCCTATCTCCACGTACCTCTGGAAAGGCTTCAGAAATAAAAGAGAAAACGAGAAAGAACACAGAAATCAGCAAGAATCAACAATTAAAACTGAAAAAAGAAAAAAAAGAGAAGAAACAAGCAAATGGGAGATGATGAGATGGTCGAACTCACCATGACCGCCGCGATCTCGGAGAAGCAACCAATGATAGAGATCCCAAGCTAGGATTAGGAACTTCACGACAGCAAATGCAGCGGTAGAATTTTTCGTTTTATTCTTGGGGCATTATTCTTTTAAGTATTTGCTTTGAGATATGAGCCGCTCTGACTCAGAGAAAATCTCCTTCGTCCGATCGCGGCTAGTTTTAATTTATGGTGGGGCAGGTGCAGTTTTTTTTTTTGCGCATATTTGGGATCATTTGAAAAATTGGTGTATTTTACAATATGGTGTTGTAAAATTTATATTTTCTAATCTTATTTGAGAGGATACAATATATATTAAAAATTAAGATTTTTTTTTAAATTTGTATATATTATAATTTTTTGAAATAGTAGATTCTTTTATAACAATTTCATCTCTATTTTCATACAATTTATAAAGCTATTTTAGAATATATATATATATATATATATATATATATATATATATATATATATATATATATATATATATATATATATATATATATATATATTATTTTTTAAAAAAATTTTAAATAATAATTTTTTTAATAAACATCATATTTTAAGAGCTCCTATTCTTAAAAATACTTTTCACTATAGAATTTTCTAAAAAACAATCGAAATGATAATCATATATAATTAAGGTTGATTTATGAAAAATAAGATAGTCAGAAAATTATCTCAAATAAATTCTTAACATAAGAGTGTTGATTTGACCTAATTTCTAAGGGATATCTCAGCCTATATGTCCCAATATAAATTTGAGAATTATCTTTATTTTTGAAAAAAAAAATTTATTTGAAAAGCCATTCCAAATTTAAATATTTCCACTTTTGACTACAAAGTTCTTATTCATTAGCTATAACCAACAATAATATTAAAAAATGTCGAATAAAAGTTGAACAAAGTTAGTAAAAAGATTAGAATTATATAAAAATTCAAATCTAAAATCAAGTGGCCACCAACTCAGAGTAAAAGGAGTACATATAAAATCATATTGAAAGCCAAGAAGAGAATAGTTTAGTGTATGAGATGTGATTAGTCAACATAATATATCTATAACATTTATGTGTCCAATGAATGGCATTCTAAGACCATGCATTGAAGATTTTAACATTGTTCATCTTAATGCTACTCATGAATAATCAAATGGGAACAAATATTAAATTCTTAAAGAAGAAACACTACTTTTGAACATGAAGAGATATGAATTTAAGAAAAAATAATTTTAGTTTACTTATATATTAAAGGTGGTGACTAAAAGTTGAGATTGGTTTTAACAAAATAAAAAATGGTGGATTTGCCTCATCCATAAAATATGAGTAATGTGTGGAGCTTCATGATAGTGTTCTAATAAATGAAAAATTGTATTTATAACTTTTTAGTACTCATGATACCTCATCTACTGATTAGCAAGAAGCCTATTTTATAAAAAGAATGATTAACAAGAAGCCTATTTTATACATCTTGAATTATATTAACTACTTAAAAAATTAAGGCAGGTGCTTTTTTTTATTAGCCATCACGAGGACTTTCAGATCACCCATCCCAAGTACTACTCTCTCAGCCTTGCAGCTTAAGCTAGTTCGATGTGATCCGGTTCAGTCTGATGTGGTCGCACCCGAGGTAGCTGCTTTTAAACATTCACACAATAGAATTTTAATGGAAGAAGGGAGATTTATAGCATACTACTCAAATTTGTTACAAAAAGCTCAAAAAAATTATCTAGCATTTCATAAGAAATTACTAATTATTCTTCAAGAAATGAAGCACTAGTGACTTCATATTCTTAATAAAAATGATATGACATTGAAATTTCTACTAGTCGAAGCACGAATCTTGATGTCAGAAGTAAGTTGATCCTAAGTTGAAACTAGTCGAGATCAAGCACTTAAAATATTATTAGAAACTTTGGGATATTAGTTAAATCCCTAAATAGCCCTTAAATTTGGAGTATTTATAGTCAAATCGAGCGTCTTGACGGGCCGAATCTAACAAGCCTAAGATCTCATAATTCTGACTTCATTTGAGCATTCAAATACTTAAAATATATCAAATGATTAAAGGAATCATTTTGAGCCGTCCGATAGAGTTGTTCGATTTTGCATGTATTCTGAAATGACTCCTCTAATCTATAAATAGCTCATTCTTCACAAGCAAGATATAAAAGGAGAGAGCTCTAAAGCTTGAAAATCCTCAAGCTAATCGTGTCACCATTCGGCGTGGACCACCTCGTTGGCCCAACCACCGTAGCGATCATAATCTCATCGTCATCGATCTCGTCGCGTTCATTCGTGCCGGCTGTGCATTACAGTCAACCATTTTAGCCGGTCATTCTGCGTGACCATTGTCGCGCCACCACCACCGTGTCGGTCATACTCGACCACCATCATTCGTTCGTGCCACCAACCATCGCTCACCATCTCCGCGATCATCACACCGTAGGCCGTCGCGTCGATTCATTTCACCTCCGTGATTCAATCATCATACTGAATTTGTCATTACACCGCATTTATATTATTGTTGGGTCAGGATTCAATTCTCGACCCTTCTCATATACTATGTAATCCGTTATCGGGAAAATTTTGTACTCAAATAAATACATAGTGAAGTTTTTTTATTTGCGTGATTTTTTCCTCTCTTGAGGTTTTCAGTAAAATTGCGTTTATTAATTCTTCAAACATGTGTGTGTCTGAACTCATAACAAAACTAAGGTGTAAACTTTTACTCTATGATTTTTTCTAGCAACAAAAAAAATTACTATTTATATTAACCATAAAAACTTTGATAGCCTTAAACCCACTCAAAACACCATTAAGAATATTTTTACAAGTTCAACATAGTAATTTATTATAAGATGTGAAAGTAAAACTTGATGATAAATATACTCTCATAACCTTTAATGATTGTATTAATGATAATACAACCATAATCTTCTTAGGATGATGAGGATATTAAATTCTACAAACTTGATGAAGACTTTTGAGCAGCTTTAGAAGGCACAAAAGAAGTAGCATACAATATTAGAGAGACGATTCTCTATAAAGGGAATCAACTATTTATTCCCAAAGATTATGATATGGTTGAACTGAACAAATGAATGATAACTATTAAAATTATGAAAATTTTATTTTATATTAATGCCTTTATCATATTTGTATATTTTAAAATATGTTTATTTTAAATATATTTTGTGTTGTAATAGAAAAATTTTCAAAAAAAATTAAAAAGTAGAAATTTAGGCCCAACATCATGGTACTGAAAATGACCTAAATTGTATAATTTTATAACAAGGCCAGCGTTCAAGCACTATATCAATAGCATCACAGCGCTAGATCAAGCTCATTTTGGGATAATTTTACAGCAAGCACAGTGCCTAGGCACATAAACAGCATCGTGGCGCTATACCAAAGAAAATATGAAGCAAAGTTAGCAAGCATAGCGCCACAATGCTACATCAATAGCGTCGTAGCGCTACGGCCTGACATAATAGATTAATGACAATTCGGTGATGATTTCAAGCAATTTGTAGGCAGTTTTGATATGAGCGTCACAGAAATCAATGAGGGCTATTTCTAGGCTATAAATTGGGGACATTTCTATGTGAAAAGGACTTTTTTTTTTCTTCTTTTTTTCATTTTTCTTGCTAAGAGGGTAAGTGTGTGTAAGTATGTGTGAGATTTTTGTTGAGCACTTGGAGTAACTTGTAAATCTGTGAGTATTGTGAGGGTAGTGTGAAAGAGTATTTTTCTTAAGCAAGTCGAGGATAAGTGATCAACAATCAAGGATTTTCGATTGGGGGTGCTGAATATTTTCATGAGAAAATAGTAGAGGATCACAAAGTGTGGACTTAGAAGATTTACTCAGTGTCCTCTTTTCTTTCTTCTCTAGTTGTCATATGTCTTATTTTAAAATGCTAAATGAGATTTCTTTTTTTTTCCCTACTATGAAACACTAATTTATAAAGTGCTTTGAATTTATATGAACTTTTGGATATTTGTATTGTATTAAACTTTACTTGTGAATTAATATAAGAAAATTATTTATGTTTTTAATGAAAATGATGTTTAGCTTTTCTCCATGCTTAATTTACTTATGACTTGACCAATTGCAAAGTTAAAATTAAGTGTGATCTAAAGATGTCAACGGAGTCTTAGAAGAATAATTAGAAAAAAAAAAAAAGCAAACAAATGTACTAAATGATCATTAATGTGCTAGATAATCTAAAAATGCTAAATAGTCATTAAACATATGATTATTTTTAGGATTTACAATCATTTAAAGAGAAAAGTAAGCAATGCAACCATTCAAAATTTACTTGACACCATGATGAAAATTGAATAAAGGGATTAGTTTGATTATACTTATTTAGATATAGAAAATATAATATTTTTTCTTATGATCTACACTACAAGCTTAAAATTAATTTCCCTTCTTAGTTTAATATAATACATAATCCAAAAAGTCCATAAAGTTTGAGTACTATTTTTAAAATTAAGAAAACACATATATTTTCTATAAAAAAAATATATAAAACTTAGTCTTTTAAATATCTTGTAAAACAGTATATTGTAATTTTAATCAAGCATTTTATATTTTGTGGGATGAGAATCAAGTTTTAAAAGATTAGTTTCTAAGTTTATATTAAATTAATATAGAATTTTGCTTTAATTCTCGATACTCTACTAATTCTATATTACTTGATGTGACACGTGTACTTGCTTATAAGGTAAAAAAACCAATCAAAGAAAAACCTCCTTTTTTGTATGGGAATCAACTATGTATTCTAAAGGCTGGTGATTGGGTGAATTTGATAAAAAAAAAACCACGCACTTCTAATGTGACAAAAAACTTTAAAGAGATGAAGAATATTTATAACATATAAAAATGTATGCATATATTGGCTAAGATTGCATATTGATGTAAAGAATTTTTGAAAGGGATCTATTACACTTGACAATATTTTAATAAAAAGTAAAGATTGTACACTCTTCAGCCTATAATAATTCATCTTTGGAAGACATCTCTATATACTTCTTAAGAAGACAATCATCAAGCTAGAGTGATGTTTTCATTTCCATCGACATATTTCAAAAGTCAAGCATAATATGAGAAGAAATAGTATATCTCTTTATTGAGAAAGTTTGGGTATATTTAACTTAATCATCTAGCATAAATACCCCAACTTCTTTATTATTATTTTTAACATTCATTTAGTGTTATGATGGATAATACTCAAAAGAAGAATATAGCCTTTAACCCACATATTGCCAACTAAATTGAGGTGGTGAATAGACTAAGGAGCACATTTCACATGGATTGAATGCATAATATTCAATGACTTAAGATGAAAGTTTATCATATATCTAATTCATATCAGAAGTGGGGAAATTCTTTTTTTTTTTTGGCAAGTTGAGCTCCCTTTAAGGGAATATGGGATACATACCTAAAATCTATTTTTGACTTTGAGTTTTAACATAAACAATGATAAGCTCTATGAATTGAGATGAAGGTTTGAGAGATCACAAAAATTTCTAACATAATTAAGAGAATTTACTTTTAAATAGACACACCTCATCAAATCACATCATCATTACAATTATTAACATGTTCAAGACCAAGTATATATGAAGTTTAAAGGAGATCTTAAATGGCTTCAAATAAGTGAAGTTAGGATGACCTTAAAATATAACAATTAAGTATGGCTCATTCAAGATTATAAAGAAGATTTAAGATAATGCATATATACTAATTAGATTTGCTTACTTAAATGGAGATCTTCTCAATGGTGGCTATAAAAATTTTAAAGCCATTTTAGTTTATAATATTGGATGATAAAATGGAAAAAAAAATCTTTTCTGACCTCAATAAACTATTACTTCGTAAATAGAATAGGTTAATGGAGGACCAAAATTTAGAGAAGACAACCATAATCACAAGTTATGAAAACAAGATGCTTAAGTGTTAGTAAAAAAAATATAGGTGGGCTCTCAAACAAAATTGTAGATTCAAGAAAGAGAAGCAAGTTATTCCCTCTCTTATAGCTTAATTCATAAGAGTCAATTACCTTATAAAGAGAGAGTATATAAAAAGAAAATAGTAGATTGATGACATGGTTGCAAGTAAAAAAGTATTGAAGTAAAGAAATTTAAAAAATCATTGAGTGGAACTTGAGTTGAGAGCATCACTTCTAAGATAAGTTGAGGTTGAGAGGTAACTCATAAAAGGTAATGTGAAGAATCACTCAAGACTTGAGTGACTCTATTACCTCACGCTTATTATCAAGCAATAACAATGGAAAACCTATGTTTTAGTCCATGATTTTAATATTTAAATTAGTGCTGCCTCTATGTAACACCCCCAACTAAAGTCATAATTGTCTAACTTAGATGTTTACCTTTTATAACTAAAATTTTCTACTTACATGATGAAATGTTAAAGGAGGAATAAAGCTTAGCCTATTTAGTGTGGGACTCTTAAATTGAATTTTTAGAGAGACTACCTTTAATCTCTCATAAAAGCCATGAATCATAGGGTAATAATGCAAAAAGATAGATTATAAGTTGTCAACTAAAGAAACATAAGATTTAGGAGAACATCATCTTCCTAGTATTTTTTTCTAGTTCATTTATTAACAAAACTTGATCATTTCTTACTCCAAAAATAAGAATTCGAATTTGTGTCTATTAGTTAGCTTTTTCAATGCCTTATTGATAATAAAATTTAGCCTTGCTCTTAGGCTGGTCAACCTGTAGAAGTCAGCAAGGTGGCCAAGAAAACTTTGTGAAATTACTGATGGGATGAGCCATTGAGCATGCTTACTTATCAAGAGAGAAAACTAGAAAAAGTTGGGCTAGCCATTAAGCTATTTAAGCTTCCATAAAGAGGTTCTCAAGAGCAGAGGCGGATTTAGTGTGGGGGCACTGGGGGCACGTGCCCCCACTGCCCATCTGCGATGTTAGAGTTGGGCAAGTTGGAGTTCCCAGCACGAAACAGTTTACGCTCAGCAAAGCAACTGCATCTGACGCTGGTTTATTTTTAACTGTGAAGAAGAACTGAACTACACTGGTAATAGACATTCCTATTACTGCAAAGAGAGCAGCTACCGATGGCAAGCATGGATCCTCTGCTTCCCAGATGATCAATCCAACCAAGAATGATAAGAACGTGCTGAAAAGGCTCTATCGGATTGCAACGATCTTTTGAACTTCAAATGTCTCATCTCCCTCCGAAACTGTCACGGAGGAAGGAGGTGGTCGTCTCCACTTCCCATCATCTTTCCATTGTTCTCCATGAATCAAGATGTCTTGAAGAATCGCCCGACCATCTTTGAGATTTGATCTTCTCCAGTCCCATAAATCCTTTCCTTGAGCCTGGAGCAAACCCAGGTTCTCCGCTTTCAGATACTTTATCTGTTCGTAGAAGAAACGAATTCAATTCAAGGTTATCAAACGCGCTGACATTTATCGAGGATTTGATGCAGTCTGATAAAATAAATCATCACCTCATTCTAAACTGCATATAAATAGCCCTCACCACATAAGCAGCTCGACACTTCATGTATATGCTTATCACCCAAGTCTAATTGTTATTTTTCTACCCATTGCAAAGCCGATCCGCTACTGCTGGAATCGCAAAGGACCGAACTCCGAAGATAACTCGTCTTTTCTCCCGCCCTACTTCGCATGCTTCTGCTTGTCTAAATTCCGTAAATTTGTGTGTTGTAGCATGTAGGTTGTAGGATTTAGCAAACCCGGATTTAACCATATGAAAGAGGCTTAAATAGATTACACAAAAATCATGGACTTAACTTGTTCAAAATCAGAGTTAAATCCTACATTAGCATATTACACAAAGCTATGGACTTAAATTGTCCAAAATCCGGCTTAAATCCCACAGCAGTTTGCTCTTGAAATTTATCTTAAATCTTATTAATTTTTTGGGATTACATACTGGTCAAACTTATATTTCATTCTTACAAGTTAGATATTTCTTATCTAACACTTTTCTATGCTTATAAAGGTCATTTCACTTTTAAAAGTGAATAAAATTATATTTTGATGTGATATTGAAGATTAGAGTATTATATATGTAAAAATTGAAGTTTATGTGTTAGATATATAAATATGGAAGTTTGACGTAGTATGTATGTAAATCCCCTTAAATTTTTTATGTATTTGTTAATTATATATTTTATATTTAGTGATCTTAGAGGAGCATAATTTTCATAAATATTTCTTATTAGAATAGTATTTATAATCGATTAAAGTATGTGAATATTTTTTTATTTTAAAAGGTCGAATGTGTGTCTTTTTTTGAAAATTTATTAGTTTGTTATTTCTTAATAAAGGCCGACAGTGTGTCTTTATTTTGAAATATTATTGATTTATTTTTTTATAAAGGTTGCCTTTATTTTAAGAATTTATTTCTTTATTTTAAAAAAAAAAGATCGATAATGTGCCTTTATATAAAAGTGATTTATTTTTTATCTTATTGTGCCCCCTCTGAAAATATTTTCTAGATCTGCCCCTGCTCAAGAGGTTTAGGTTATTATGGTTCACTGAAAGAAGAATACGCTCAAGAAGTCAAGAAGGATGCTAAGTTTTTATAAGGATGTCTTTGAGTTATCAAAGAGAGACACTAAGTAGTTCAACATCATTAAGAAAACTTCTAAGTATTTTGGAATGTGATGCTTATGTTTAGCCATAGGATGATTAGTGAAAGCTTTAGGGGTTGAAGACCATTAGATAAAGTTTCTAGTAAAAGGACATCAGGGTTAAGTAATATGTTGCTGGGAGCTAGTCCAAGATTGAGTCAATAAATTTAATCAGTTTAAAGGAGTTAATAAATGTAATTTTCTTTAATCATTTTGATTCTATTAGTCAATGTATAGTCTATATTTTGTGCGAAGAACTAGTGATTTATGCTTATTCCTCATTACAAATTATATATAAACATAACTATTTTAAACAACAAATGCACTTAGTATTTTGCACTCTAGATTTTTTGGATGTAAAATCCTTACATTGGATGTCTTAAAGGTTGGGTAAAATTACCCCCATAGAATATTATAACCAAAGAGAACTTGGGGAAAATTTATGATGGAATGGTATGTTGTCTTTTTTGGGTCATTATACTTTTGGGACATGGGACTTTTTTCAAACTTCTTAGCTATGGTAAACTAATAAAAGCTTATAGGAGTAAATCCAAATTGTATCAGCTCATTTATCCTTAGTTGGTCTTAGAAAAAAGATGGAAAGGTCAATTAATTGGAGTGTATTGAAAAGTATATCATTTTATTGGATTCAATTGTCCATTCAATATAGAATCTTTTAGTATAAAAAAGTGAGCGAATGGCTTCAACAAGTATGAATGCACTAGGACATCAACATTTTTGATAAAGATAAGTTTTAGCTAATTTAATAGATATGTCACTATGTTGGGCAATATTTTTGTATCCATAATCATTAGAAGAACCACAAGTTAAATCTATAACAAATAGATGATGAAGATTTCTGTGCCCATTTTTTGGCTAGACCAATATAGTAATTATTAATGACTTTCACCATCAAATCTTTCTAGTCAAGATGACAAAAAATATCTGTATGTAAGGTAGACTAATCAGTATACATGAAATGAAATGATGTAATATTAAATAGAGCTAATACATAACCTAACAGGCCATTAAAGATTAAGAAGAAGAAGAAGAGTAAATTTGATTTATAATTAACATTATTAGAAGTAATAAAATAGTCTATTCATTACATGTTAGGTTCTTATTCTTTTTAATCTAGTGTGAAATATTTACTCCCTTGGCCAATGATGGATGAAGTTGAAGTCACCTTACTTGGCATCATCGAGAAAAATTGTTAGTCATGCATGATATTTGAATGTTTGCACCAATACAAGATTTATAGTATGTTGGATAGATTTGGAAATTAAGTATGATCTTTATATATCAATGGATTTTTTTTTATTTAAGAAAAATTTATAGTGCATAATGAAGCTTTCTTAGCTTGGATTCAACTAGCATTACCTATTTTGAATGGATCATATATAAGAGTTTTTGGTCGGATCTTTCATTAGAGGGTTTAAAAGCGTGATTGGGATAAATATAACAATCAATTTGACTAGCATAAAATCAACCATGTCATGTGAAACTAGTTTTGTATTATTGTTTATCATTTAATGGAGTCCCACTAGTCGATGGCTTAACCCAATAACAATCATTGTAATAATCAATATGATCAATATTAAGTGGAGCATGGTGAATCCTTTATGGAAACACAAATCTAGTAATAATACAAATTTTACTCACATAATTATCATGATAATAAAATAATAATAATAATTGATATAAGATGGCCTACAAGGAAACTAGAAATTACATGTCAATTAATAACATGAAAAGAGTGTACATAAAGAATATCCTAAGCATATAGTGTATTAGATTCAATAATAATGATGATGATTATAACATTATGTATTAAGTTTTAAGGGATTAAATAGGGTTAAACTAGAACAAATGATGAGTGAGCTCATGTAACAACTCGCTCGTAATTGTTGTAATTTCTCCGAGTTAACCATCATCTATAAGTTAAAAGTATGGATTCTCTTTAATATTCAAGGTATCATTAGAATTTGAATTACTTTTTGAACTTTTTTTTTTAAGTTTTAACTTTAAGTGAGTGATTTTAAGCCAAGAATTGGTGTTAAAACCTATACTTGATAAAAATAAAATTTAAATTACCAATCAATATTTTTTAAAAAAATATTATATAGGGCTATAATATCTTTTATTATATTTAAATTATTGAGTTTAGAACCCTAAATGAACTACAAATTGATAATATGGTATATCTATTATGCATTTAGTGCAAGATGACATGAGAAAGGGTGTGTAAGAATCATGATTAACAATGTTAGTCTATTTCACATAAATCCTAATATGTAACTTTCATTACAAATAAATGGTTTCCTTGATATTTTAAATGCATAAACTTAAATAAAATATCTCTGACATTTTTTAAAAAAAATTTTATGTAACATTATTAATAAAGAAAAAGTCCATTTCATACATCAAATTATATATATTTTTCTTTTGGAAAAAAAGGTGGTATTTTATGCCCCTATAATATATGTAAGGCTTTCAAAAAATTTGTTGTTTGCAAACAGCTCATGTTAACTTACTCGTTAAGTTAGTGAACCAAGCATAAATAAATATTTTAGCTCAATATTTAAACAAGTTGAACATGAACAAACATTTGTTTAATTATATTTCAGCTCATTTTGGCTAAAAATAAATAAATAAATAATATTTATGTAAATATAATTAATTTTGGATTTTTTTTAATTATTTAATTATCTAGTAGAAATATAAAATCATCAGAATTTAAATTAAGAACTAGTTCAGGTTTTTACAATAAGAAATTTTTAAGAATCAATCATGAATTAGGAAGAATATGTGACATTTGAGCATCATAAAACCTTAGGCTTATAAAACCTATAGGTGTCCACAATCTTCTTTATTTCAAAACTCTCAAGATACCAACTTGTGACCTTGTCTTTGGATTTGATAATGTCATCTTTAAACAATCTCACCTATCTTTTTCTTAGATCTAACCTCTCTTTTTATTGGCCTATCTTGTCCCTTACATCTCTCATATATCCTTTCTTGGCTTTTGCATCCCTAGGTCATTCTCAACTCTCTCTCTCTCTCTCTCTCTCTCTCTCTCTCTCTCTCTCTCTCTGAGTCAACTCTCTCTCTATTTATTACAATGTATTTATTTTTAATAACTTCTCAATTTAAATAACTTATCATTAAATCAATTTATTTAGTAAAGCTCCTATTAAATGTTGCAAGAGATTAGAGAGTAGAGTGGATCATCAAGTTAAGATTTGAGGAATTGAAAAATCAAGCTATGAATTAATGTTTCAAGTTTGAATGAAGCATATTCTAAATGTATTTATTAATTTATTTGATTTTAATAGAGCCATTTCTTTTGTTGTACAAAGGATTGATTATAAATTTTTATTGATTATAATCTTTTATATATTCTTCTAAATATGTCTTATTTATGAAAAATCTAATTTTTTTTCTAATAAGTCAAAGCAATTTAATTACAATCAAGTCAAATGAGCTCATTATAATTAATACAATGCAAACTCAAACACCACATAAACAAATTCAAACAGATAAATTTTTAAATGAGAAGCTAGCAATATTTATTATATAAAAAATGAATGACTTTAAATGCAATTAAATAAATATTCCCACAAGTCCCACATTGGGCCACAGGAATTCGCCATTTGGTGGGTGAACTCGGCCCTCTCCAAATTTAATTTTCCCTGTAGCGTTTAAAATATTTCCAAAAGTACCAATATTCTCTCATATTAGCATTATTTATTTATTTATTTTTTAAAAAGGAAGCCTTCGACCTTCTATTTAGATAGAAGTTCTCCATTTGGCTGAAGAGGAAGAGAGAAGACAGAGAGTAGAGCTGAGCTAATGGCGGAAGAAGAGAAGAAGAAGACGATGGAGAGATAGAGAAGAAAGAGGAAGATGTGGGACTCAGAGAGCTATCGAAGAAGCTTAAAGAGTTTGCAATGGAGAGAGATTGGGAGCAATATCACAGCCCAAGGAATCTCCTTCTTGCTATGGTGTGTGTGAGCTTCTTCATTTCTATTATTTTTATTTTCTATTTTATGATTTAAATATATATTATTATATCATAATGATGAGAGAAAAAAAAGTGTTTTTAATTGGGATCTCTCAAAAAATTTAATATTTTTTTTGTTTTTGTCATAAAAATATATTTTTAGTTATTATAAGTTTTAATGGATATTAAAATTTATTAGGTGGAAGCTTAGTTTCAAGAAGAGGTTCTTATGAATTTCTATAATATTTATATGTATATTATTTGTTTATTGTTTATAATTTATATAGAGAATCAATTTCAAAACCTTTTATTTCAATTATTATAAATTTAAAATATATTGAATATATTTTGCTTTTGAAACCAATTTCAATTATGATAATCTTAAAGTTGATTATTAAGTATAATAATATTAATAAAAGATTTTAAATCTATCTTTTAAATTTAGCTCAAGTAGACACATAACATAATTTAATTTGGTTTAAGACATATAACCAATATAATTTCTAGGATTTAGAGGGTTGGTTTGCTCGACCGACGCTACTTACAAAAAAAAAAAAAAAAAAAAAAAAAAAATTGATTTGAGATCATGTCAATTGACTTAAATCAATTAAGATTGGATCATATCAAGATCCAATATTTAATTGCTTCATTTAATATATCCTTTTTTATTTAAATAATAATATTTATTATTATTATTCATTAATTACTATATAGCACTAAATCTCTATTTTTATTCTCCCATGAGGTTTTTTCTCTATAATATATTTCATATTGTGTGCCCTTTTGGGTGCATTTCATAGAGCCTGATTTTCTATTTCTCTTCATCTTTCTCTCTCTAGAGATAGATATATATATATATATATATATATATATATATATATATATATATATATATATATATATATATATATATATATATAATAATAATAATAAAATTATTATGAACATTTTATGGTCTATAATATAATGATTTACTATGAACAAAAAAATTCTATTTTTTATTACTTAATATGATATTAAGTCTAAAAAATATTGAGTAGTCTACACTTAAAAATCCCAAAAAAAAAAAGCAAATTTTTTGGTGTCTTTCTTTTAAATCATATTTTTTTATTGATGTATTTTAAAAATATTTATCGCAAACATTTATCTTTTATTCAATTTATTATGCATGTTTCACTCTTTGTTAATTTATATATAGTTTATTCTTTAATATTTTATTTCAACTTTAATTTTAAAATGATTATTAAATTTTTTTTATTTAAATTTTTTTAAACTTATTTGCTTTTCCTTTGATTAAATTCTTTAAGAATATGTGCAATTCCTATCCCTTTTAATTGTGGCCATTCATCCTTAAAGCAATAACACATTAGTTTTTTTTTAATGATAAAATCACCCATCACTTTATGAAAGTAGTCTAAGTGTACTTGATGGCACAAAGGCAAGAAATTAACCCACAAAATGAATGGAATTTAGAAGAAAGTTCTCTTCCTATAACTACAAGATGGGCACAATAACATATGCTATCTCTTTATCTTGGATTTGCCTCCTGATTGATCTCCATGAGGGGACATCAACTATTTAGGCAGTGCCCACTAAGATTTGCTAGCCTATCATTTTTTTTTTTTTGGTTTTTTATTTAAGAAATTGAAAAACTTATTATCATTATTGTTATTTGTTAAGATAATGAGTAATGTATTTATTAATTGTTAATTAGGATTAGTATGACTACATCCCTATCTATAATAGGGTTGCGAATGAACTGAGCTTAATCGAGCATGAGCATGTTCGAGTTCAAGTTTGTTTATCGTTATCTAGTTTGATTCGAGCTTTTTTAGAGCGGTGTTTGAGCTTGTTTATCATTTGTTCGTGTAGATCCAAGCTCGTTTCACAAGCTTGGTTCAAATTAGATTATCAAGGCTACTAACGAAACTCGAATGAAATAAACTAATTTGGTCAAGCCTTAATCGAAGCAAATTGTTGAGAAATATATATGAGTTGTATCAATTAAAGCTTATTAAAATAAAATTTTAAACAATAATATTTACAAATAAGCCATTGAGTCATAATATAGTCATAATTGAGCTCCTTAATAAATTTATTTGTTTTAACGATATTGTTTCATGAACATAAATGAACAATACAATTGCTCAATTTGTTCATATTATTTACTGCCGATGAAAGAACAAATGATCATGAAAAGATATTTCCAAAATTGCAATTTAAGATGGGATTTGACAAGGCTTATTTTCATAATTAGGGTTGAGAAAGGAAATCTAATTTTATATTAGTCATGATGAACCTGATCTAATATCTTATTTATATATTTATTCATTCAAATAATTTTTAGATTATTTCTGAATAAAAATACTCTTGAAATGAATATATATTTATTGAATAATATTTTGTTCAAAATACAGAAGAACACATTCTTAACTCCATCATACAGAATTATATTATATTATTTATTTATTTTTGTAAGCAAACAAAATATTAAAAAAATGAATTTAAAAATAAGAGACATATATCATGACAGGTGCCCATTAATGTATTATCTTTTAATATCAGGCTTTTCTTAGATTGTTATGTATTATTACCTTTAAATGAACAAAATATGAAAATATGATGCTGTGTGATTGTGTCTCCATATGGGTGACAGATGAATTACAAAGAAAGATGCATTCATTATTATCTTTTTTTATTTTTTTGCATCATCATAATATAGTTATTTTATGATAAAAATTAGAGAGATTAAACTATATATTTTAGAGTGTATTTTGGGATATGTATGAAAAAAGCTAGTTGAGTGTTGACTGAAAGCAGATATAATAATGAGGTGGGTATACAAATTTTTTAATTTTACAAGCCACGTTTCTATGATATCGTAGAAGTATTAGGTTAAAATGGAGTTTTATACAGATTTTTCAAAACAAAAATGTTAAAATGTAGTGGTTGTCAAATGCTGAGGCGTAAAACTCGCCGAGCTCCCACCCTTAGTCTAATATTTTAATAGTATTGATACAATTTCTAATTAGATATATATAAGATTAGAAGATCAATTAGAATAGTTCATGAATTGATGCTTAAATTGAATAATAATTAAAGAATAATTATCATAATCTCTAATATATTGAAGTGGTAGTGTTAATCCATAGATTTAGGAAGCATTAAAACGATGGAACGTTAATAAAACGATTTTGATGGAAATTGATTTGTTTTCACATTTAATAATTCAGTATGCTTTTGAAATCATTCAAATGGGAAACTTACAAAAATTATTATTATTATTATTATTTAGACTTATTTTATATATAAATTAAAATTATTTTTTTTAAAGAAAATTACGCAGTGAAGAAGAAGATCCAAACGAAGATATTTGGGAACCTCTCTTGCAACTGTACGTTTTCCTAATTGATATATAATTAAGAAATTTATCTTAAACTAGTGGTCATAAGCATGAACTAATGCTGTGGTTTCTCATGGTCTGTAGATTACTGGGCTTGGATAATTTGATTTGTATTTTAATGATGATTTTAATGATTTTATTGCTTTATATATATATATATATATATATGTATATACATATATATATATATATATATATATATATATATATATATATATATATATATATTAATCTACCGATTCAATTGACTCAAGTAGGGGTGTCAATTTTTGATCTGAGAATTGACCCATAGGTTCGAATTCGCTTAATGAAAAAACTTCAATGACTTAATCGATTTATTAAAAATGATTATTTATATATGATTTTAAATCAAAATCGAGTCAAATTGAGTCAAATTCAGTAAGAAAAATTGAAATATGATTCAGTCAATTTAGTCAAATTGAAATGTCAAAAAGTTAATTTCTTTAAAAACAAAAAAATAAAAATCTTTACTTTACAGAAAAATATAACTCAAATATTTATGATTTATGAATTGACATTGTTTTATTTTTTTAATTAAAGAAAATTCATGTATTTACGTACGTGTAACAATCAAATCATTAGGAACTTGATAAAAATAAAAAATATGAGTTAGTGAGTTTAATGTGGATTTTGTATTTTAGTGAGAATTTAAGCAAAATAGAAGCGGTTAATTTTATAAATAGTCAAATTTTGCTATGTGTATGTAATTTCCAAAAAAAAAGAGAGATTTAGATACATAGGTCATAAATAATTCTGATGTATTTGCATATCTAACACTACATTTTCATATTTACATAAACAATACTTAAATTTCTAATACAACTATCATTATATATTTTATATTTATTTTTTTAAAAAGATCAATTATTACAAATTCAACCAAAATCAAAGAAACCAAATTAAAACCCATTGAAATCAAAACTGTAAAAGTTCAGTTTGTAAATATCAATTGAACTGGAATTTTTTTAGTAATGAAATCAAAGCTGATTAATTTATCATCCCTCATAAATATTTTTTTTTCCTTAACATATTATACATCAACAGGTCGGTGAAGTGGGAGAGCTATCAGAGATATTTATGTGGAGGGGAGAGGTGGCGAAGGGGCTGCCGAACTGGAAGCACTCGGACAAGGAGCACTTGGGAGAGGAGCTCTCGGACGTGCTGCTGTATCTGATAAGACTGGCTGATATATGCGGCATCGACCTCGGCGATGCGGCGATGAAGAAGATTGGTCAAGAATGGCGTCAAGTATCCTTCCAAGGCTTTGTAAGAAGAGTTTTAGGGTCATGTAATGCTCTTTGCCTACTGGAGCTCTTTTTAGTACTATAATTTGAATAGTTTGGGGAGGAGGATGATGTGAGCTGCGTATTTTGTTTGATAAAATTGTACTATTGTCTTTGGAGGTTTAATGAAATGTATTGTGATGTTGAAGTAAATGTGGTTGGTTTATTCATATATATATATATATATATATGACATACTCTTTTTAAATCACAACATCAAGTTTTTGCTTTGGCAGATTAAGATGCAAGTTGTGTGGCTCAAATTGTTATAGAGACACTTAGTAATATGAGGCATGTCCTTGATCTAAAGAAAAGTTTAATTTTCTTCAAGTACTCTATATAATAAATGATATACATACTTTGGTGAAAGTTAAATTTTGGATGTTAGTATTATGATGAAGGGAAAACAAAGATGACATATTATATATTTTATAGGGTTCTACAATTGTAGATAATGCAACTACTACTACTTCTATATTACATGATGAAGCAACCAAAATTTGTCATATGTGTCTTAGCCACATGAGTGAAAATGAGATGACTGATCGGAGCATAAGAGGACTTTTTAATGATCAAATCATTACTAAATTGAATTTTGGTGAGCACAACATATTTGGGAATCATTAAAGAGTTAAGTTCACTATAAGCATTAATAATACTGAGGGAACACTTTGTTACATATACTTTGACCTTTGGGGACTATCTATAATATTGTCATGTGTCAAATATATGATGTCAATTATTAGTAACTTTTCTTGAAAAGTTTGGGTATGCTTCTTTAAATAGAAGAGCGATGCATTTGTTAGTTTTAAGAAGTAGAACATTTTGATTAAGACAGACTAGGATCCAAATTAAATATTTTTGCACTGATATTAATTTAAAATTTTATTAAGGAGAATTTAACACCATAATAAAAAACAAAAATTTGAAGGACTTAATAATTTCACATACGTAACAAAATAGTGATACAAAGAGATGAATAGGATGATAATGAAGAAGGCACACTAGATAAATATTGGGCTACTAAGTCATTCTAAGCTAAAGCTTCACTTGGTGAGCCACCCTCTTTCAATTAATATTCCAAGAAAACTTCACAAAGATATAGTTAGAAAATTATAAATTACTCTAAATTAATAATTTTACTATTATGTTTATGCTTATATTGAAAATGATAAATTGAAGCCTAGATCCATGAAGTGTCTATTTCTTGATTATAAAACTAGAGTTAAAAGTTATAATTTATGGTGCCAACAAACTAAACAAGTGAACATTAGTAGAGATATTATGTTTAAAGAGGCACAACATATTATAGGGTCCAATGATGTTGATTAGTAGGAGAGATCTAGTAGACAAGTAGATTTAGATTGACTATTAGAAGTCAATATATCTTAGAATAGATCAAGATGAGAAATCATGCCACCAGAGGTACAATGAGGATAATTTAGTAAAACTAGCAGAACTTAGTTATATAGAGGCATTTAATTTAGTTAATATTGGTATATAAATGATTGCTATGTAGGAGGAGATGAAATCTTTACAAAATAATTACACTTGGTAGAGATATTATGTTTAAAGAGACTACCATATTATGCACAACACCTATTATAGGGTTTAATGATGTTGATTAGGAGGAGAGATCTAGTAGACAAGTAGAGATTTAGATTGAGTAAGGTACATCATTAGATACCTCCTAGGTCACATATTATTTCTTCATTAGTACTACAACAATCATCATAATATTGTATCACTTAGAATAGGACAAGATGAGACATCATGCCACCAGCATACAATGAGGATAATTTAGTAGCTTATGTCTTAAGTATGGTCAATGGTATTGAGTGTAGCGATGAACTTTCTAGTTGTATAAAGGCATTTAATTGTTAATATTGGTATATAGATGATTTCTATGTAGGAGGAGATGAAATCTTTACAAAATAATTACACTTGGTATTTAGTTTGGTTGCCTTAAGAAAATAAAGTTATCCATTATAAATAAGTGTTTAAGAGAAAAGAATATACTTTCAAAGTTAATGATTGTGGTGTTTATTTTTGGGTGTGATGTGTTGTATGGGGGGAATACCACAGATGAGGGTATACTTATTGAGGTGATCGGGTATGACATCAAAGAATAGTGCACTATCTCGAAAGATAAAAATCACTACTCTTCGATGGATCTAATCACCTAATAATAACTCTTAAGGCATGATGGGTCTTGAATGTAGATTTTTCTCTACTTTACATGGATGAATAAAATATATTTTATTTAAATCGTGTTCTAAAAGTCTCACGCTTAATTACATGGAAGTTCCAGAATACATTAAAGTAGTAATTATTGTCTCCAAAGAATTCAAAGATAAGGACTCAATAAATTGGCTATGTTTGAAAAATCAAGTGGGATAAATCAAAAGGAGAGACTTGCTATAGGGAGATGAGTGCTCATGATACTAAAAACTTAGTGAGCATCACAAACCATCATATGGTTGGGCTTTATATATTTTAGATTGAGGGGAGTTATGTATTTGAGTTAAAATTTTATTAGAAAACTAGGACTTATAATCTCACAATACAAGATTATGGAAATAACTAAGAGGTGAGGATTTATGCTTGTAACTCGAGGGGAAGCAGCAATCTCAGATCCTAAATCTAGGAAGCTTTAGCGAGGGCCAAAGCTTGACTTAAATCTAAGCGAAGATGGGTATATTATTTACCTCCACAAGAGAGGATAAACCACCCGACTGCTAGACTTATAACCGCCTAGAGTGGCAGCCAGCTAACTCTTCCTATATTTTAAAACTATGTAGTCAAGTCATATATTTTGCAAGATGGTTAGGTTGTTATTATTTAGAAAGAAACTAAAGTCCTTAAACCTAGTCCCTAAGAGACTAGAGCATGAGTGGTATGAAATAATGACTTAGTCTAATATAAATTTTATTTGATTTTGGACTCTTCATTTTTGACACAGGCTATAGGATTTTATATGCTTAAATGTATGATGAAATATGATTATTGGCTAAATCAGAGAGAAATATATTTTCATCACAAAGGTCAAGTCATCAAGGATGGAAACTCTCTTAGCAAGAGTGAAATAATATGATATGCATGATGTTAAGCATACAACATTGACTAAGAGGTTGCTAAATCTTTTAATTATCTTGATTTAATAGGTTTTAAATAATGTTATGAGTTATTTTAGAAAATTTAGTTATGAGTTGTGATTGGGTAAAATATTTATTTTTCTGAGATCCTAAACGAGGCCACACATTAAATCATCATACATGAAAAAGCTATAAAAAATATGTCATTTCTATTGCAATATAAACAAATCATCAAATAATTTATAAACTCAACATGAAATAATAATAGGCTTGTGGTGGAAGAGTCAGATAACTGAAAAGAAAAATGAGCTCTACTCTTATACAACTTGGAT
Organism: Cymbidium sinense; assembly: GCA_021442155.1. NCBI lineage: Eukaryota > Viridiplantae > Streptophyta > Magnoliopsida > Asparagales > Orchidaceae > Cymbidium > Cymbidium sinense. The sequence continues at coordinate 74,694,031 of CM038232.1, forward strand.
TACAAAAGAATAATTATAATTATAAATGATAAATATTATAGGGTCTTCATTCATCATTCTTTACTACTTTTCTCTATTTCTTTATTTGATTTGGTAGGCTTCCAGGCATCACATGGCACCCCAAGATTAAACCTTCTGGCCAATGTTCATCCTTAACCCCCATAACACTTAACCAAATTTCTAATGTATAATTACATTAAAAGAATAAAAAAGTAAATCTAACTACACCTGTAAAATAAGTGTTAGCTAAATGCACCATACAATCCAAGTAGTTATATGAATAATTGGACTTAGCACCTTGCACATGGGTAACCAAGTCCATCTGTCCTAATGTAGATCATGCTTAAGGGTTAAGCAACCTGCAAAAGAGAGCATTTATATTTATTTTAAGCGCCCCTTAAGCATAATCTCCTACAAAAAATATGATTAGGCTAATCACAACCTAACATCTAGTCTACGAGGCATACACCCTAAGATCCAGTCTACAACAATACATCATAAAATAAACATACATCAAATCATGCACCACCCTAACATAAAGCTAGAAGTGATGACTTAATCTAATGTGTGTGTATTAAGTCTTGTGTGGTATGTCCTAACTAGGCTTTAGAGTTATCATTCTCTAAGTATGAAGAGATTTAATTATGAAGGGTTGATTTCACTTTAGGTGATTTAGTTGATTTGCAAGATTTTACTTAATATTTTCTTTTGTTTTATCTTAGCCTACACAAAAAAACTAAGTGTTATAAAGAGAAAGAAAGAGAGGATCACTCTCTTTTATCCCTACCTTAAGTCACATCTAAAGCAAATTAATTAATTAATTCCCTTTAGTGAATGACTTATTATATATTTTAATTAATTCTAAGTTTAGGTCCACTTTAAAAAAACTCATTCAATAAGAAAAATATCTTAAGATTAATTGAAATGAATTACTATCACATAACACATGTTTGTTCATTTCTTTCCATCATATATATGGCATGCATATGGTTAAGTCCTAAACATACCTATACATGCAATTTATATCTTAGCACACTTAAATGATGAATATAAGCAAATATACTTGGAATTGATGTTTCATTTGGTTGAATCATTTTGTCATATTAATTTAAAGCTCTATTTAAATTCTTATACAAAAGTATAAGAAAAGAGCCTTAAATCATATGATTAATTAATTCAACCATTTAAATAAAGTATGAATGCATGTCTTTTTAATAGAAAAAATGGAGTTTTCATTCATTAGCTAAATACACATTCAAATGTATATAAGTTTTAAGCAAGTATGACGCCATTGTCCTACACCAGGGGAGTGAGGAAGGAACCTCCATGGGGCAACTTAAAGCCGTGCATCCCCGGAATGTCTAGACTAATATACACGCTATTCTTAAATACATATGGATGTATGAGAAACCATAAGAATAGAAAATCATGCAAAAGTAGCATTTAATTGAATTGATTTATTTATGTAAATGAATTAAAGCTCTATATAAATTTCAATGTTAAGATGCATAAGAATGAAATCAAACATAATGCAGCCATTATTACACTTGGGGAGTGAGGGGAACCTCCTGGCTACTTAAAGTGCATCCCCGAAATGTCCAGACTAATATACCCATTAACATTCAAACTTATACAAATCAACACATGAATATAAGAAAGAGACTTCATTTCATACACTAAGCTAATACTCATATGCATCTCAGATATATACATAACTAAAGTAATAACATATATCATCATTCATTAATAAGCTTTTGGAAATGCATTTGAGATTTAATAGTGATAATAGCCATACATATTTCTAATTATGTCAACACATGCAAATTGACATAAAGACAAGTCATTTTCATTTGATTAATTTGAAAGACATGAATTCATGAGTATAAGTGGCATACAATATTTTAATATGATTGGAAGGAAATAAAGAGACACAAGCATGTAATTTCATTCAATCCAACTAAATCCTAAGGACAATCATATCAAACAAACTTTAGGGTTGTGAATGAATGGATTTTAAATTAATTTAATTAAGCCTTTAACTGGTTAATCAAATCTTTTGATTTTATTTTTTAATTAGGATGATGAAATTAACTTAGAGAAAGAGATCGAGGAAGATGCTTCAATCTCAATCTTTAAGTCATTTCAAACATCCAATGAGGCTCTGAAATAATTAGATATCCTTTCTATTTTAATTGATTAATTAACTGGTTAATCAATTAATTATGCTTTAATTAATTTGAAACAAAAGAGGAGGTTTAATGAAATGCTTATAAGGTTTGAACCCAAACCACTTTCCTAAAGCTCCCCACATTAATGAGGACAATGTTTCAATTAATTAAATAATGTTCATACTAATTATCCAATTAAAAATTGTAGAGTAATTAAGGCTTAATCCATTAATTTAATTAACTATCCAATAAATTCCAAGAAAATAGAATGTCATCAAACATTTCTAGAAAATTTAAAATTAATTGGGCAATTAATTAGATAGTAATTAGGCTAATTAAAATTTTAATTAAGTAGAAATTACTATTTAAAATTAATTAATAATAATTTTAATGGATTCTTCTCTAAAATATCTTCCAAATGAGCCCTCATTTGTATTTTTTTTTTTTAGATTTTTCTAGGATTAGTTATGATTTTAGGAGAAAGATAGAAGAAGTAAAGATATAGTCAAATATTAAGGATGAAAATAATAAAGTGCTTTCTTAGAAAAGATATTGAAAATAGGTGGATGAGGTATTTTGATAAACTTTTCAATGAAGATAAAGACATTGATTTTAGAACCTTAATACCCTAAACAAAAAAAATGAGAATTTCTATCATCAATTAGTAAATTTGAAGTCGAAGTTTTAAAAAAAAATGAAATGTGGAAAAGCAAGAGACGGATAATATTCCAATAGATGTGTTAAGAGATCAAGAAATTTCTTTTACAAATCTTTAATGTTATTTAAAGACTAAAAGATGCCATGAGTGGAGAAAGAGTTTGTTGGTTCCTTTATTTAAGAATAAAGGTGATGCACAAGAGTGTGCAAATTATAGAGGAATTAAGTTAATGTCCGCATTAAAATTATGGAGAGAGTAATTGATCATAGGTCACATGTGATCAAGTTTCTCACAAGTTGATTTCATGCAGGTAGATCTACTATGGATGCCATACATTTGTTAAGAGGTTTGATGGAGAAGCATGCATGGAGAAAGTAGGAAGGATCTACATATGATATTTATTGATTTAGAGAAAGCTTATGATAAAGTCTCAAGAGATGTTCTTTGGAGAGTTCTAGAACGAAAGAGTTAATATTATTATATTCAAGTCATTAAGGATATGTATACTAGAGTCAATGGATTGACAAAATATTTTCCTATCATTGGATTACAAGGATCAACATTAAGCTTATCTTTTACTTTAGTTATGGATGTTCTTGGAGACATTTAGAAGATGTACCTTGGTGTATGCTTTTATTGGCATTCTTCTTGTTGATAAGACTAGAGAGTCCAATGAAACTTGAATTATGGAGGTCAATTTTAGAGTTTATTTTTCATTTAAGTAGATCTAAACTGAAATGGAGTGTAATTTTAGTTGTAGAAGTTTTAGTGATAGTGTGACTTTAGGTGATCAAGTCATTAATAAGAGCGATTGATATTTAGGCTCATTGTTCAAAATGATGGTGAAATAGATGGAGATGTTATTAGTAGAATTCAAGTTGGATGGTTGAAGTGGAAATGCATCTATTATGTTATAGAAAGTTCCACTTAAACTTAAGGGAAAATTTTAAAGATAGTGGTAAGACCTCAAACTTTATATGGTCAATGTTCAATAAAAGAGAAGCATAAGACTAAGTTAAGTAGAGATGAGGATGCTCGTGGATGAGTGGTTTTACTTTAGAAATAAAATGCAAAATGAGTATGTTTAAAAAGTTGGAGTAGCTCCAAGGTAGATAAGATTAGGGAGAGTCACCTAATGGTTTGGCCACATAAAGCGTCTACAATGAATAGAGAGTAGATGCATTAGATTTGCCTTATGTTAAGAAAGGTAGAGGTAGACCTAAAAGACTTGGTTAAGATGTATAAAAAAAATGATCTTAGTATACTTGAATTAAATGAGAATTTGACATAATGGACACAATGGAATAAGGATTCATGTAAAAACCCCAGTGGGATTAATTTATTTGTTGTTGTTGTTGTAGTTATGATTTTAGGAAGATTCAACCTTAAAAATTAATTAAAATAGCCATAATTAACCCTTAATCCCATCGCGGTGGATTACGCGGCACTTTCAATGATGAGGATATGGTTTTAAGTTATCAAAGAGGCGACTGATGGTGGATGCGCTTTCCCATGGACCGTCTAGTCTAAGATCGAGGACCATGATCGTACATGATTTTGAAGGATTAATCAAAGGATCTAGATGTGATCATATTAGGACCGTCCATTCTGATCATGCAAAACAGATGGCCCGTGATCTATCTCCTTTACGAATGGAGAAAGAAGTATATCATCCATCTTTCTCCATTTGATTTGAGCTCACTTGAGCTCGAATTGGGATCAAAATGATCTCACACCATCAGGAAGAGGAGACAACCACATCCAATGGTCAAAAATGCTTGGCATAAAAATTCCCTTCAAAAAGTATCAACCAATTTTTTCTAAACCAACAATTTTGAGGAATTACCTCACCAGAGCTAATGTCTAGTGGTGGGATCGATTGAGGTAGCTTCATTTGATAGAAATGAAGCCCTGTTGAGCCACACAAACCTTGATTTAAGGTGAGATGCTTGAACAACCAATCCACACACGTAGGAGCTTTGACTTGACGAACTTGACCTCGGTAGCTGGCTCGGGATGATTTGGTGTCATGAGGTGCGGATGGTGTGTGTATGTTTAATTGAGGGTTGGTTGTGTGGGGGAGGAGTTTAAATCAAGGGAAGGATGCCCTATTTTGGTTGCGCACAGGAATGGAGAATTCTGATCGTGGGAGCTCGGAGAGGCTTCGTGGAGGCTCAAAGGAGTTTCAAAAATTCTTAGGGAACTCTCACAGTGAGGATTGTGATAATTGCCACTCAAATTGAGTATATTGGTGTGATGGATGGACGATCCATCCCTAAAATTTCGATTCTGTGACATCGGAGGAGTCATCCAGTGACTTGCCAAGAGTGGAGGAAATTATGACAGGGAGCTCAAGGCAAGATATGGGGAGATTGAGTTGGCTTGGTTCTTCCCTTTGCCCATGGGGTTAGGCTATGAGTGAGGTGGCTTGGTTTGTTTCCCTTGGTCCATGGCAAGTGCTAGGCTAGCTTAGATTGAGCTAGGGGGTTTAGGAATACCTTATTTGGCAATTGGATGGCTGCCATGAGATGAGAAAGTGGACTTTGCCTCTTATGAAAAGAATCAAATGCAAATGAGGTTGTCCAATGTTCAATTCCATTGGGTTGGGTCCCACTTGGATTTGGGCTATTTGGGAAGGATCTAGGGCTAGTTTGGGTCCGGTTTGACCAAGTCCTAGGGTCCCATGGATTGATTTGGGGAGGTTTGGCTTCATATGGTCAAATGGGTTCATTTTAAGTTGGGTTTGGGTTGACCAACAAATTGGGTCAAACCAAGGCTTAAGATTCAAATGATGTTTTGAAGATTTTGGTTTAAGTGGTTTTGATTAATTTGGCTAGGTTTTATTTTGGCTCATTTGGATTCAAATAGGTCAAATGGGTTAAGTTGACCAATTTGACTAAATTGGGTTGGGTTAGGTGTTGTTTCATGTTTAATTAGTTAATTAAAAATGATTGTAGGCTTTGGTTTGGTTTGATTTGAATTTAATTTGGATTTTTGTCAATTTGACCTTTTAGATCAATTTGGGCTAGGTTTGGTCAAATTGATCAATTGGTCAAATTGGGCTCAATCATGGCTTTGGTCAAGTTCAATAAATGATTTGGAATGGACATGAGCCATTGGTTGCAATCAATTTGGATCAAATCATAATTTGACCCATTTTTACTTTTTAGGCCAATTTGAGTCAACTTAGGTCAAATGGCCAATTGGACTTGGTTTGGCTCAATTGAAGGTTTGGTCATGTTCAATCATTGATTATGAATTGGTTCGAATCAATGGTTTCAATCAATTTGGTATATTGCTAGTTTAAGTTTCATTTGGGCTAAAGGATGACTTGGTCCTTGACCCAATTCAAGGTGGTTGATCACCCTAGGATGATTGTTGATCATGATATGAGGTTTGGATGGGCTTAGTTCAATCCAAGTTGAGTTGGATTAGAACTTAGCTCAAAAGAGTCTTTAGGTCACATTGGGTCAAGTGGACCTACATGAGTCAATTGATTTGGTTTTGGTTAGATTCAAGTTTAGTTGAACTCACATATGAGCCTAAGATTAAAATATAAATATAATTGCAATTGGTTTGGAGACAAATAGATTTTGGTTCATATGACAATTTCAAGTCAAAAGGGGTCAACATGGGCTTGACTTAAGTTGATTTGGATTTGATTTGATAATTATAGTTTGTGTTTATATTTGGAACAATGATTGAAGAAATGATTGAATCATGAAGAAATCCATGGGTTTTGAGTTAATTTGGATATCATTTAGCTAAGTTCAAGAAATTGGCTAAAATGGATAAAATTAGAAATTTGATTTGGGTTTGGTTTTGGCTATTTGGATTTATATTTCATTTATATTTGTGAATATAAATGAAGATATAAATGATTCATGAGAAAATCACTTGGGTTTGGAGTGATTTGAAAAAATTGATCAAATTTAAGGATGTAGGTCAAAAGGATAGTAGAGAATTAATTTAGTTTGATTTATTTTTGGTCATCTAGGTTTCATTTATATTTGTGAATATAAATGAAGAAATAACTAATTTATAAAGAAATCAATTGGGTTTGGGTTGATTTCGATTGAAATTAGCTTAATCTTATGGAGGTAGGTCCATGTGGCTTAAGAAAGGTCTTGATTTGGTTTGAATGGTTTGAATTTGGATTTCATTTATATTTGTGAATATAAATGAAGGAATGATTGATTTAAAAATAAATCAACCAAGTTTGATTTAGTTTAAAGGGAGTTTTGGCTAAGCATATGAAGGTGGTTCACATGGCTTAGGAAGGGATTTTGGAATTTGAGTTTGATGATGAGTTTCAATCATTTGATTTAGGGTTTCATTTGGAATTTGAGTTGGAATTTGATTTGAGATTGAATGTGATTTTTGAGAAAATAAATTAAATTGGGGTTGATTTGAATTTGGTTAAGGCTAAGTCTATTAGATAAAATCAAAGGGCTTAGGAAGGGTTTTTGGAATTTGAATTTAACCATGGGTTTCAATCATTTGATTTAGGGTTTGATTTAAAATTTGAGTTGGGATTTGATTTTAATTTGGTTAAGGCTAAGTCTATAAGATAAAATCAAAGGGCTTAGGAAGGGTTTTTGGAATTTGAATTTAACCATCACGGGTTTCAATCATTTGATTTAAAATTGATTTATGATTTGATTTGGAAGTTTGGTTTGAAGAAGGAAGCAAGGATAAGGTTTAGGCAGTAAGTCTTCTTAAATCCTAAGGCATAACCTATCTCTTCTAAGTCTCAGGCTTAGGTTAAGTGTTCACCTAATCACTAGAAGTGTCTTAAGACTAAGGAGCTCTTAGTGTCTACAAGAGTCCTATCTAAGATGAGGAAGTTTAGGCTCACTAAGTGAGGTCAACAAAGGCCAAGGCATGGTGTAATGCACACTATGTATTGGTGTTGATCGAGCGATCAACAATGTCCAAAGGATTGCAAGTGCTAATATAAATGATATACTTCTAAACCCAAGATGTAGATGGAATCAAGATCTTAGTGCAATGCAACTCAACTCATGTCAAGGGCATAAGAGAGGAAGGAAGGATCCACTGAGGGATCAAGCATGTGAACCTTCCACAAGGGAAGCAGGTTCAGATTATCCACTAGGGATAGGAATTGAGTTTGATATGATTTAGGGAGAAAGATCCGTTGGAATGAGTGCATGAACCTTCCACTATGGAAGCAAGTTCAAATTATCCACTGGGGATAGGGATTTGATTTGGTTTGATTTAATGAGGGCTCCACTAGGGAGAAGATATAATTTATGCCTTACTGGGGAGAAATTTGATTTAATTTAATTGGTGGGGCATCCACTGAGGATGAGAATTTAATTTGATTTGTTGACTTATAATTTGAGGCTTCACTGGGGAGAGGATGTGATTTGGTTTTGGAGGGCACATCTAGTAGAGATATGAGCTCAGATCCGCAGGGGATAAGATGGATTTAATATATGGATTGAATCGAACCCCACTGAAGGGAGGATAAGTGATTTTATGAAATGGACCTTGTCAATGTGTGATGGATCCACTGAGAAAGGGCTAAAATTAGCCTAGGCCTATATTAGATTTACAAATCCAAATGGATGGCCTACCTGCCATCAGGTAGAGCTAACCAACCTAAGGGGTGCCTTTTGGTGTGCAATGGTCAAGTTAGGAAGAAAGCTTGTAGACTTACAACTTCTTGAACAAGGAACCACTGGGGTGATCGATTGATAACATAATAAATCGAACCCGACCTAAGGCGACTATTAAGCGAATGTCGCTGTGGACTCACATCGACTCAAGAATAATCATGGTCAATTTCAATTTAGATGGACACTGTCGGTGTACGATGGATCCACTAAGAAGGGGCTAATATTAGCCTAGTCCTATCTTAGATTTATAAATCCAAAGGGATAGTCCACGCCATGAGTTAACTAACTTGTCTTTTGCAATGGTCAAGTCAGGAAGAAAGCTTGAAGACTTATAACTTCCCAAACAAGAGACCACTGGGGTGATTGGTTGATAGCACAATAAATCAACTCTAACTGCCCATCGCATCTCTGAGAAAGAATGCATGATAGATTTATATCTTCCAAAGCAAGGGAGATGACCGAGGTGACTCATTGGTGGAACAACAAGTCAAACCCCAACCTTAAGGCCATCATAGAGTGCACCCACAGACTTATCTCAACTCAAAAATAGTGAGGTGATTCCTATAGGGAGTTTTGCTGACACTGCCCAAAAGATAGGATGTCTGCTTAGGAAAAGATACCGTTAGGGGTTTTGCTACTAATCAAGATATATATATATATATATATATATATATATATATATATATATATATATATATATATATATATATATATATATATATATATTATTTGTTTAAATATTTGTGTGGACCTATTGTGCGAACACCAGAAGTTATAATGCCTTAGTCCCATTCTACTTTTAGACCAAGGGAGAATCATATTGAAACAAATTCTCCAACCACGTGGTATTGGGAAATGGGGACCATCCAATCAATCGCAAGTAGTGTCTAAATGGGGTCGCTAAGAATGTGATCCAAATAGAGACTGTGCTACTAGGGGCTTTATCCAACCTTGTAAAAGAAAGCCTATAGTTATATGGTGGCCAACTCTGGGAGAGTGCTTGTAGACTTATATTTGCCATGAGTTGTGTAGCCACCAAGTGGGTCATCATCAGCATGATGATAACCAACCAACCTAGGTGCATGTCGGTGTGCAACAATCAGTCTAGAGAGAAGGTGTGTAGACTTACATCTCTCTAAAGAGAACTGCATCGGGATAGTCATCACCGGCAAGGCGATATCAAACCTGAGACTCAAGTGGGAGTCCCATGTAAGAACTAAACCCAAACTTAAAGTAGTCAGGAGGAAAGGAGCCATTAGGAGACTTATCCTAAGCCTCAAATATACTCGACCTAATCAGCGCACAATGGTAGTTTAAGAAGAAAGCATGTAGACTTACATCCTCTTAAACAAAGTCATCATGAGGTAAACAAGCATGAATCTACCAAACTAACAAGTGTTTGTCGATGCAATGGTTGAGTTTGGAAGAAAGCATGTAGACTTACATTCGCCAAACAAGTAACCACTGACACACTAGAAAAGATAGCATGTCACCTTAGAGCAAATAATGAGTGAGTGCCATAGGGGGCGTTATCCCACATCAAAATTGCCCGAGACAAAAGATATGTGTTTATTTTATATATGGTTGTGTGTGGTTTGTGTTGGTGTTGTGTTGCTAAAGGATAGGATGCCGCTTGGGTTCCTTACACCACCCTAAACACATCATGGTAAATTCGTAAGCAAAGATATTTCTAACCACTATGAAGAGATGGAATTAGAGATGAAAGAAATTTCATTGATAATTATTTTCAAACAAGATTTATGGATTGTATTTCAATGTAGAGCCCATTAATTGGAAGCATTGGGTGCTCTCCTTTATAATTTATAAGCTGATAAGATCCTCCTTGGTAGGCCTTTTCTATGGTGAAAGGACCTTCCCAAGTGGGTTCAAACTTACCTCCCATCTTCAGGGCACAATTTCTCTCAAAACTAAAATAAGCTCTCCTACATGAAAAGCTCAATGACCAACTTATTATGAGCTTGAATTATTTTGGCTTTGTACAACTCAGGTTCTCGGCATGCGAGGCATCCTCTCCCCAAACCTTCAACTCTTCTAACGAACTTGGCATTTGCTCAGGATTTTACTACCCACAACAATTCTTAATGATGAGAGTTAGACTTCTAATGGTAGAACTACTTCAGACTCATACATTAAGGAGAATGGGGTAGATTTAGTTAAGATGAGGCAATCCATGAAAGAGAAGACTGCATGAGATGAGGCAATGTCCACCATCAGTTCCGAAATTGGTAGTTAAAATTCATCTTTAGGACATGCCTTATTTAGATCACTAAAATCGATGCATATGCAGATCTTGCCATTTTTTTTCTTAACTGGGATGCACTTGCCAACCAGGTAAGATATTTTGCTTCCCTGATAAATCTAGCATCGATCAATTTCTAAATTTTAGAAATGACCTGCTACTCAACATCTAATCGCATGCCTAGGAGCTGCTTGATAGGGTTAGCATTAGATCTATTACTGGGTGGACTACTATGTCGGAGATAAATGCATTTCTTCATAACTCATGCAAAGCAGTCTTTAAACTCAGTAAATAGCCTAACTAAGTCATTGGTTTCTTCTTCATTTAACAAAGAACTAATATATGTCGGGCGTGGATTGTCTTCAATTCCCAAGTTGATTTCTTTGAGTTCATCGATGGTTGATCTGATCTCTTCTTCAAACTCTAGCAGTGCATTTCTGACTTCAAGATCATTTGGATCGTCTGAAGTTTCTAAACACCTCCTCATATGAGTTAATATGATTTGAAAAGAACCTATCAGACATCAAATAATTGGTGATGATTAGGAAATAATTATCATTATCAACTGGCCCATTATGTTGAATCCTTCTTGGTCTTAATTGAGGATGTCTGCTTTGGTTGTCCCATAACCTTTCAAAGTAATTTGACATGTAATTAGACCAAGTATGTGGGATTAATTCCTTCTTTGTTAAATTAAGAACACAAGGTGAATGCCAATCAAAAGACAATTATATTAGATCTTTATATGAATCATCCTCAGGTTCTACATCAGCTTCCTAACTTGAGGATGATGCTCCCAACAAAAACCTCTTCGGCTTGACATCTGTAGATGACCTGGGGGCCTCCTTAACTACCAAATCCTCAACTTTCTAAGAGAAAAGTGGGTTAGAGCTAAGGTTCCCAACTGCTACATGACTATTCTACATAATACTAATTCAAGTACATTCATGCTTTGCTTGGAGGCTTAATCTTTATCACTACCTGGCTTGAATGACACCTCCAAAGGGACCCACTAAGAGGTTGATTGGCATGCTATTCACATGAGACTCATCCTCCGAACTAGATTCCAAGCCTATATGGATAGTAGGGGTACTCCTATGAGCTAACATAGCTCCTACTGGCTGGCCATAAGAAGGTCTTCCACCTATGGAACTACCTCTGGATCTACCTCTTCCTCTACCTAGTGGGGTCGAGCCATCCTACCCATGTGTTCATATGGAGGAACAAACTGTGGGTGGAATATAACTTCAAGCTATACTTCTTCCACATTGTCTATTTCTCGCACGATTGCATTTTCATTTTCTTTTTCTTTTTCATTTTCTTTTTCTTTTTTACTTTCTTCTTCTTTTTCTTCTTTTTATTTTTCTTTTGTTTTTGAACACTGACCAAGTTCATGAGAATAGATTTTTTGATTTTGAGAAAGATAGTAAGTCACATCCTCATATATCTCGACCTCCTTAACTAAAAATTGCTTCAAGTCTCCTTTGACACAATATTCGATTCCACCTTTTCAAATTTTGATCCACTGATGTAGAGAGGATGGAACCATCTTGTTAACATGTATCCAAGGCCTACTGAGCAAAGTAGTGAAAGATGTGTCCGGATCAATTATGTTGAACTTGGCTTTTGTCTTGCAGTTATCTATCTCTAATGGCAACACTATGGAGCCTAAAGCCTTCTCTCCTTACTCATTGAATCCCCTCAACATCATCTGATCTCCTTAGAGTTTAGAGATGTCAATCCTCAGGTAGCAAGGGTCTTTAGACTTATAATATTCACTAATGCACCTAGATCAACTAACACCCTTGAAAATCTAAATCTACCCATATCCACTGTGATGTAGAGGGGACGGTTGTGATCGATTGACCTCAAAAGAAAGTCTTCATCAATGAATGTAAACCAACGGTCTTCTCTTGAATAACATGCCTCCTCTCCAATTGCGGTCAGCTGAGCTAAGCATATTTTTGGATCGAGAAGGGCTTTGATCAATGACTCTCTCATCTCTTTGGATAAGGCAAGGGCATCATATATGCTTACCGGCAACTTTCTCAGGTGAGCAAGGATATTATAGTCAATTATGAACTTGTCCTCCACAAACATATCCATAGAGGCACATCCTGTGGAGGGGCTACTTGATCGCTAGAACCAATGACTTGCTTACCCTTATCATGAGGTGCTACCCTAGGAGGTAGAACTTTTCCACTACAGAGGTTGACTTCACTGACTTCATGAGATGGTTTAGTGGAAAGTTCTACCTGCTCATCTGGTTCACTTACAATTTCTCCTATCAGATCATCAAAGTTAGATGACTCCAAATCAATCTCAATGGGAAAACTTGAATGATTTAGGAATGGATAATCCATTTCTAAACCAGAAGAGGAATGATCAAACTAGAATTGTTATTAATTAGACTTAGAGAGCTTTCTATAGGAATAAACTCAGGCAGATCATTATAAGTGACACAAATGTAAGTGAAATCAATTTTCTTCATTGATTTCTTAGATTTGGATGAAGGTATAAAATTGAAATCAAGTAAAGTAAGCGGAGTGAGGGATTTGGCACCCCTCCTCGATAATATGACGCTAAGAAGAGTTGAGGAAGAACTATAGCAACTGGAAAGAGAGTGCGAACCATTGGTGGTTGTGCTACTGTACTATCCTGAGAAAGTGGAGGCTTTTGCTACTACTGTTGGGCTCCTACCTCCCTCAAGTTGTCTTAGCAACTTACAAACCTTCATTGGAGTTGGAGGTTTGAGCTGCCTCAAACACGTGCAAGGGTAGTTTCCTGATCTTAGAAATGATTTTCTTAGAGGTTCAGGATAGGGAGATATCCCAACCTTCTTTATCTTAAGAGGATCGCATGTATCCCCAAGGATTACTCTAATAGAACTAGAAGGTTGTTCTAATAGGTATTCCTTGGGATGATGAAACCGACTTGTAGCTATGCTCAAGCTACCCAAGGTAATGCAATCTTAAGACATGGCCTAACATGCTGGTAGGGGCAATAGTTTGGATCATGACTCTGCCCACTTCCTCCTTCTTAGGCTCGTAGCTAAAAAAATCGCTTCTTTAAGAGATTCTTAAAGATCTTCCCACTACCCTCTTGAATGAATAAGGTTTCTTCAATTTTATCGACAAGAATAAGAAAGTAATAGCTACCTGGTGGCAGGTAGGAATATTGCTACTGAGGATGCTGATGAAGGGGCAGTGTTGGTGGATGTTGTGGTAACTAAGGTGGCTGGTATAAAGGTCGAGGTGGTGGCAGAGGAGATGGCAGAGGAGGTTATTGAGCTTGAGGCCTATCTGATTAAACCCTAGCTGGCTGCTTTCCCTTATCAACTGCTGTGATTACCTCTGGCTTCTTCTCAAATGCTCTCTAAGCTTTGGGCTTGTTGACTGGTCCTAAAAAAGCAATTATTTGGCTTCCTCTTATAGACTATCCACCTTGTTGATTAATTTCTTGAAGGATTTGATTTCAAAACCCTTGAGCATGAAAGCAACCAGGCCATGGATATTCTATAGGAGAATCTCTATGGCATGTTATTCAGATAGTTGTGGTTCATATTTCATACTAAGTTTCTCCATCTAGAATGTAATCAACAATGGACTAATTGGGAACTTATGTTGCTGCAACAAGATCACCTACAATAACCCTTTGATGAGCTCCAACAAACCTCTTGATTAAGAGGTGCTCCAACTTAGCAAATGTCTTTACCGAACTATTGAGAAATATAGCATACCAGACAAACACAACACCCGCTAAACTGCTAACAAATAATTTGAAAAGAAGGGCGTCACTACCACTGGCGTTGTAGCAACCAGCCCTGAAATGTGCAATATGTTGGCAAGGGTTCCCATTGTCATCAAATATTTTGAAAGAAGGAGTCACGAAACCCTTAGGATATTGGACTGCATTAAATTCCTTCAGGTAGGATCAACCCTTTGGAACAAATGAGCCACCTTGGGCTTGTGCCACTGCTTCCCTCACCCGTTATTCCACCATGTGTTTACTATATCCTTCATGTATGGAGGTGCTATCCACTAACTTCCTATGCAAGCTACTATTATCTTCCTCTACAAAATGCATCTAGGATGATCTGAGGTATGTGCCAACTCTACTCGCTTGCTATGGGAAGGTGAAATGGGCCGAGTTGAATGCTAAAACTGCCATCAACTCCTTTTTCTTTCCCATCTTCTCAATATGATCATCTCTATCTAAGCCGGTGGAGGAGCTAGAGTTGAATGGATGATTCCTCTTAAACTACAATACCTTCATGACTACGTCTCTATGGGGAGCCCCTATATCACCATGTGGACTCGTCAGTCCTCCAACAGATCATCCTCATCGAGGTCAAAACTGACTTTACCCTCATCCTGATCGAAGGAATCACTCTCAAAAATCTCTCTTCTCTGTAAAATATTGTGTTAGAATGTCATCCAAGGAATCCTAACTGCTGAGATGAACACTCTGACAATAGTATATGCTCACTAATGAAAATGCATCTGACACTACCTACCACTAGAGTGCCATCTCTGGGAGGACTATGCTCACTAGAAGATACATGCTCATGACTGCCCATTATCGGTGGAGTCGCCGGGGTCTACCATCAGAACTGTGTCGCCTCCCCCCTCTCTACGCCGCTACTACCAACCACGGTGGTGGTGGAATGACTATGGTGCTCTTGGGTCACCATTCCTTCTTCACCACAGTTGAAGTAGAGGTCGAGAAGGAGAGCTCAACCTCACCTCAATGGGTGGAGTAGATGGAACAGGACCCTGAGATCATAATCAGATCACCAATGGGGCTTTCTTCTCCCTCAATGTTATCTTTTATGCCTTAGCCGGCATAGGGGATGCTAGAACAAGCATTGGTGAAGGCGGACAATGATGGTGGTGGAGACATGCCAACAGAGCTCCGACACTGCGGCCCCAGGAGTCTATGTATGGTCACTCGTAGCTATTGACTTAGGAAATCCATGGGAGCAAAAGCTATTGACTGGCGGGCATACCTCCTCCTCTCTCCTCTGACCCACTCTGTATTTGGCTCTGTGTATCTAATCCCTGACACTCCTAGGGTTCAAAGACCTCAAGTCAAACAATGCACTGGACTCTAAGCGTCAGTGGGCTCTGCCTATCTGACGAATAACTGAATGAAATCCAATGTAAGGCCTCCTTCTCTCCCTAGTCGGTATCTCATAATATGCTGGGTGGAGGTGATACAGCAATCCTTATAATCCTCCTCCCCATCTGAGCCTGAGAGGGGATAAAACTTATTTCCACTAAGAAAGGGGAGACCTCCCAGTGTGAACCCTCCTCACAACATGGATGCTACCTCTGCTTCTGCAGAGGCTCGCTCATGATGCCATTTAACTCTCCTCTTTGTACATGCGGGTGAGCGGATGGAGGAACCTACCTCAAAGGTAGGCGAGACTATCTTGGAGGCCAAGATAACCTTCCCCTTTGAGGGGACCAACGAGGAGGTGTTAGCTCTCATTGGTGCGACAGGGTGAACAACTGATGGAACAGACATGGGAACCATTGACACTGCTAGTCCTACCACTAGAACTGATTAGGATGAAGCTGCTGCTCTCGCTGTGGGGACCTCTAATCGCTTCCTCTTTAGTGGAGGAAACTCAGAGTCAGAAGGCATGTCAAGGCGAATGAGTGGCATCTGCCCCGCCACCTCCTTCCTACTGACTATTGTGAGGACTGTCCCCTCACAAGTAACTTGTACAGCCTCAAATCCATGATCAAACTGAATCAGATGCACAATGGACGAGGTGAGCTTAGCCTAATCCAAGGCCAAGTCAAGATCGGACGGGAAGGAGAACATAAACTTATTAGGAGCCATGTGTACTGAACTAAACTAAATAGAAACTGGCTGACCTGAAACTCTACATTTGTTAAAAACATAACTAAATCAGGCCCTCTTACCTTGGTATTCATGTTCAAAAATAAATTCTAGACTTGATTTGGAAATTGGCAGTGCCTTTGTATCTCTATAATTAGATGCTAAGTGTAAATCAAATGAAACAAAGCAAAATACGAATTAAAATTTGCAAATTAACTAAATAATTTGAAGTGAAACCAACTCTTATGGTTAACTTAAATAATTTTCAAATTTATTGTTAATGAAAATAAATACAAAAAAGCGAAAATTAGAATTAAAATTTAATAATTATGTGTGATGTATATTCTATTTTAATATTTAGATATGTTATTGTATGACTATGATGGATGTTGACCATTTTAGCCTAATCATGTTTTTTACAAGGGATTGTGCTAAAATGGGTTGCTTAAAAATAAATATAAATATTTTTTGCATATTGTTTAAATCTTTAAGCATAATCCAAGTTAGCATAGGTGGACTTAGTTACCCATGTACAGGGTGCTAAGTCCAAATTATAAAATATATTGTTTGGGTTATATGTATGTTTAGCTAACCTCTGTTTTACAAGTGTAGCTAGATTTACTTTCCATAAAATATACTTTTTGCAATAAGAAATATGATTAATGCTACAAGGATTAAGATGAGTGGTGGCTAGAAGACTTAGTATTGGATGCCATGTGATGCCTTTGAAGCAATTCAAATCAAGAAGAAAGAAGATATGAAGAAAGGAGAGAAGTAAAGACACCCATAGCATGTATTCATTTCAAATTATAAATATTCTTTTATGTTTCAAGTTGTATAAGGGTAGAGCTTGGCTACCCATTTTCTCTCTTTTCTGAGGTGTGCGTCGATACCCAGCTGTACCGACCTCTTATTATTTTACGGTAGTCTATAAAATTGATTGATGTTTTATTTTTATTACGCATTATGATTACATCTCTTCATAGTTTCTTCATGTTTGATGATTATATGTGTGGTCTAGATGCAATAAGCTCTTAGGATAAAAATTAATTTTTCTATCCAACTAAACTCATAACTAAATTTTAAAATAATTCACAACTCATCATAAAACTTAGACTCTAAATAAGATAACTAAAAGATTTAGCAACTCATAATTGTATGTTATATGTCCAACAATATGCATGTCATATTGAATCACTCTTGCAAAAATGAGGGCCTCCATTTCAGCACTTTAGAGACTGCTTGACCTATGAGAGCAACCTCTTATGATGGAGCTTTTCTTTTCTAATTTGATTTAGCCAATAACTACATTTCATCATACATTTAGGCATAAATATCTTGGCGCCTTTGTCCAAAATATTATGTCAAAAATGAAATAAAAATTAAATATTTACATTTTTAGACTAAGTCATATGCTCATATCACTCATACTCCAGTTTCTTAGGGAGTAAGTTTAGGACTTTAGTTTCTTTCTAATTAAATAACAAGTCAAACCATCTTGTAATTTCATAAAACTAGACTTCATGGTTTTGAATCATAGGAGGTGTTAGCTGATGGCTACTCCAGGTGGTCATAAGTCCAAAAGTCTGACGAGTTTATCCTCTCTTGTGGAGATAAACCCTTATGTCAACCTTTCGCATAGATTTAGGTCATGCTTTTAGCTTGAGCTAATTTCTAGATTTATTGTTTCCTTCTGCCAAGTATAAATCCTCACCTCTTATAATATTTGATGGATTATAAGCCATATCATTTTTCACTTCTTTCAAATATATAAAGCCTCATAAGATAGAATGCTCACTAGTTGCATCATATTTCCTATTTATTTTCCTTTTGGATACTAAAATTAGTTTCCATTGAAATCTATGATTTTCCAAAATAACCAATCTTTGATAGTCTGGTCTTGAAATCTTTGGAGATAACAATTGTTTACTTAATCAAGAGTGTTCTTAGAAACCTTCATTTCTTAGGATATAATTAACTATAGAGGCTTGCCTCCATAGGGAACTTAAGAACCTGGCTTAATATAAACCCTACTTTACTTTTTCATATAAAGTAATATTCTCACATTTATAGGTGATTAGATCCACTATGATTTCTATCTTTTGAGATAGTACATTATACCTTAATGTCGTACCCAATCACTTCAATAAGTACCCCCTACGATCTGCATAATGTACACCCATATCCAAAAATAAACATAATAGGGGTTTAGGATGAGCAGTGGCTAGAAGGCAAAGTTTTGGGATGCCCTGTGAAGCCTTGTAATGTAATCAAATCTAAAGGAAGAAAAAAGAAAAGCAAAGAATGAAGACCCCCATAACATCTAATTTAATTCTAAATTTTAATATTCTTTTATAATTTAAGTTGTATAAGGGAAGAGCTTACCCAATTTTTTCCTCTTTTCTGGGGTGAACGGTGGTACCACCACACCAGCCTCTTATTATTTTATGAAATTTATGATTAATTGTTGTTGTGTTTTGATTGTGCAATTGTGGTGTTTATTTTTGGATGTGGGACACCATGCAGATCTTAGGGGTACATATTGAAGTGATCGGGTATGATATTAAGGAATGATGTACTATCTCAAAAGATAGAAATCATCACCCTATAATGGACCTAATCACCTAATAAGGACTCCTAAGGCATGATGGGTCTTCGAATGTACCAGATTTTTCCCCTACTTTACATGAAAAAGTAAAGTAGGATTTATTTTAAGTTGGGTTCGTTAAGTCCCCTATGAAAGCAAGCCCCCATAGTTAATTACATCATAAGGAATGGGAATTCCTTAAGAATATTATTGATTAAAGTACATAATTAGGATCTCTAAAGATTTCAAGGTTAAGACTATCAAATGATTGGCTATTTTAGAAAATCAAATGGGTTAGATCAAGGAGAAGACTTATTTTGGAATCCAAAGGGAGAAAGTAGAAAATGCTCATGAATAGGAAGCCTAGTGAGCCCAATTGAGCTTTATATATTTAAAATTGAAAAGAGTTAATTTTTTGAATTGACATTTTATTAGATTGTTAGGGCTTATAATTCCACAACATAAGATCATGAAAATGCCTAAGAGGTGAGAATTTGTGCTTGTAGCCCGAAGGAAACATCACCTCAAATCCTAAATCAAGGGAGCTTTGGCGAGGGCTAAAATACAACCAAAATCTAAGGTGAAAATGAGTATATGGTTTACCTCCACAAGAGAGAATAAATCACCCGACTGCTAGTTTTATTACTGCTAAGAGTGGTAGCCAGCTAACTCCTTCTACGCTTTGAATCTATGTAAGCAAGTCTTATGCTTTGTAAAATGGTTAGGCTATTATTTATTTAGAAAGGAGACTAAGTTCTTAAACTCACTCCCTAAGATACTAGAGTGTGAGTGGTATGAATTCATGACTTAATCTAATGTAAATTTTATCAAATTTATTTTATTCTTTTGGACTCTTTATTTTGACACAGGCTATGGGATTTTATATGCCTAAATGCATGAGAACTTGATTATGGGCCAAATCAAGAGTGAAATGGGTGTCCTTCCATCAAAGGCTGTCATAGGTTAAGCTTTTATTCTCTGGAACAGATGGAAGCCCCCTCTTAACAAGAGTGGAAGAATATGACATGCATGATGTTATACATTCATTCATCCAACTAAGGGGTTGTTAAATATTTTTTTATTATCTTGATTTAATTTCTAGGCTTTTATGTGAGGTTATGAATTATTTTAAATTTTAATTGCAAGTTATTACTTGGGGTAGAAAAATTAATTTTATCTTAAGAGCCCAATGTGATCCGTGCCACATATATCTAAAATCAAATATAAGATCGAAAGACCACCCTTTATATAACCGACAAAAAAAATAATATATGTTATGCTTCTTTTCTTTTTCATTCCTTCTTTCTCTCTTCCTTTTGATTTGATTTGCTAAAAGCATCACAAGGCACCCTGTGGACTAAGCCTTCACCACGCTCATCCTAATCCCCATAACACTAATTAAGTTTTAATGCAAAATTACATTAAAAATAAGAAAATAAATCTAGCACCAAAATAAATATTAGCTAAACACACCATACAACCCAAGTAGTATATGAATAATTTGGACTTAGCACCCACACATAGGTAATCAAGCTCACCGTCCTAACGGTTATGCTTAAGTTACAACCGCAAGAAAAGCATTTATATTCTTATTACAAAAAGCACAACCTCAGAAAAATATATGATTAGGCTAATCATCATCCAATCAATGAGACATACACCTAACATCCCCTAAAACATTACATCACAAAATAAAACACAACATCACATACAATTCCCTAACTTAGTACTAAAGTGGTGACTTAGTATTCTAATGTATGCTTAAGGCTTGTCAAGACTTACTAGGCTTCTTTAGTTTAAGTTTCAATTTGAGTTTGAATTTGTTTAAATTTTACCTTAGGGTGATTTCAATTTAAATGATTTAATGATTTATTTTACATTTTTATTTTTATTTGGTTAAAATGATGTTTAGGTTTTCAAGAATGAAGACTAGAATGAACTCCATTTGTAGCATAACTCACTCTATTCTACATCCTAACTCCTAAAGAATCTAATTAAGGTCCTATTGACCTCATTTTTAGAATGAGCTCTCAACACCTCCATCTTAGACATAGGATTCCTCTTAGATTTTAAGAGTTCCTTAGTCTTAAGACACATCTAGTGATTATTCACTCAACCTAGCCCTAGAAGACTTAGAAGGTTAGCCATGAATAGGTCATGCCTTGGGTGTTGAATTCCTTAGCTTAAACCATTCCTCACTTTCCTTCTTTCAAGTCAAAACTCCAAATCAATTTTATTTGATTAAAATCCATTATTGAAATCTATGATTGAAACCCATGACCAAAATCAAAAAATTCCTAAGTCCTTAATCTTCCCTTAAGGACTTAACCAAAATCTTGATCTAAACTTATTCAAGTCTTTGAGATTTTTCCATGATCCATTTATATTCTTATTTATATTCCCATATATAAATAAAATATAAATTCAAACCCATCAAATCAAATTCAAAATTTCAAATCAATTCATGAAAATTTTCTTAAGTCTCTTTAATTTTCCATTAAAGGACTTAGCCAAAATCAACTCTAAACCTTGATCAAACCTATTCAAATTCATGGGATTTTCTCAAAACTTATTTATATTCTCATTTATATTCACATATATAAATGAAATATAAATATAAGTCAATCAAATCCAAGGCAAAAATTAAATTTTAAAATTAAAATTCTTGAAATTCCTTAATTTTCCATTAATGGATTTAACCTAAACTTTGATCAAACCATTTCAAACTCATGGGATTTTCTCAAAATCAATTTATATTCTCATTTATGTTCTCATATATTAATGAAATATAAATATACATCAATCAAATCCAATCCAAAAATTAAAATTCAAATTAAAATTTTCTTAAATCCTTTAAATTCCATTTAATGGATTTATCCTAAATCATGATTAAACCACTTCAAATTCTTGAAATTTTCTCATGATCAATTTATATTCTCATTTATATTCACATATATAAATGAAATATAAATTCAAACAATCAAAACCTATTCCAAAAATCAAACTTAAATCCATTCAAAATCAAATCTAAGCCTTTCAAGCCAAAATCTTGAACTTAGCCAAATCAATTCCAAATCAAGCCAAATCCTTGATTTTCTCTCATGGTTCAATCAATCCTACAATCATGATCTCATATATAAATTCAAACCTCAATCAAACAATCAAAACCCAAATCAAAAGTCAAACCCAAGACCCCTTCATATTCTTCCTTTGAATATGAAATTTTCAAATGGATCAAAATCCATTTGACTTCAAACCACTTGTAAATGGATTTATATTTCAATCATAAATCCATATACAAGATCAATCAACTTAAATCAATCTTTGACCAAGCATTTGACCCACTTAGGCTCACTTGACCCAAAGTGGCCTAAAGTACATGAGCCAACTTTTGATCCTAACCAAATTGGATTGAACCAAACTCATATATTCTCATCATGATCAACAATCATCATGGATGATCAATCACCATTCAAACCAAGTCAACACTTAACCCAAAATGAAGCATCATAGCCAAAATCCACCATAAGCCAAATCGATTGAAACCTTGATCTAAGTTCACCATGACTTATGTTTGAACTTGCCAACATTTGAGCTAACCTAGCTCAATTACTTGAAGTTGACCTATTTTGACCTAAAAATGTGTCAAAACTTGATCTAAGCCAAATTGATTGAAACCAATGGGTCAAGTCCATCCCAAATCATTGTGGAACTTGACCAAAGCCTCAATTGGCCAACTAGACCCAACCTAATGACTTAGACCCAACATGACCTAAAGGGGTCATGTTGAGCCAAAATTGAACTTAACCCAAATTGATTGGAAACAAAGATACTAATCCACTCCATATGACTAAGCTAACCTAAACCTACCTTGACCTCAAATAGGTCAAATCAATAGGTCAACTTGACCCATTTGACCTAAATGAGTCATATGAGCCAAAACCAAATATATACCAAATTGAACCAAACCAAAGCCACCAAAATTTCAAATGGTCATATGAACTTGACCCAACCTTGGTTTGACTAATTTGACCAATTGATCAACTTGACCCAACCCATTTTGACCTAAATGGGTCAACATGAGCCAAACATCAAATGGATTCCAAATCCAATGAAACTTGGCCAAACTTATTTTCTCAACATACCAAACATACCCAAAGTGAAAAAATAGCAAAATGATAATTTTACCCCTAGGCCATAGAACAAATTTTGGCCTAACCCATGGGTATTTTGGTCATACTCTCTTCACAATCACTTGAGGCTTCCCTAAAAGCTCAAGGGGACTTAGTGATGAGTGGTGCACCCAACCCAATGAGTTTGGGTCAGCCCATTTGGTCCCTAGACCAAACCCGACCATATGGCCTAAAATGAATTTCAAACTCCCTCTAATTCAATGTGGAAGTTGGCATTCCACTCCGCTAAACCACCATGTGCACACTCAAAACCATCAAAACCCTCGCTCAATTGGATCAAAATGGCATGGACATTGCCCATCATCCTTCCGGGGGAGATATACTCCCCTAATTCACTTTTTGATTCACTCACACTGATTGAGCACTAGGGAGTTAGGAGCCATTTCATGATCCCAAGCTTCCTGGGGATTCATTCATTTTCTCCATTGAAAATGGGGAGGTCCATTGATAGCCAATTCCCCACTCCAAATTAATCCAATGCTCTTGCACACCCATGTGGGTCAACTCGAGTTTGTATAAGCTCTCTCTGAAGTTCTAAAGGCAAGGGGAGACCTAACTTGATCAAATCTGCAAAGGAATTGAGAAGGAGTTGGTCCATAGAGCTCTACACTCAATCTTAAGTGCTCAAAACTTTAGCAGGTCTTCATCTCAACCAGACGAAGCTCCTCCAAGGGAATCAAGTGTCAGTGATCACCTTCGATGAGGTTAGTGATTTTTTGAGCTTAATTCTCATGTGTTGGTCTTTATGAAGTGAACTTTAATTTCATGGATCTTAGCTTGGATGTACCGGAATTGCATGATGAAGGTTGCTAATCCAGCTAATCGATAATGAAAGGCTAGAAGGTGGACGGATCTCACTCCCCTTGAGCTTGGTGGGATGAATCTATCCATCCATCATTTGGATGGATTATTCATATTTATATTTATCCAATTTATCCGGAGATCTCGTATCTGATCGACGATGAGATCAAGCGCGCCGCCAACCGCCTTTTGATGTGATGCTTCGGGTGGCTCAAGGTGAGTGTGTGCATGCGCCGCCCATCACGAGGAGTGAGATTAAGTGGGGATTAGTTATTTACCTTATTAATCTATAACTTCTAAAATTCATAACTCTTCATAGAAAAATTAGAAAAATAAAAGAAAAAATGCTATGGAAAGATAATTTCATCTAGAATATTTTAAAAATATTTTCAATGGATTTTAAATTATCCTTTTCCCTGAATTTGGGTTTCTTTGAGAATCTTAATTAGCTAATTATCCTCTAATTAGGTCATTAGTTGATCTCAAATTTTTAGGATTCATTTTAGGGAATGACCTCTATCTCACCTAATTTTCTTGAGATTTATTGAGGGATTAATTGGGAAAATTTCTATTTCATTCCCTAATTCTCCCTTTCATGTAATTAAAGGTAATTAAGATGTAATTAGTGATTTACCATATGATTAGGATTGACAAAGTTTATCCAAAGTAGTATGGGATTTATGGAATAATTGGGGCATTTCCAAGCTATTCCTAAACCTCTTTCTCTCCTTAATCCCCTCTTAATTAAGGGTTAACTCATTAATCACCCCTTTAAACAATTTTCAAAAAATTCTAAAAAAGTTCGTAACTTAAATTAATCTATTAGATGCTTAGGTGTTTAATAGCCTAAGTTTAATTAATGAAATTAAAATCTCTTTCATAAGTATGGAAGTGTATTTTAAAAGTACTTAAGCTAAACCCCTTAGCTTAATTAACTTTTAATTATGAGCCAAATTGCATTAGGCCTTTTTATTATTAGGTGCATTATAAATTTAAATACCTTGTGGGTTTTATGTCATCTCATTGGCTCGTAATTACTTAGTTAATTTTTCTAAGGTGGTGTAGGTAATTAATTAATTTAATTCATACTTTAACCTAATCAATGCTTAAAAATGGTTTAATTATCTAAAATTAAAAAAAATACAAACACATGTGGGAATGGGTTAGAACAAAGAAACTCATCTCACCTTTTTAAAATCAAACTTCAAACTAAAAAATCATTTTGAAATTCACTTTGATTTATTCTAAATTTTCTTATTTCTTAAGAATGTCTTTAGGATTTAAGTAAAGTGAGTTTGTTTATATAATTTCATTGCTTTGGATCTTTCCCAACATGTTAAGTTGTATGCCATGTGATTCATGCATTCATAATCTCATATTTCAAATTTTAAAATAAAAAATGTTTACTTTATGTCAAATGTGCATGTGTTGGCTAAAGTAAAATATGAGTGGCTATTATCACTACTAAATCAAAAATATTTTCAAAACTTGTAAATGAAATATCAAATCTGAAAGTGTGCTATTGATATCTTAATTATAAGCTTGCATGTGATAGATTATAAAGTCATGTTTAGTGTAGCCTTCCTTTCTTTCTTATGTTAGCATAGTTTTTAAATAGGAGTTGGTAAGATGTAGGGTTCATTTGAAAAGAACCCAACACTTACTTAATTTTATACCCTATTCATCCCTATGCTATCATCTAAGAAGGATTGCCTACACTTGCATGAATAAATTGCATAAACAAAATAAATATATTAAGCAACTTTTGCATTTTTCTTTTCTATTTCATTTCTTTTATATACATGTTTGTACTTAAGGAAAGTAGTATATTAGTCTAAATAACCTCGAGATTACGAGGCTTTAAGTAGCCCTAAGTAGGTCTTGTACCTTACATCTCTGGTTAACAATAGCGCTGAACTCACTTATGCATTTTTTACTTTCATGAATGTATGTGAAATTTTGGATAAGGAAAACCTTTTTTATTTAAGAAAAATCATGCATATTTAACTTCTAATTTTTTTTTAAATGGATTACTTAGCATGCATCATAAAGTGTGTTAATTACTCTCATTTGCATGTATAGATATGCTTAGGGTCCATCCATATGCATGTTATATATGTTGGAAAAGAAATGAAGTAATGTGTATTATGTGAATTTTGATTCATTTTATTTAATCTTGAAATGCTTTTATTTTTGAATAGGTTTAGTTTAGATTTTATCTAAATTTAGAATTAATTAAAAGATGTAATCAAAACATTCACCTAAATGAAATTAAAACATGAATCTACTTTAGAAATTACTTAGGAAGGAAAGAGAAGTTCTCTCTCTCTTCATAACTTAGTAATTAATTGTAAGTTTCACTTAAACCAAATTAAAACATGAAATAAAAATAACCCAAAATACTTAAACAACTTAAATGAAACCCTCCTCTAAATTGAATAAGTTTTTCACACTTATAAAATTTGAACCTAAAACCATAGCTAAGCATACCACACAAACCTTTAAAGCACACACATATATTAGCCTAAGTCACTTCTAGCTTTAGGTTAGGGTGCATGGTTTGATGTTTTATTTTTATTTTTGATATGTGTTTTAGACTGGATGTTAGGTGTATGCTCATAGAATGAATGGTGGACGCTTTAGTCTAACTATTCTTCTCGTGGGATTGTGCTTAAGAGGTGCTATCATAAATAAAAATATAACTACTTGCTTGCAAGTACTTATACCCTTTGCATAATCCATAGGTGTGACTTAGTCACCCATGTGTGGGGTTATAAGTCCAATATACATGTTGGATTTGTGTGTGATTTAACTAACCTTTTTTTGTGTGTTAGTTAGATTTCCCTTTTCCTTTTCATGTAAAATAAAAATTTGTATAATTAGGATTTTAGAATGATTTGTTATGGGGATTAGGATGAACATTGGTTATAAGATCTTATCTTATGTACCATGTGAAGCCTTGGACCATCCACCTTCCAACCATCCAAAAGGAAGAACAAAAGAAGAAAGAAGAAAAGAAAAGAAGAAAGAAGAAAAGAAGAAAGAAGAAAGAAAGCTTGAAGACCCCCATAACAATGAATTTCTTTGCTTAATTGTACTAAATTCATTTTATAATGGGATTGTTAAGGGTATCTCTATGTCTACTTGATATGGTGCCCAACCAAACTACCATTTATTTTTTTAAGGGATGAGCTTTTTATAAATGCATCTTATTTCACTCTTGATTGGAGGGCTTCCACCTTTGCCAGAGAACCCAACTTGACCTTTAAGAGCCGTGGTGGAAACTCATCTCCTCCCTTCTCGCTAATTTTGGCCAATAATCTGATTTCTCATGTATTAGTCATAAAAATCCTATTAGCCTGAGTTAAAATAATTATTCAAAAAAATAATAATAAAATGATATTTGAAATGCATTAGATTTTAGGTCATTTGAAGCATACCTTTACATGATAGGGAGTGAGTTTAAGGGCTTAGTCTCTTTCTAAATAAAAATAGCCTAGCTACCTTGCATTAAGCATATGACTTGCCTACATGTATTTAAAATCATAAGAGGAGTTAGTTGGTGACCAACCTTAGGTGGTTGTAAGTCCAAGTTGTCGGTGGTTTGTCCTCTTGTGGAGATAAACCACTACCCATTTTGTTTTAGATTTAGGTTATGCTTCCTCATAATTTCCTCACCTCTAATTTTCAATCATGTATTAAGGAATCTAAGTTCTCAAAAATTCTAATAAAATATAACTCAAACAAACTAAATCAATTTCTAAAATGTAAAGCCTAATTTAGATAGTTTGAGATGCTCGCTTTTCAAAGATCGTGAGCATCTCTTACTTACTTCTCATTTTGGCTTCAATAATAACTCCTCTTTGATCAATCTCATTTGATCTTCAAAATATAAACCAATTGATTGATACCTTATTAATCTTAGACAATCATTTATTTTTAATCGAGTTTTCCTAAGAGATCCCATCCTTAGATGTAATTAACTATGGGGCTTGCCCTAAGGAACTTAACTAACCCTTAAAATAAAGCTTTACTTTTCCATCAAGGGGGGAAGAATATGGTACATATGCATAATCTCTGGAGTCCTTAAGGTGATTGGTTCCATTAGGGTAATGATTTTATCTCAGATAGTACACTATTTTGATGACATATTCCATCACTAAGTATATCCAGGATGTGGCATCTTACCAAGAAATTTCCACATATATAGTTTGCCTCTCCTTCACCAATGATTTGAATCTCTAATGTGTGTGTAATTTTCTAATCCATAAGTCCTTAAGTATCTTAATTAGCCCATTTGAATTTGTGTAATTCATTTGATTTGATTTAGAATTTAGAATTTGAGTTTGTTTAAGTGTTTGATTGATTGATTATGGATTAAATATTTTGGTTTCATTACATCTTGATAATTCAATATATTTAATATCTAATGAAATTTAAGTTTATTTAAATCCATGTATTTTTGATTGATTAATTTTAGATTAGATGTTTTAGTTTAATTAAATCTTGATAATTCAATATCCTTTAAATTATTTTAATTCTTTGATTATGGTTATGTGATTCAATTTATGTTTATCATGGTTCATTTATTTGTAGTTTGATTTGGATTAGATTAATGAGATTTTATTTTGATTTTAATTGAGTTTGATTCTTTTATTTAGATTTTATTTTTTAATCTCATCCATTTGTGTGTTTTATCAAGTTTGGTTTGTATTTTGATTTCAAATTTGATAGTTAATTAGTTTATCTTATTTAAGTTGAATGAGATTTGATTTGACATACATATTAAATTGATGAGAGTCTTTCTTATTCTAATTTAATTTGATTTAATTTGATTTGATTAACTTTATTAGTCTGGGTTTGCTTAGTTCAATGTGATTATGTAATCATTTAATTAAGAAGTGTATTTATGTTAATTATAAAGATTTATTTAATTTTCAATTTGATTTCATATTTGTTTAGATTAATGATGTAATTAATTTAATAATTTAGTTTAATTTAAGTTTATTAGTATTTAATTGCATTTATGTTTGATTAAGCTTAAGTTTAATTATGATTAATTTGATTGACTTAGTTTATTTAAGATATGTGATCAAATTAATTAGTAGAATTAAGTGGTTGATTTGAATTTGATTTAAAAGTTAATTTGGTTCATTAATTAAATGGATTAATTCATTTGCATTAATTAGAATTCATTTGGATTAAAGTACTAGTTTAATTAAGAATGTGTTAAGTAAATTAAATAAAGATTTATTTAATTTTTTAATTTGTTTTATATTTATTTATTAATGATATAATTAATGACTTAATGATTTATGTTTAATTTAGGATTTGATTGGTATTTAATTGCATTTATGTTTGCTTTTAGGTTTACTATGATTAAAATTGATTAACTTAATTAGTTTACTTGAGGGATGTGATTAATTATTAAATTAAATAAAGATTTGTTTAATTTTTAATTTGATTTCATATTTATTTAAGTTAATGATGTAATTAACAACTTAATGATTTAAGTTTAAGATTTGATTAGCATTTAATTATATTTTATGTTTGATTAAGCAAGTTTAATATGATTAATTTGATTAACCATTTTTGAGGTGTGATCAAAATTAATTAGTAAATTAATTAAGTTTGATTTGAATTAATTTTAATGTGATTTATAAAATTAATTTCATTAAGATGATAGATTAATTCATTAAGTTTGCATTAATTAAATATTTAATTAATTAAGTTTGATTAAGGGTAATTAAATTTTTTAAATCATTAGATTAATAAAGATTTATTTAATTAATGACTTAATTTCCACATGCAGTGATTTAATTTAGTTAAGTGTTTTACTTAAGTTTGATTTGATTAAAGGATTATTACCATCATTGTTATTAAGTGAATTAACTATTTATTTCACTTCAATTAAGTTTGATTATTTATGGTTAGAGTTTTATTTAATTTGATTCATTTATTATGTTTATTTAATTTCATTTACATTTTTGATTTAGTTATTAGGTTGAAATATAAAATGGTTAATTAATCATCTTATTCCAAATGGATGTGATTTAATCATGTGTTAATTAAGTTTACTTTAACTTTATTTGGTTTAATTTGATTAACAAATGATTATGATTGGTTTATTAATCAATTTGATTTTAGTTTATTTAATGATTAATTAGTTTCAATTTATTTTATTCATTAAGCAGTTTCATATGATTAAGATTCCATGCTTAGTGCGGGTTTAGTTATACTAGTTTGACCCATGTTAAAGTTTCCTAGATTTGTTTAATTTTAAGTTTGATTTAAGATTTAATCATTTAATTGAGTTTCATTAACTTAAATAGGTTTAATCATATTTTATTTAATTTCCTCTAAGGATGATATTTTTTGATTTGAGGTTTGATTAATGATTGCTTATGTATTATTTCATTTCTGATTTTAATTTGATATTTAAATTATTTTTAGAATATATTTCAATTAATTCCTTAATTGATTAAACTTTAATCATAAGTGTTTGTTTGGGGTTCATTAGGATTTAGAAAATCAGATTATTTTCTTAAGAGTCTTAGATGTCAACTGAAGTGATTTAAGCCATCTTGAAAATTTTTGTAAATTCTCAATTTTTGTTTGATTTATTTTATTAAAATGGATAATTTGAACTTCAAAATTTAATTTCTCCCAATCTAAAAGTTCATTTCACTTGAGATTTTTATGGTAGGTTTGTTTTAACTTTAATATCAATCCCTGAAAATTTTAACTCAATCTCACTTATATTTTTAGAGTAATTAATGAAACTTTTTTTTTCCTAAAACCTAAATTAAGCTCAAAATATTCAGTGAAATTTATGGATTTTGGGTTTGTTGGATTTCTCTCGAAAAAATGAATCTAAAGAGTCCTTGTTTGCAATTTTTGGTTAGGTATTTTATTTTCTATGCTTTTTTCAAGTTTCAAGTAATTTAAATATTTTTTAAATCAAAAATTTATACAAGACGCATACCGGGCAATGACGCCGCTGATTGATGCGTGGTGCCATGTGGCACGCACGCGCCACGCGGTGCCTCGCGATGCGGTCCATCATAACAAGCGGAAAAAAAATGCCGCACAGAGCAACGATTTGAGCAAATGGACAAATTGATGGTTCAGATGCGATCCGAGGCCAATATCGGGTGATTGGTGCATGATCCGGCCGTCCGATCACGAATAATGCGAATGGTCGATTGCATCAAGTGATCAAGGCGATTGCACCCGCATGATCCGTCATTCGATCGCTGAGAGATGAGATGACCGCTATTATCTGGTGAAATAAAACATGTATTTTGGGAAAAATGAGAAATTCTAAGTGAAAACTTGTCCAAATGGACTCATTTTTTGTGTTGATTTGCACTCAAAAAAAGTTCTATTTTCTAAAAAGGATGATTTAATGTAAAAAAATTTAGGATTATCTAGGACAAATTCTTAAAATCATGCAAACAATCATCACAAATGAAGGATCCTAATTTATATGAAAGTTACCTCACGAGATGATTTTCTGGTGGTGGTGACTCACGCTATGAGGGAATGAGCTTGGATCTTCACCTCCCTTTAGAACGTCATCTTCTCCAATGTTCACCGTCGCCTCATCAGAAAAGCTTCTATTTGTATTTTTGAGCATGAAAATGGATCAAAGAGGTGGTGGATGGGTTCTTTTTTTCTTTGGGGAGTTCTTGGGGGCTGAATTGCGGTAGAAGGAAGATGAATGAAGCCTCATTTCCCCTTCCTTTTATAGTGGTCGAAACTTCGAAACTCCACCCTTTTTTGAATTTGTTGGCTTCAAAGTATTATCATCTTGCTTGGGGTGGTTGGGATGGATTATGGAATAATTGAGGACTTTAGATTTTTGCTCCAAAGTCCTCTCTTATATGATACATGGAATGCAAAGGAGAAATGCATGTGATGGGGAGAATTAAATGAGGTTGGGTGGAATCCTATGTGGGAGGATCCATGAGGATTTAAATGGGTTAGGTTGATTTTGGCCTGATCCCAAATGGATTTGGGTCAAGTTTGATCATCCCCAAACATGGCTTGGTTTCAAGGGATTTGGCTCAAATTTGGGTCATATTGGTCATTGACCAATTTGACCAAAATTGGCCAAATTAGCTTGTTATGGGTTGATTCATGTTCAATTACAATTGAAGATGAATGTGGTCTTTGGTTTGAATCAATTTGGATTTAATTTGATTTAGGCCAAATTGACCCTTTAGGCCAATTTGGGCTAGGTCTGTTGACCAATTAATCAAATTAGGCAATTATGGCTTTGGTCAAGTTCAATAATCAATTTGGAAATGAACTTGAGCCATTGGTAAATCAATTTGGTTAGATCATGATTTGACCCAATTTGGTCCTTTAGGCCAATTTGGGTTAACTTGGATCAAATGTCCAATTGGACTTAGTTTAGCTCTATTGGTGGTCAAGTCATATCTAAATATTGATTTTGGGTTGATTCAAATCATTGGTTTCAATCAATTTGGTTTTGAATGAGTTTTGGCTAGTCTTAGTTCATTTCGGCTAAGAGTTGACTTGGTCAAATGACTAAGTTGACTTGGTTTGACCCAATTGATTACAATTGATCATCCTGGGGTGATCAACAATCATGGTGGAAAGTTTTGGTGAGCTTTGTTCAATCCAATTTGAGTTGGATTGAAAGTTGGCTCAATTAGGTCATTTAGGTCACTTTGGGTCAAGTGGACCTAAGTGGGTCAATTGGCTTGGTTTTGGTTTGATTTGAGTTTAGTTAAGCATATATATGAGCCCGATTGAAATATAAATTCAACAACAATCAATTTGGAGTCCAATGGATTTTGGCTCAATTGAAAGTTTTAAGTCAAAAGGGCTAAGTTAGGCTTGAATTGGGTTGACTTGAATTTGGTGATGATTGGTTTTATTTATATTTGGATAAATGATTGTGATGATTGAAGAGAAAATTCATTAGTTTTGACTTGATTTGGATAGAATTTGCTAAGTCCAAAGAATTGGCTTAAAGGGCTTAGATTGAGTTTGGATTTGATTTTGATATAGTTTTGTCATTTGAATTTGGAATTTCATTTATATTTGTGAATATATAAATGAAGGATAATTGATTTATAAAGATCAATTGAGTTTGATTTGATCTAAAGGAAGTTTTGGCTTATGAATGGTTCATGTTATGGCTAGTGGGTCTTATGATTTAAATTTGATTTTGGGTTTCAATCATTTGGAGTCAAATTTGAAATTAGATTTGGAATTTGAATTTGAATTTGGATTTGAGAATTGAATGGGTTTGATTTGAAAGTGTATCTAGATTGGGTAGCTATAGGATGGTAATTTTCTTAAGCCCTAAGGCATAACCTAATGTTATGATTAACACATCTAAGTCTCTAGGTTTAAGTTCACCTAATCACTAGATGTGTCTGACTAAAAAAATCTTAGTGTCTAGAAGATTCCTAAGTCTAAGAAGAGAAGTTAAGAGCTCACTCAAAAGTGAGGTCAACAAAGGACCCCAATGTGTGGTGTAACTAACAAGGCACACCGCACATTATTGACCAAACGACAAATCAACAACATCAAAAGATTGCAAAAAATAATGAAAATGATCTATACCTCGAGATCGATAGAATCATGAGCTTAGGTAATGTAACTCTTATGCCAAGGGCATAAGAGAACAAGAAAGAATCCGCCAGGGATAAGAATCTATAATCTGATGGGGATAAATATCAAATTAATTTTAATTTATTTTATTTTAATTGATGTGGAGGCATATCCAGGGATATGTGCTCAAACTCTCTAGGGATTGAGTATATGAACCTTCCACTGAGCGTGTTTGGGCTATCCTCAGGGATAAGAATTTGATTGGATTTCATTGATTTATTTGATTAGACTCACTAGGAGGTTGGTTTAATTTGTTATGGCTCCATTATGGAAGGGTTCTATTGAGGGCATATCCATGGGATGTACACTCAATTGAATTTATTTTTAGATCTAGGTTCCATGGGAGGCTAATTTGATTTCTCCCTGGAGAGAAGTTTGGTTTGATATGTTTAATTTGACTCTGGGAGAGGGGTTTTGAATTTATTTTATGGACACCTTGGTGATGATAACACCTAAGAAGAGCCACGGGGCTTGGCCTTTAGATAAGTCCAAAGGGATAATCTACCTGCCATAAGGTAGGACTATCCAACCTAAGGGGTTACCTTTTGGTGTGCAATGACTATGCTAGGAAGAAAGCATATCAGACTTCCAAAGGAGGGGAAAAACTGTTAGGGTGATCTGTTGGATGAGCAACACATCTACCTAAGGCGACTACTAAGTGAGGTTCACTGGGGATTTTTCCTCAACTAGTGATTAATTAGATTTATATTTCATTTGAATTGAATTGATTTAATTTAATTTGGTGTGCTATGTTATGGACCTTGCGCGATGGACCCATGAAAAGGGGCTATATGACCTATCTCAGATTTATAAATCCAAATGGGTAGTCTATTAGCCACAAGGTAGGACTATCCAACCTAAGGGTTTCCTTTCAGTGTGCAATGATTGTACTAAGAATAAAGCATAGCAGACTTATATCTTCCAAAGTAGGGATCAGTCATTGGGGTGATCTGTCGATGGCGCAACAAATCAATCTCGACCTAGGGTGACTATTTGAGCGAATGCTGCTGTGGACTCATATCAACTCAAGAATAGTCAAAATTAATTTAATTTTAGATGAACCCTATTGGTGTACAATGGATCTACTAAGAAGGAGCTAATATCAGCCTAGACCTATCTTAGATTTATAAATCCAAAGGGATAGTCTACCAGCCGTTAGGTAGAACTAACCAACCTAAGGGATGCCTTTCAGTTTACAATGGTCGAGTGAGGACATCTTCCTAAACAAGGAACCATTGGGTGATCACGCCACAATAAATCGACACCAAGGTCGCCGCGATTTGCAATCGCGAAAAAAAGAATGCATAATAGACTTATATCTTTCAAAGCAAAGATGACCTGGGTAACTCTGGTGGCTCAACAAGTTGAACCCGACCTAAGGGCAACTGAGAGTGACTGGGACTTATCTCAACTCAAAGTAGTCAATTTTTATAGGGAGTTTTACGACACCGCCTAAAGATAGGATGCCGCTTGGGAAAAGGGCCATTGGGGCTTGAATTCTAATCCACAAGCAAAGATATATTTTTATTTATTTTATATTTGCATGGACCTGTTGGTTTGAGGGACCACACTAAGAAGGAGCTCACATAGGTCTATCTCGACTTATTTGACCAAGGAGAATCACGCATCCACGAACAAATTCTCCAACCATGGTTACTAGGAAAGGGGAAATCCAAAAGTAACGGGGTAGTGTCTAAATGGGGTCAAGGACATGATCCAAATAGAGTGCCACAGGGCCACTGGGGTTTTATCCAAAACCTAAAAGAAAGCTCAGGTATTGGTGGCCAACTCAAGGAGAAAGCGGGACTATCGCCAAGAGTGGTGTATCCACCAGGTGGGTTGCCGTCAGCATGGTGATAGCCAACCAACCTAACGTGCCCATCGTTTGATAATCGCCTAGAAAGAAGGCGTAGCTTACATCTCTAAAGCGTAAGATAGGATAGTGCCTTCGATAGCTATCCGAGTGGGGAAACTACTGCGGGAGTCTGTAGGGACCACAGTTTGAAGTAGTCAAGAGGAAAGGAGCCACTGGGGGACATATCCTAAACCTCAAATATACTCAACCTAGTCAATGCATATTGGCTAGTCCAAGAAGAAAGCACATAGACTTACATCCTTTTAAACGAAGTCAACATGAGGTAGATCAAGAATGAGGCTACCAAACAAACAAGGTGCTCATTGGTTTGTAATGGTCAAGTTAGGTGGGGACTCACATCCTCTAAAAGTGACAGGGTGACACACTCAGGTAGCATGTCACCACCTAGAGCAATTAATGAGTGAGTGCCAAGGGGCTTGCTCCCACATCAAAATATCAGACAAAAAGATATATGTTTATTTGTGTGAAGAGGAATAGGATGTCGCTTGGTTCTCTTACACCTATCTTAAACACGTCAAAGATGGATGAAATGGTGCCGCAGGGGTAATTGTGACTCCACCAAGAAAGGATGTCGTTCGGGTTCTCTTACACTTAACTTAGTTGTACTAGTTGAAATAAGATGCCTCTTGGGTTCTCTTACACCTATCCTAATAGCACTGGAGGATCATTTTGTAGTTTATGTTTGTGTTGTGGAGGGATAAGATGCCTCTTGGGTTCTCTTATACCTACCATAAACATGTCATGGCGGATTCGCAAGCGAAAGATATTTCTAACACATAAGAGATGAAATTTGATATAAAAAGAAGTTTTTTATGATTATTTTCAAACAAGATTTATGAATAGTATTTCTTTAAGTAGAGCACATTGATTGGAAGCATTGGATGCTCTTCCTTATAATTTATGAGCTGATAAGATCCTCCTTGGTAGGCCTTTTCTATGGCATAGGGGCCTTCCCAAGTGGGTTCAAACTTGCCTCCCACTTTTCAAAGGGCAATAATTGGTCTCCTTAGAACTAAAACAAGCTCTCCTACTTGAAAATCGCTGGGACGGACCAACTTGTTATGAGCTTGAATCATCTTGGCTTTGTATAACTCAATGTTCTGGCATACCCGTAGGTGTCTCTCCTCCAAACTTTCAAGCTCTTCCAACCATAACTTGGTGTTATGTTCCGTTGCGATTTTACTACCCACATCTATCCTTAGTGATAGGAGTTGGACTTCTAATGGTAGAACAACTTAGGACCCATACACTAAAGAGAAAGGGATTGATTGATTTGGAGTTTTGTATGTGGTACGGTAGGCCCACAAGACTTCAACCAACTGTTCATGCCATCGTCGTTTGTTGTCATCTAGTGTCTTCTTCAGTATTTGAATGAGAGTTTTATTGAAGGCTTCTGCTAACCCATTTTCCTTGGATAGTAGATGGTAGAATATCTCTAATATATGATGTGTCTTCAAGCAAAGCTGTTGATTTTAGTGCTCTTGAATGCAGTACCATTATCGGATATAATTCATCGAGGCACCCCGAACCTATATACGATATGGTTCCTAAAAAGGAACACATGTGAATGACCTCTCTAAGTGGGATTGCCTCACCCACTTGGAAAGTAGTAAGCCTAGATGAATCGATGACCTTTGGAAGAAGGGAGATCGATCGGACCCACAATGTGAGTACCCCAATACTCAAATGGCCATGAGGTCAATATAGGATGTAGAATGTTGGGTGGTTGATCTAGGACCACATCGTGTATCTAACATTGGTGGCATCTCCTAGCTACGTCCATGCACCGATCATCAAGGCTAGTATCCTAATCTCTTGATCTTGGCTTTCATCTTGATTGATGCTCATGTATTTCAATGTACATCTTATACCGCTTGTTTGTCTAAATAGTAACCACATTTGGTCAAAGGACCGAAGGTATGCCATCAAAGTAGAGAGAGGCTCTCACACTTCACCGATGGGTAGTGATTTTCTTGAGGTAGTTTACCATATTTAAATAATCTATGAATGGTTGCCTAATCTAGCTCCTCATCTTTTGGCAATGATAACCTCCCTTCAAGAGAAATCTCTGAGTTTAGTATCAATAAAGGATAAGACTGTCTTTTTGGAACCCTTATTGAATGGACTCATCTTCTGACATGCCAACTCTTGGCAAGTTTTGGCCAAAGCATCCGCTACTATGCTTCTCTCTCCTGGGAATCTTGTAAATGGTACTGAGATTTGGGCCAACATTCATGGTATACTTGGAATGATGAGCTTGGGCTTTAGAACTTTGTAGACCCGAATTTGGTTGATGACCAACCGAGAATCCCCAAAGATGTTGATACTTTGACACATAGCTAACTCTAGGCAATCAAATCATACTTGGCTTCATTGTTGGTGCATGGATTAAAGATGATATGAGAATCTCATCACGCGTCTGAGTTAGAGAACTATTCTACCCTACCTTTCGGAAGGGTAGATCGTGGTGCTTCTTCTTGAAAAGAAGTTGCACCATCAAAATATACATCTCCCAGCTGTAACCCCTATAAGTTCATGATTTATTCATCGAGATCACTAAGTGGAGAATCAAAAGTGGGTGTGCTAAGAAATCTACAGTGCTTATCCTTTATCGCATGAGGATGAATGTGATATCAAACTTTGAGAAGATTATGGACCATCATGCCAAACGTCTAGATAGCATTGGCCGTGTCATGATATACTGCAGTGGATTGGTCTTAGAGATCAAGTTCACCTTAAGAGAAAGCATACAATGTCGTAGCTTTTGAGATGCAAAGATTAAAGCTAGGCAATGCTTTTAAATAGTGGATAGTTTGCCTCAGCAAGGATTAGATGATGATTGAGGTAGTAGAGAGCATTTTCTTTCCATTCATCATTGGCTTTGGCTAACAAAGCTCCAAGGGAGTCATCTAATGCAGCGGTGTAGAGGATCAATGGCTTGCGATAGGCTAGATCATGCGTTGTCGTGTGTTGATGTCTTCAAAAGCATGCTACTTGTCATCCCACTTGAACTTGGCATCCTTTTGATAAGTGCCAGAATGATTGGCATCTTCGAAGGTTGATAAAGCATCTTAGATACCAACCACCCTTGGAATAACTTTGAGTTAACTTTTAGGGGTGACATTTCTAAGATAGCCTTGATCTTCTCCATGATTTCAATGTATGGACAACAAACCAATAAATTTTCTTGAAGCTACTCAATGCACACTTCGGGGTTCATTTTGAGGTATTATCTTAACCATTCAAAAAACTACTCAAGTCAAAGAGATGGTCTTCCTTTTTTTTGCTTTTGACAACGAGATCATCGACGTAGCATTCAACTTGATGATGAATGAGTTCATCAAGATTTGAGTCATGGCCGCGGTATGTGGCAATCGACATTTTGGCGAAAAAAGGCATGACCTTATAATAATAAATTTTGATCGATTCAAAAGTAGTGTTTCTTTCATCCTAGGGCCATCTTGATTTGGTTGTAGCGATGACCCATCCATAAAGGAGAATACTGCATGAGATGAGTAATATGTCCACCATTAATTCTGGTATAGGAAGTGAAAATTCATCCTTAGGACATGCTTTATTTAGATACCTAAAATTGACGCATATGCAAATTTGGCCATTTTTTTCTTAATTGGGATGACACTGGCCAGCCAGGTAGGATATTTTTCTTCCCTGATAAAGCTAGCATTGATCAATTCCTTGATTTCAAAAGTGACCTGATGTTCAATGTCTAATCACATGCGTCTAGGAGCCTGCTTGATAGGGTTAGCGTTAGGTTCTATTGCTAGTTGTGGACTATGTCGGATAGACGGCATCTCTTCATAACTCCATGCAAAATAGTCCTTAAACTCAGCTAATAGCCTAACTAAGTCATTGGTTTCTTCTTCATTTAATAAGGAACTGATGTATGTGTGGATTATCTTTGGTTCCCAAGTTGATTTCTTTAAGTTCATAGATGGTTGATCTGATCTCTTCTTCAAACTCTGGCGGTGCATCTCTAACTTTAGGTTCACTTGGGTCATTTGAAATTTCTAAACTTACATCTTCATAAGAGTTAGCATGATTTCAGAATAACCTAGCAAACACTAAATGATGTATGATGACTAGGAAATAGTTATCATCGTTGACTGGACCTACTGTGACGAATCCTAGTCCTAGTCTTGATTAAGGATGTCTAGTTTGGTTGTCCCATAGCCTTTCAAAGTAGTCTCACATGTGTTTAGACCAAGTATGTGGGATTAATCCATTCTTTGCTAAGTTAAGAACACAAAACGAGTACCAATCAAAAGGTAATTCTATTAAATCTTTATATGAATCATCCTCAAGTTCTACATTCTGACTTGATGATGCTCCCAACAAAAATCTCTTTGGCTTGACATGTGGATGACTTGGGGGCCTCCTTAACTACTAAACCTTCAACTTTCTAGGAAGAAAGTGAGGTTAAAGCTAAAGTTTCCAACTGTTGTCTGACTGTTCTACATAATAATGATTCAGATACATTCATGCTTTGCTTGGAGGTCTGGTCTTCATCACTATCTGGCTCGAATGTCACCTTCAAAGGGACCCACTGAGAGGGGTTGGTTGGCATGCTAATCACATGAGACTCATCCTCCAAACTGACTCTAAGTCTATGTGGATAATGGGGGTACTCTTGTGAGCTGGAACATAGCTCCTATTAGTTGGCCACCAGCAAGGAGGTCTTCCACCTCTAGAACTGCCTCTGAATTTACCTCTTCCTCTACTGGTGGGGGTCAAGTCATCCTACCCATGTGTTCATATGGAGGAACAAATTAATGAATGTAACATCTTTTCTACCTTTTCCTCGGTGTTTGATTCTCGCTCACATGTATTTTCATTTTCTCTTCCTTTTTTCTTTTCTTTTTCCTTTTCTTTTTCTTCTTTTTTGTTTTTTTTTCTTTTGTTTTTGAACATTCACCAAACTCGCAAGATTAGACTTTTTGATTTGGAGGAAGATATAGGCTGCATCTTCATAAATCTCGACCTCTTTAATTAAGAATGGCTTCAAGTCTCCTTTTGATACCATTCCACCTCTAAATTTGATGCATGCAAAGAAGATGGAACCATGTTTCATGTATCCAAGGCCTACCAAGCAAAGCAATGAAAGATGTATCTGAGTCTATTATGTAGAACTTGGCTTCTATCTTTCAATCATCTATCTCTAGTGGTAACACTATGGAGCCTAAAGCCCTCTCACCTTGTTCATTGAATCCTCTCAACATCATCCGATCTCTCAAGTTCGGAGATATCGATCCTCAAGTAGGCAAAGGTTTTTAGACTCATAATGTTCACCATGCACCTTGATCACTAATACCATGGAGAGACCGCCATGTCCACTGGATGTAGAGGGGCGGTTGTGCTCATTGTCCCCAAAAGAAGTCTTCATCGTGAATGTAACTCCATGGGCTTCTCAATAACATGTCTCCTCTTAATAGTGGTCAACCGAGCTAAGCATATGGATCAAGAAGAGCTTTGATCAATGACTCCCTCATCTCTTTGGATAAGATAAGGCATCATATATGCTTAATTTAGGCAACTTTCTTAGTGAGAGGACATTGTAGTCAACTCATGATCCTCATAAGCATATCCATGGGTGGAGCATCTTGTGGAGGTTTCTTGATCACTAGAACCAATGACTTGTTTACCCTTATCTTGAGGTGCTACCACAGGAGGTAGAACTTTGCCACAAGGTTGACTCAACTTTGTGAGATGTGGAAAGTTCTACCGCTCATCGTTCACCTACATCTTCTCCTATGGGATCATGAGTCGATGACTCCAAATCAATCTCAATGGTGAACCCAATGATTCAGAATGGAAAATCCATTTCTAAATCGAAAAGGAATGATCAACTAGAGTTATCATTATTATTTTGTAGACTTGTAGAGTTTTTGAGAGGAATAAAATCTAGAGTATCATAAGTGGATAAGTAAGTGAAAGCTTTCTTCATTGATTTCTTCTTAGATGGAGGTACATGATAGAAATCTAATAAAGTAAGGGAGGTTTAATGCCCTTGTTCATCGATACAACGCTCACTAAGAGGAGCTGGGAGGAAGAAGTAGTAATTTACAATGGTGGAGTGTTGGACTGACTGGTTGCTACTATGCTATCCCGGGCAAGTAAGGTGGACTGCTATTGGGCTTCTACCTCCTTCAAGTTGTCCTTAGCAACTTGCAAACCTTCCTTAGAATTTGGAGGTGGCAGTACACAAGGGTAACTTTTGATCTTAGAGATGATTTTGGAGGTTGGATAGGGAGATATCCCAACCTTCCTCATCTTGAGAAGATATATCCCCAAGGATTACCCCAATGAAGGAGGTTATTCTAGTAGATAATCCTTAGGGATGACAATGGCACCCAACTTAGCTCAGCTCAATCCAAAAAGGTAAAGCAATCTTCTAAGACATGACCCAAGATGCGGTAGGGGAAAAGTTTGGATCATGACTCTTGCCCACATCCTCCGCCTCAGGCTCAGTAATGAAAATCAAGCTTCCTTAAGAGGTTCTTAAAGATCTTAACTACCTCCCTCTTGAATGAATAAGGCTTATTCAATTTTTTCAAGAGTAGTAAATGGTTAGGTGGATAGTAACTAGTTGTGGGTGGAGATATTGTGCGTGTGGATGGGGATATCACAGATGTGGATGGGGATCATGGTGGTGTGGGTGGAGGCCATGGGAAGAGGTGATATGATGAGGTGGCGGAGAGGTGGTGGAAGCTATTGTGCTCAAGATCTCCAACTTGGGGTTGCTCCCTTGTCGCCTACTATGACTACCGCTTTTCTCAAATGCATTTTGCGCTTTTGGTAGACGATCTTGGAAAGGTAACTATTTGACCTCTCCTTGTATAGCCTATTGATTAATTTCTCAAATTTCTTAATAGTAAACCCTTTAAGCATGAAGATGGTCAGGCCATGAATATTCTTAAGTAGAATTTTAATAGCATACTATTCAGACAGTTATGGTTCACATTTCATACTTAAATTGTGTCATCTAAGAATGTAATCAAAGGGGACTCACTGGTATTGAGCTACAACAAGATCGCCAGTCATTTGTTGAGCTCCAACAAATCTCTTAATAAAGAGCTCCCAACTCAAAGAAATGTCTTCATTGAACCATTGGGTAGTTCAGCATACCAATCAAATGTGATGCCTATCAAATTACTAATGAAGAGATGGAATAAAAGTGCATCGCTGCCACCGGCATTGCAACATCTTGCCCTGAAGTGTGCTATGTCTCGACAGGGGTTCCCACTGCCATCAAAAATTTTGAAAGAAAGAGGCACAAAACCCTTAGAATATTGGGCACCATCAAATTCCTCTAGGTAGGGTCTACCCTTAGATGTGCCACCTCGCGCTTGTGCCAATGCATCCTTCACTTCCTGCTCCACCAACTGCTTGATATCTTTTTCTTGCATGGAGGTGTTGTACCACCACCTTCCTATGCAAGCTACCACTATACTGTTCTACGAACATGCACTAACTCAAGATGATCTATCTCTATTGGTATATGTTGTAGTACTGAGGCCTGGTTTTGAAGTGCATGGAGGGCTGCTAACAAGTCTTCCATCCTCTTCTCTATCTAGTTGATCTGATCATCCTTCTGTTTAAGCTGCTAACGAAGGTGTTGGATTGAATGGACAGCATTGTATTCCTCAACCACAATACCTTCCTAACTATGTTGATCTCTATGAAGGGAGCACCTAGTATCGACCATGTGGACTTCGGTCGAATCCTC
Source organism: Cymbidium sinense (assembly GCA_021442155.1). NCBI lineage: Eukaryota > Viridiplantae > Streptophyta > Magnoliopsida > Asparagales > Orchidaceae > Cymbidium > Cymbidium sinense. The sequence goes on from CM038232.1 coordinate 74,737,461, forward strand.
AAGAAGATCATCCTCATCGGAATCAAAGCTGACCATTCCCTCCTCATAATCTGATCAGTCACTCCGTAGAAGCTCTCTCTTCTCTATAAAGTATTCCGAATCTCTTTAGGAACAATCTAATCCGTGGTATAAATATGTGTGTGTGGAGGGGCTCACCGATGAATGCACTTGCCTATCACTGGAGTGTTGGCTCTAGGAGGGTCATGACTGCTGGAAGAGACATGCTCATGGCTGCTCATGGGTGGAGTAGTGTCCTAGGGAGATCCACCATGGGGAACTTGTCCCCTTCCCTTCTACAACTATTGTCACGCCTCGATGATGGTAGTTGTGGTGGTGCAACCACGATGCTGCGGGGTCGCACTCCTTCTTCACCAAGACTGAAGTAGGAGGTTGAGTAGGGGAACTCACCCTCACCTCAGTCGGTAGAGTAGATGAAGTGGGATCCTTTGGCTATAGCCAGATCACCAAAGGGGCTTTCTTCCTGGATGTTGTCTTATGTGCCTTTATAAGCATGGGTGATGGCATGACCTCAATGATGGTAGGTGAGGAGGCAGGAGGCAACATCTCGCGGAGCTCCTCCTATGGTGGGTAGTACCCATCAGTAGAATGTTATCAGTATGATCGATGAGGGTAGCACGCCGATCGGGAAAGTCCATGAGGCCAGAATTATTTGGCATACCATCTCTCTCACTAGTAATCTATCGATACCCGGCCTCGCCCTCTCTCCTATCTGATGTGTCTACCCACACTATGAGGGAAGACAGAATGTAAATCAAATTGAGCCTCAAACTCGATCCGAAGCTCCAACTCGCTAATTGATCTAAGGCCAGATATAGACCTTCTCTCACCGATGGAGCCTCAAAATGAACGGTGGAGGTGAAACTATGATCCTCCTAATGTCTTTCTCTCCATCAAAACCAGTGAGGGGGTGAAACTTGTTCTCTATGACAAGAGGAGATACTATCCTAGGTAACTTCTCTGTTGCAGACTGGGAAACTGCCTCTAGATCCTTGGCTATGCAGTCATGATGCAGCTTGATCTTACGGCATTGGTTGTGGCACTGAGTCCTATTAGGAGGGGCAGCACAAGAACTAGAACCAATCTCGTAGGTGGGGGAGACTATCCCTGAAGATAGGGTAGCCTTCCCCTTAAAAGGAGCCAACGAGTGGGTGCTAGCTCGTACTGGGGAAGAAAGGGGAACCACTTGCATTAGCACTGCAACTACAACTGTTGTGGGAACCGCCACAGCCTTCCTCTTCAATGAAGGAAACTTTGAGTCAGGCGGCATCTTAACCCGGATGACCGCTCGTCCATCACACTTGATGGTTCTGAGGGGTGGTCCCCACAGTGATCCTAGCTCAAAACCGCCCAAAATGAAAAAAAGACCTGGGAGGTGGCTCGATCCAAGGTCAAATCCATCCCAAAAGGAAAAAAAGTACATACTTGAAGTACCATGTGAAAACTAAAAAAGAGACTGATGTTTATATGTCTGCATTTGTTGTAATATAACTTGCATCAGATTTATGCCTTGATTTATGTTCCATGCAAGTAACAGAAGTTTGAAGTTTTAAACCCACACTCAATAATTCAAATATATTAAGTGGGGTTCATTGGAGAGATTTGGATATTGTGGAGAGTCTATTTGATTTTGATTTAGAACTCATAACAAATTTAGGTAGGTTGGGTGGGGTTCTAAAATTTGAGGAGAGATTTTCTTGGAGATATTTATATTTTGTGAATCTTGTTTGAAAATATTGTTTGAAAGACCTTTCCTTAGCAAATTTGGGTATGCTAAGAAGAGGTTGTGATTGTGTATTTGAAATATTTTTGTTTGTTGAGATTTGATTGTGTGATATTTTGATTTAAAAATGGGGCTTCTTACTTAACAAATTTGGTATGTTAAGTAGAGGCCACATGTGTTTGATTTAGTTTTGATTTGAAAGTGAAGCTCTTACTCAACAAATTTGGTATGTAGTGAGTCATGTTTTGATGAGACTCTCACTTAACAAATTTGGTATGTTAAGTGAAAGTCAAGTATTTTTAATTTTGAAAATAAATTTTACTTAACAAATTTGGTATGTTAAGTGAAAGTCAAATGTGTTTTGATTTTGAAAATGAAACTCAACAAATTTGGTATGTTAAGTGAAAGTCAAATGTGTTTATGATTTTGAAAATGAAACTCTCACTTAACAAATTTGGTATGTTAAGTGAAAGTCAAATGTGTTTATGATTTTGAAAATGAAACTCTCACTTAACAAATTTGGTATGTTAAGTGAAAGTCAAATGTGTTTATGATTTTGAAAATGAAACTCTCACTTAACAAATTTGGTATGTTAAGTGAAAGTCAAATGTGTTTATGATTTTGAAAATGAAACTCTCACTTAACAAATTTGGTATGTTAAGTGAAAGTCAAATGTGTTTATGATTTTTGAAAGAAAAGAACTTATTTAACAAACTTAGGTATGTTAAATGGAGTTCAATTTGTTCTTATGATTTTCAAAAAGGGGGTTCTCATTTGATATACTTGGACATGTCAAATGAGCAAATGTGTCTTGAAGTCAAGACTTTGGCAAGAAGGAGTTCTATCAGACAAATACAAATGGTGTCAAATAGAATTCAATTTGCTTTACCTTCTCCAAGGGAAGGGAACTCCCATTTAACCAATTTGGGTATGTCAAGTGGGGGTGATCAAATATGTCTTGACTTCTTTTTTGTGTGTGTATGATTTATTGCTTTTTTGAAAAGGAGAAAACTTCAACTCTAGCACATGTGAAGTATACTAAGTAAATTTTATATCATGATTTTATTCAAAATAGAATCTCCATCCAACAAATTTGAGTGTGTGGGATGGGGATAGCTATTTCCAAAGAAAATGTTCTTTTAAAACAGACATTAAAATTGGTTAATTTTGATTTTGAAAAGAACCTCCATGTAACAATCATAAGATTTGTTAAATGAGGTTTGGTTATATGTGTTTTATGCCTTTTTGAAAATTTCTTACATTTTTTTTTGTGTAAAGATCTTTTATTATGTGGATTTTGAAAAAGTGCTTTTGGAAAGACATGTTATTTTGCAGAAGGGTTTTATTTTTCTTACTATTCATGGGATGAACCTTGCCTCACCATCAGGATGGTGAAGAGGTTCTTAATTTTGGTCATCTCCTTTGTTTGATTAATTTTAATTTTCACCTATTGGGGAACTAGGGATTTTAAGACCTACATAAAGTGAGGTCCTAAAATCTAAAGGATGTTGGCAAACTTTGCTTAAGGATGAAATAAGCTAAGTGCCAATGGAAAGAATGATAGTCTCAGGCCTATATAAAATGTAACTCCACTATCGGTGCTTGGAGACAATAATTGTCTACTAAAGATGGAGAGAGAACCATCCCCAGTGGAGTTGCCAAAAAAATCTATGGTGTTTATTTTTGGGATGTGATATACCACACAGATCTTAAGGGGTACTTATTGAAGTGATCGAGTACGATAGTAAGGAATGATGTACTATCTCAAAAGATAGAAATTACCACCCTATAATGGACCTAATCACCTAATAAGGACTCCTAAGGAATGATGGATCTCTAAATATACTAAAGATCTTTCCCCACTTTATATATGGAAAGTAAAAGTAGGGTTTATTTTAAGTGGGTTCGTTAAGTCCTCTATGGAGCAAGCCCCATAGTTATTACATCTAAGAATGGGAATTCTTAAGAATACTCGATTAAAGTAGACAATTAGATCTCCAAAGATTTCAAGGTTAAGACTATCAAAGGATTGGTTTTTAGAAAATCAAATGGGATAGATCAAGGAGAAGACTTATTTTTGGAATCCAAAGGGAGAAAGTAGAAATGCACATGATACTAGAAGCCTAGTGAGCATTCCAATCTACCTATAAGCTTTTATATTTGAAATTGAAGAGAGTTAATTATTTGAGTTGACATTTTATTAGATTGTTAGGGTTTATAATTCCACAACATAAGATTGTGAAAATGCCTAAGAGGTGAGAATTTGTGCTTGTAGCCCGAAGAAAATAGCTACCTCATATCTTAAATCTAGGGAGCTTTGGTGAGGGCCAAAAACAAAATCTAAAATGGGTATATGGTTTACCTACAAGAGAGAATAAACCACATTGGACTTATTACCTTGAGTGGCAACCAGCTAACTCCTACTTTAAATCCATGTAGGCAAGTCTTTTGCAAGATGGCTAGGCTATTTATTTAGAAAGGAGACTAAGTCCTTAAACTCACTAAGAGACTAGAGCATGGTATGAATTCATGATTAATTTTAATGCATCAAATTTATTTGATTCTTGTTTTGACAGCTATGGGATTTTGTATGCCTAAATGCATGAGAACTTGATTATGAGCCAAATCAAGAGAGAAAGGGGTGTTCTTCCATCTCTCTCTGTTTTATTCTCGCAGATGGAAGCCCTCTTAATAAGAGTGGAAGAATATGACATGCATGATGTTATACATTTCATCAACTAAGGGTTGCTAAAATTTTATTATCTTGATTTAATTCCTAGGCTTTTATGTGAGGTTATGAGTTATTTTAAATTTTATGAGTTATTAATTTGGGGTAGAAAATTAATTTTATCCTAAGAGCCTACCGCATCCAGGCCACACATTAAACATCAAATATGAAAAACTAGAAAAAGAATGTTGTTCTAATGTGTAATCTAAACACAACATCAAATAATTTTATAGACTACCGTAAAAGAATAAAAGGCCTGCGATGGTTCACAACATAAAGAAAAAAAAGATGGGTAGTGAAGCTCTACTTATACAATATAAAAAATAACATATGCTATGGGGGTCTTCTTTTCTTCATTCCTTCTTTCTCTTCTTTTTGATCTGATTTGCTCCAAAGCAATCACAGGGCACCCCAGGGACTAAGCCTTCTGGTCGATGCTCATCCTAATCTCCCATAACACTAATCATAATTTATAATGCAAATTACATTAAAATAAGAAAAGCAAATCTAACTACACCTACAAAATAAATGTTAGCTAAACACACCATCCAACCCAAGCAATTATATGAATAATTTGGACTTAGTTCCTCACACATAGGTAACCAAGCTCACTTGTCCTAACGGTTATGCTTAGGGCTAAGCATAAAAGCATTTATATTTTACAAACCCCCTTAAGCACAACCCCAGAAATATGATTAGCTAATCACCTACCATCCAGTATGACATACATTATAAACATCCAGCTAAAATATTACATTACAAAAAATACAACATCATACATACAACGCCTAACTAGCACTAGAAGTGGTGACTTAGTATTCTAATGTATGTGCTTAAGGCTGTGGAAAGACTTTACTTTCTTTAGTTTAAGTTTCAATTTGAGTTTGAATTTATTTAAATTTTACCTTTGGGTGATTTCAATTTAAATGATTTAATGATTTATTTTTATTTTACTTTATTTGGTTAAAATGATGTTTAGGTTTTCAAGAATGAAGAGTAGAATGAATTCCATTTGTATAGAACTCACCCCATTCTACATCCTAACTCCTAAAGAATCTAACGGTCCTTAAGTATCTTAATTAGCATTTGAATTTGTGTAATTCATTTGATTTAGAATTTAGAATTTGAGTTTTTTAAGTGTTTGATTGATTGATTTTGGTGTTTTTATTTAATTACATCTTGATAATTCAATATCCTTAATATCTAATGAAGTTTAAGTTTGTTTAAATCATGTTTTGATTGATTAATTAGATTAGATGTTTTGGTTTAATTAAATCTTGATAATTCAATATCCTTTTAAATTAATATTTAATTTTCTTGATTATGTTATGTGATTAATTTGTTTATCATGGTTCATTTATTTGTAGTTTGGATTAGATTAATGAAATTTTATTTGATTTTTTAATTGAGTTTGATTGTAATTAGATTTTATTTTTAATCTCATCCATTTGTCATGTTTATCAAAGTTTGGTTTGTATTTTGATTTCATTGATAGTTAAGTTTATCTTATTTAAGTAAGTTGAATGAGATTTGATTTGATTACATATTAAATTGATGAGTCTTTCTTAAATTTAATTTGATTTAATTTGATTGATTAGCTTTATTAGTCTATGGGTTTGCTTAGTTCAATGTGATTATGATAGTTTAATTAAGATGTATTTATGTTAATTATAAAGATTTGTTTAATTTTCAATTTGATTTCATATTTGTTTAGATTAATGATGTATTAATGACTTAATAGTTTAGGTTTAATTTAGGTTATTATTTATTAATTTATGTGATTGCTTTAAGTTTAATTTATTAATTTGATTGACTTAATTTAAGATATGTGATCAAATTAATTAGTAGATTAATTTTTGATTTGAATTTAATTAAAAGTTAATTTGGTTCATTAAGATGATGGATTAATTCATTAGTTTGCATTAAAGTGTATTCAATGGATTAGCTTAAGTAATTAGTTTAATTAAGAAGTGTGTTTAAGTTAATTAAATAAGATTTATTTAATTTTTAATTTGGTTTTATATTTATTTAGATTAATGATGTAATTATTTAATGATTTATGTTTAATTTAGATTTGATTGTATTTAATGCATTTATGTTTATTGCTTTTTAATATGATTAATTTGATTAACTTAATTAGTTTACTGAGTGTGATTAATTATTAAATAAAGATTTTTTTAATTTAATTTGATTTATTTAGGTTAATGATGCAATTAATGACTTTAATAAGTTTAAGATTTGATTAGCATTTTAATCATTTTGGTTTGATTGCTTAAGTTTAATATGATTAATTTGATTAAATTAGTTTATTTAAGAGGTGTGATTAATTAGTAAATTAAATTAGTTTGAGGAATTAATTTTAATGATTTTAATTAATTTGGTTCATTAAGATAAAATTAAGTTTGAATTAATTAAATGTTTAAATTAAGTTTGAAAGGGTAAATTTTTTAAATCATTAGATTATAAAGAATTTAATTAATGACTTAATTTCACATGTGAGTGATTGTTAAGTTTTACTTAAGTTTGATTATTAAAGGATTATTGTTTACCATCATATTAAATGAATTAATTTTTAATTAAGTTTGATTATTTATGATTAGATTTTATTTAATTTGATTCATTTATAAATTTATTTAATTTATACATATTTGATTTAGTTATTAGGTTTGAAATATTAATGGTTTAATCATCTTATTCCAAATGAATGTGATTTAATCATTAATTAAGTTTATTTAACTTTATGTTTTAATTAATTAATTAATATTAAAATTATGTTGATTGGTTTATTAATCAATTTAATTTTAGTTTATTTAATGATTAATTAGTTTAATTTTATTTGATTCATTAAGAGTTTCATATGATTAAGATATGCTTAGTGTTTAGTTATACTAGTTTGAATGTTAAAGTTTCCTAGATTTGTTTAATTTTAAGTTTGATTTAAGATTTAATCATTTAATTGAGTTTATTAATTTTAAATAGGTTTAATCATATTTAATTTAATTTCTTATGGATGATATTTTTTTTATTTGATTTGAATGATTGCTAAGTGTATTTCATTTCTTTTTTAATTTGATATTTAAATTATTTTAGAATATATTTTAATTAATTCTTAATTGATTAAACTTTAATCTTAGTTTGTTTGGGGTTCATTAGAATTCTTATCACATTATTTAAGAGTTTGGATGTCAATGAATTTAAGTCATTTTGAAGATTTTTATAAATTTTAATTTTGTTTGATTTATTTTATTAAAATGGACAATCTAAACTTTAAAATTTAATTTCTTCAATCCGTGTCCTTTCACTGAGATTTTATGGTAGGTGTGTTTTATTTAATTTCAATTATTTTTAACTCAATTTGACTTATATTTTAGAGTAATTAATGAAACTTTATTTTACTACAATAACAACAAATAACAAGTTTTCCATTAATTACATGAATCCTTGTTAATATTATGAGTGAAATTCATTTAATTCAAGTTAAAGGTCATTTTTATACATCTTAACCAAGTCTTTATCTATTTATTTTTTTAACATAAGGCAAATTTAATGCATCTTTTAATTGTCATTATTTATTAAATCATTAAGTCTCTAATCTTATCTATCATTTTGACAACTTTTTAACATATATTTCATTTTATTCTAAGAGTAAAGCCACTCATCCATGAGCATCCTCAAGAACATTAACTTAGTCTTATGTTTCTCTTTTACCAACATTCTTAATTAAGTCATGATGTCTTACCACCATCTTATAAAATTTTTTCCTTTAAGATGGAACTTTTCTATCTAAGATTATTCCACCACTTATCCAACTTGATTACTAATAACATCTCCATCTATTTCACCATCATTTTGAACAATAGAGCCTAAATATTAATCGCCATTTATTAATGATTTATTATAATGTAAAATTATATTAAAAAAAAATATAATCTAACTTCAAAAATATATCTAAAAATTATGTGAGTTTTTATATGATTTAAAAATTTCAACTTAATCATCATATTAATTTAAATTAATGAATTTTTATTTTTACTAAACTTAAATTAAGCTCAAACAATTCAATAAAATTTGATTTGTTGGATTCCTCTCAAAAAAAAGACAAATCCAACTCTTGTTTGTAATTTTTGTTAAGTATTTTATTTTTATGAATTTTTGAAGTTTCGGTAATTTAAATATTTTTTAAATAGATTTTTCTACTTTAAATATACGCGCATCGATGTGGCTACACAATTGGCATGGTCACCGACGAAGGGACAACACGCCGCATGGTAGAAGTGATGGATGACGCATCATGATCTGATGACCATATCGCAATCATCCGAGGCGGATCGCACGATCGCGACGCGATCTAGGTCGCTCAATCACGCAAACCACGGATCGAGATTGCATGATCGGGCCCGATCGATCGAATCCGGTTATCCGATCTCGATGTGAACCGGATCGACTAGCCGATTGGAGCTGAAACGAAAAAATAGAGGTATTTTGGAAAATATGAGAAATTCTAAGTAAAAACTTGTCTAAATGGACTCATTTTCATCGATTCGCACCAAAAAATTCTATTTTCTAATCGAGATGATTTAAAGTAAAAAAATGCGAATAAAACTACGCAAACAATCGTCATAAATGAAGGATCCTAAGGCTGACTATGTTTTTTGAAAGTTACCTCACCGGGGATGATTTTGGCACAATGATGAAGACACTGTGAGTGGGGAAGAAGCTTTGGAATGAGCTTGATCTTTACCTCCCTTTGAATGTCATCTCTCCAATGTTCACCGCTTGAAAAGCTTTATTATATTTTTTTGAGCTCAATTCAAAGAGGTGGGGATGGGTTCCTTTTGCTTTGGGAGCTTTGGGGCTGAATAGTAGGAGGAAGAAAAATGAAGCCTCATTTCCCTCCTTTATAATGGCAAAAATCCATTTTTTTTGAATTTTTTGGCTCCAAAGTATTATCATCTTACTTGGGGTGGTTGGGATGGATGGATTGATTAAGGACTTTGATTTTTTTCTCAAAGTCCTCTCTTGTCACCATATGATCAGCTCCATTGAATGCAAATGTTGGGGAGGAGTTAAAATGCATGTGATGGGGGAGAATTAAATGAGGTTGGGTGGAATTGAGGGAGGATCCAGGGATTTAAATGGTTGGGTTGATTTTGGGCTGATCCCAAATGGTTTGGGTGGGTTTGATCAACCCCAATGGGTCATGTTGGTTTCAAGGGATTTGGCTCAATTTGGGTCATATGGGTTATCAATTGACCATTTGATCAAATTGGCCAAATTGGTTTGGTTATTGATTCAATTGGCTAATGAAGATGAATGTGGTCTTTATTTTGAATCAATTAATTTAATTTGATTTAGGCCAAATTGACCCTTTAGGCAATTTGGGCTAGATCAAGTTGAGCAATTGATCAAATTAGCTAATTATGGTTTGGTCAAGTTCAATAATCAATTTGGAATGAACTTGAGCCATTGGTTGCAATCAATTTGGGTTAGATCATGATTTGACCCAATTTGGTCCTTTAGGCCAATTTGGGTCAACTTGGATCAAATGGTCAATTGGACTTGGTTTGACTCAATTTATGGTCAAGTCATATTTAAATATTGATTTTGGGTTGACTCAAATCATTAGGTTTAATCAATTTGATGTAGGATTAGTTTTGGCTAGTTGCAGTTCATTTGGGCTAAAGATTGACTTGGTCAAATGACTAAGTTGACTTAGTTTGACCCAATTGATTACAATTGATCATCTGGGATGATCAACAATCATGGTAGAAATTTTGGTGAGCTTGGTTCAATCTAATTTGGGTTGGATTAGAAGTTTTTAGGTCACTTTGAATCAAATGAACCTAAGTGGATCAATTGGTTTGGTTTTGGTTTGATTTAGTTTAGTTGAACATATATATGATCCCTAGATTGAAATATAAACCAAAGAATCAATTTGGAGTCCAATAGGTTTTGCTCAAAAAGTTTTAAGTCAAAAGGGTTAAGTTTGACTTGACTTGGTTCGATTTGATTTGATGATTGTTGATGATTGTAAATTTTATTTATTTTGAATAAATGATTGAATGGATGATTGATTCGAAAGAAAATCTATTGATTTTGACTTGATTTGGATAGAATTTGGCTAAGTCCAAAGAATTGACTTAAAGGGCTTAGATTGAGTTTGGATTTGATTTTAGATATAGTTTTGGTCATTTGAATTTGAATTTTACTTATATTTATGAATATAAATGAAGGAATAATTTATTTATAAAGAGATCAATTATGTTTGATTTGATCTAAAGGGAGTTTTGGCTAAGCTTATGAATGTGGTTCATATGGCTTAGGAAGTGTGTTAGGATTTGAATTTAATTTTGGGTTTCAATCATTTGGAGTCAAATTTGAAATTAGATTTGGAATTTGAATTTGAATTTGATATTTAATTTAGGAATTGAATCTAGGTTTGATTTGAGAAAGTGTCTCTAGATTAGGTTTATGCTATAGGATAGGTAATTTCCTTAAGCCCTAAGACATAACCTAATCTTATGATTAACACATCTAAGTCTCTAGGCTAAGGTTAAGTGTTCACCTAATCATTAGATGTGTCTTATGATTAAAAAAATCTTAGTGTTTAGAAGATTCCTAAGTCTAAGAAGAGGAGGTTAAAAACTCACTCCAAAAGTGAGGTCAACAGCAATAGAACAACATGATTTTCATAGATTTCTTAAAGAGTGATGTTTGAATGTGTGGCATGGATGATAGGCTATTTAGAGAAAAAATAATTTTCAACCCAAATTAACAACTCATAACTAAAAATTTAAAGCAACTCATAATGCCATTCTAAAGCCTAGGTTATAATCAAGATAATTTAAAATTTTAGCAACTCATTAGTTGAATGTTGAATAACTAACATCATGCATGTCATCTTATTCCACTCTTGAATAGGGAGTGCCTCCATTCTTGCACAACAGGGAGTGTTTGACCTGTGAGAGAAACCCCTCATGATGGAGAACACCTCCTCTCTCAAATTTGGCCAATAACTTAATTTCATCATGCATTTAGACATAATTTTTGAAAAACATGTGTCCAAATGAATGTATCAAAATGATATAAAATTTGTAAATTTTGTATTTAGCTTAAGGTATGATTTCATACCAATCATGTTTTAGTCTTTTAGGGGGTGAGTTTAGGACTCTAGTCTCTTTTCCAAATTAAATAAAAAGCCTAGCTATCTTGCGCATACATAAGACCATCCTACATGAGTTTAAAGCGTAGGAGGTGTTAGCTGGCAGCCACTCCAGGCGGTTGTAAGTCCAGAAGAGTCAGATGGATTTATTCTCTCTTATGGAGGTAGACTATTGCATCCCCCTTCCTGCTTGGATTTAGGTCGTGCTCTTAGCTTATGCTAAGGCATCCTAGACTTAAGATCCAAGGTTGCATATTTTCTTCTGGCTACGAGTATAAATTCTCACCTCGTAAGTATTTCCACAATCTTGTGTTGATGGACTATAAGCCCTAACATTCTAATAAAATTCCAACTCAAATTAAAACTAACTCTCTCATTTAAATATATAAAGCCTCACTATAAGAAAGATTGGAGTATTCACTAGGCTTTCTAGTATCATGAGTACTCCCTACTTCTTCTCCCTTAGAATCCGTAAATAAGTCTTTCCAATAGAACATTCTAACTCGATTTTTCCTAAATACCCCATTCACTGATAGTCTAACTTTAAAATCTTTGAAAATATTGATTGACTACTTTAATCGAGAGTGTTCTTAAGAAATTCCCATTTCATAAGATGTAATTAACTATGGAAGCTTGCTTCCATAGGGAATTAAAGAACCTGGTATAAAATAAATCCTATTTTACTTTTTCATATAAAGAAGGAGAAAGATCTCTGGTATATATGAAGACCCATCTACCTTATGAGTCCTTATTATGTGATTAGGTCTATTATAGGGTGGTGTCTCCATATTTTGAGAAGGTACATCATACCTTAATATTGTGCTCGATCACTTCAATAAGTACCCCCTAAGATTTGTGTGGTGTCCCAACGACTCCAAATTAAGACACCAACATGGACACTTAAAGAAGTTATTGATACTTTTGTACAAGCTATTAGCAAATTGATTAAGACTGCCTCCCCTTACCTTGTATAATCTATAAGTTCATGGAAAGGTTTGTCCAATAATCTGGTTTTAAAAGAATTTGTTGGCATCATTTTTTGTCATCACCCTATGTTATGGATGAACATATATTTCGCTTGCCCATAATCTTCTCTCATGTCATTATCAATCTTAGAATAATATTTGTGAGTTCATCGTGTTTGGAACTTTGATAATAATGCATGTGACAAGCATGGTGGCTAATTTGCATCATTTTAAGATGAAATTTCATGCATGAAATATTTGTTCATATAAAAAAATTTATTGGGATCTTATTTCATAAGATGGAATGTGCCAATCTGTCAAATCATCAAGACAATCCAAATTATACAATAATTGTCAATTCTTAAGGTGAAAGTCAATTATCAAATAATTATTCATATGTATAATTTAATTTATTAATCTACATGAACATGCATATTTGATGCACTCACCACATTCATGTACATATGTATATCATTATGGTCATATTTGCAAATAAAAAATTAAATTATATAAATACTTTTATTCTTTTTGGCCTTTCATTCTCGTTTTTTTCTTTCATTTCATTTCTCTTTCTTATATTTATTGTTATGTGACAATCATACATGTAAGAGTACATGATCATATAAGTAATAATTGTTTGGTCCACTCACTTCATAGTCACTTATCTTTTTCTATTCCACATGATATTCCTTATTCTCTTGATTAGTTTAGTAGCTTATAAGCTCCATATGTGAGATTGAGCTTACTCAAATCTTGGGGTGTCATGAAGGAAGGTGAAATAGGAACTATTAGCTTCTCATTTAATGGCCTCAAATAAGCATTGTTTTCTTGCTATCCTATTTTTTTAACTCGCCTAAACACCCACCTCTTGTTGAATGCTATGTTGAAAGTGCAGTGAGCCCAAGTCTAATTAACAAAGAAAATTAATTTAAGATTTAAACAAAATTATTAAATTTTATAAATGTATAATAACTTAATATTTATATAAAATTACTCAAATAAATTACATAATATTTATAAAATTAATTTTTTTAATTACATCATTACATGTAGTTTGATGAAATCACAAATAAATACAAAATTAATTTAATCTAAATAAACTTTAAATTAAATTAATTTAGTATTACATAAATCTTAAAATTATAAATTATTTAGAGGATTGGTGTTAGATAATTTTAAACCCAAAAAATTATATTAACTAATTTCATTAATTTTGTTGCGTGCTAGAAAACCGCCAAGGTAGAGTAAAAGTTTTGCCTTGCACAGTCCAAAGATAAGAAAAAGATGGAACAATAAAACTCAAATTTTACTGAAAAATCTCGAAAAGAGGGAAAAATCACGAGGCTAGCCCAAGAAAAGCTTCCACTATGTATATGTTTGAGTACAAGATCTTCCGATAAGGATTAAATCAGTATGAGAAAGGACAACGGGCAATACGAGCGATTTTGGCAACGATGTTGGCAGACGATGTTGATATGTGATGACCGAGATAGTGGTGATGATGACCGACAATGGTCGGTGAGAATCGGCGGTAATGACGGCGGCCGGCGGTGATTGAGTGGTGCTGGCAGTGCTTGGAGGATCTTTAGAGCTCTCTCCTCTCTCTTGCTCCCCTCATATAAGAAATAAGGCTATTTATAGATTGGAGGAGTGGCGTCTATAACATGCAAAATCGAACCACTCCTCTCCATCGGACGGCTCATGATGAATCCCTTGATCATATGATGTATTTTGTGTATTTGAATGCTCAATGAAGTCGGAATTGTAAGATCATTGTCGAACCGCCGAGACACTCGATTTGACTATAAACACTCCATATTTGAGAGCTTTTTTTAGGAATTTAACGATGTCTCAAAGTTTCCAATGATATTTTAAGTGCTTGATCTCACCAATTTCTGACAATTTCAAGATCAAGATTGATTACTAAAGGAATTTTCAGGGTCATATCAGTTGCCCTCTTATTTTTGGATGAGATTATCTCAATCATCAAAAAATATATATGCCAAGTACTTCAAAATAGTAAATTCTTCAACGAAATCCATGCGGGCATTTACGGGCATTTGCGGGCACAAGGTTTCGGGTTGGATTATGCAGAACGGGTTGCAAGAAATTGCTAGTGGTCAAGCAGCTTTATAAGTCAAGAAAGCCGCGACCTCCGGGTCGGTTTAGACCGAACGGTCGCGGAAAAGGTCTGAGTCGCAGCCGCTGATAAGGTCGAACGAATGGAAACAAATTTGGCAGTCACGCAGGCACCGCTGAACGGGCCAGTAGTTAACGCTGGTCGCTGCGGTTTTGCGGCGAATGGCTGACGCGGCTAGCGAACGGTCGACGCTGGGTCGCTGACGGAGGCGCAGTCATGAACGCCAATAATGCGCTGGTCGCAGAATCGGCGAGCGGGCGGTATCGCGAACGACAATACCGCCATAGATCATTGAATGACACCGCCACGACGGCGTCATGCGATGGGCTGATGCCACCGGTAAAAACGTCTGTTTTGGCCCGTTTTCACTCGTTTTGACCCGTTTTGACCAATTTTGAACGGTTTTGGATGGTTTTGGGCGGTTTTGGACACTTTTTTACCCTTTTGCCCCTAAAAAGGTCTATAAAAAGCCCCCAAGGGCAAAGGGAGAAGGCACCTTCTCTTCTTCTTGAGAGAAGGTCTGAGGCATCAAGACCAGTAGTTCATACCAAGGCTCCAATTTTCCTCGAAAGAGGTGTTAACTAACCTTGTGACCGACCGGACGGAGGCAATCAAGACCGTAGTTCATATGGCAAGGCTCCGCTTTTCCCTTGAAAGAGATGTTAACTAACCTCGCCGACCGGATAGAGGTGATCAAGACGTAGTTCATACGGCTCCGCTTTTCCCTCGAAAGATGTGTTAACTAACCTCGTTGGACCGACCGGATGAGGCGATCAAGACTGTAGTTCATACTGGCAAGGCTCCGCTTTTGAAAGAGGTGTTAATCGACCTCGCCGACAACCGGTTCGGCGATCAAGACCCGTAGTTCATACCCAAGGCTCCGTTTTCCCTCGAAAGAGGTGTTAACCTCGCCGACCACCGAGATGGAGGTGATCCGAGACGATAAGAGACCTCTCAATCGATGGTGGCGGCGACGTGGTCGGCCAGATAACCAAACGATGGTGGTGACCAACGGAGATTACCGATGATGGTCGGCCGCAGGATAACGCAGTAGTGACTGGTAGCGACGGGTGTAATCCAACCAAGAACTGCAGTCGATGGTGGCATCGGGCGCCGAAAGTGAAGATTGCCGGCGATGGTCGGCAGTAGTGACCGGCAGGTAAGTGGCGCGGACCGCCTACGCTGGCGGCGACGGGTTTCAGCAATGGCAACCGCGATGTGAATATTGCGGACCAGCATTGGTAGTCGAAGATGACCGCAGCTTGTTGGTGATCGCTACACGGCAGATGGAGATGGTCTGCCGATGGGGTGGTCAGCGAAGGGCAACCGCAGCAGTAGTGCGAATTAGCATCTAGTAGGGGATGACCGACGCGTTCTGCGGACCGCAAAAATGCCGGTGATGGTCGAAGAAGTGGTTGCCGATGAGGGTGTCGCAGGGCAATGCGACGGTAGCGACGGCGGCGGATGGCGCCTGAATGACCTGATGACCGGAGACACCGGTGATGACCGACGGCGATTGGGCGATGGTCGAAGCGACGCATGGTAAATCTGATACCGACTGGGGTTGGCGGCCGGGGTTGTGGGCAAATGGCAACGCGAATGACGGCGCGGATCGCCGTGGATCGCGATGACACGACAATGGTGATGACCTATCCGAGGTTGTTTGTTAGAGTGTTTGCTCAATGATGTTAACACGATGATGTTAACTTGTGTGGAAGAGGTTGAATTGAATCCGCTGAGAATTTTTGAACTATCCGAGGTTGTTTGTCAGAGTCTTTGCTCGATGACGTTAACCTATGTGGAAGAGGTTGAATTGAACCGGAGAATTTTGACCTATTTGGTGGTTGTCGAGTCTTTACCGATGACGTTAACCGTATGGAAGAGGTCGAATTGAATCCGAGGATTTTGACCTATCGAGGTTGTTGTTAGAGTGTTACCATGACGCAACTGTGAAAGAGGTTGAATCAACACCTTGAATTTTTGACCTATCCGAGGTTGTTTGTCGAGTGTTACCGATGACGTTAATCATGGAAGAGGTCAAATTGAATCCATTGAGGATTTTGACCTATCCGGGTTGTTTGTCGAGTATTACCCGGCGACGTTAACTGCGGTGGAAGAGGTTGAATTGAATCCGAGGATTTTGACCTATCCGGGTTGTTTGTCTTGCCGACGACGTTAACTGTGGAAGAGGTTGAATTGAATCCGCCGAGGATTTTGACCTATCCGGTTGTTTGTCGAGTCTTTGCTCGATGATGTTAACTCGTGTGGAAGAGGTTGAATTGAATCCGAGAATTTTGACCTATCCGAGGTTGTTAGTCAGAGTGTTACCTGATGACTTTAACCTGTATGGAAGAGGTCGAATTGAATCCGCTGAGAATTACCTATCCGAGTTTATTTGTCAGGGTGTTACCCGATGATGTTAACCTGTATAGAAGAGGTCATGGGAAGTCCACCGAGGACCTTTTGACCTATCCTAGGTTGATTGTCGAGTCTTTGCTTAACTGCATGTATGGAAGAGGTTGAATTGAATCCGAGAATTTTGACCATCGAGGTTGTTTGTCGAGTGTTACCCACCGACGCACCTAGATGAAAGAGGTCGAATTGAATCCGAGAATTTTGACCTATCCGAGATTGTTTGTCGTGGTGTTACCCGGCGACGCAACTGTATGGAGAGGTCGGAAGTCCACCAAGGACCTTTTGACCTATCCTAGGTTGTTTGTCAGAGTCTTTGCTCGATGACGTTAACATGTATGGAAGAGGTCGTATGAAGTCCACCAAGGACCTTTGACCCATCCTAGGTTGTTTGCCAGAGTCTTTGCTCGATGACGTTAACCTGTATGGAAGAGGTCGATTAAAACATCCATTTGTGGTTGTAAAAATTGCTCCTTAACCTGGCCTTATTTTTCCATGAGTATGATTGGAAAATCATATGCAAAGCTATATCTCTTCTCAATGTTGAAATATCCTCCAACTTTAACTTGTTTCTTGGGATGGTAATCAATTAGATGCTTAACATTGGCGATCTTCTGAGATTAAGAGTTACCCCCCAGTTTCCGATAGAATCTGAAGGAACTAAGTTTGACGAATCTTCATTCTTCGTTTGCGCTCCTTAAAAGCTTGAAATGCTCCACGTCGATGGTAGTTTTGATCTTGTTGGGGAACTTGGTCGCCATACAAGATGATATAATGGGAATCGCTTATCCACGACGCCAAACTATTGCAAAAATCGATGGTAAAGTAAAAGTTTTTGCCTTAGCTTCGTTAGGGAGTCCAGCACACACACAGATATTTAAAGAGTGAACAATAAAACTCCAAAATTTTTACGTGGAAAACCTCGAAAAGAGTGAAAAATCATGAGGCCTAGCCCAGTAAAAAGCTTCCACTATGTATCTGTTTCAGAGTACAAGATCTTCCATCACGGAATCAGATATGAGAAAGGGACAACAGTTGCTAGTAATAGATGATGTTGACGACAATGTTGACGATGGTGTTGACGGCGATGTTGACAATGATGACCGACGATAGTGGTCGGTGATGATGACCGCAGGTACAAAGACGAGAATCGTGGTGGCGGCCCACGGCGTGGCGACGGCATAACACGAGTGGTGGCACGATTGTGCTTGGAGGATCTTTAGAGCTCTCCTCTCTCTTGCTTGGGCTCCCCTCATATGAGGAATGAGGCTATTTATAGATTGGAGGAGTGGCGCCTGTAATACATGCAAAAATCGAACCACTCCTCTCCATGACGGCTCATGATGAATCCCTTGATCATATAATATATTTTGTGTATTTGAATGCTCAAATGAAGTCAATTGTAAGATCTTTGGCTTGTCGAACCGCTCGTCAAGACGCCGATTTGACTATAAACACTCCATATTTGAGATTTTTTAGAATTTAACCGATGTCTCAAAGTTTTCAATGATATTTTAAGTGCTTGATCTCACCGCCAATTTCTAATTAGCTTGCTTTCGGCATCAAGATTCATACTTCGACTAGAGAAATTTTCAGGGTCATATCAAATTTAAATATCCAAAATTATACTTTAAAAAATTATAATTTATTATTTTAATTAATTATAAATAATGATATATCATAAATCATAAAAATTATTGCATGAATATCTTAAACAAAATCAAATAATAGAATAAATATTTTCTCTTAGTTATTTTAATTAAATAATCTTCATAATGAAATTTATGTTTTAGTGCAACAACAGCACATCAACAAGCCTTTATCTCACTACAAGGGGTTGGCTACATGGGTCCTTTTTCTCCATTGTGTCATATTAAGTGTCAAATTCTCATTTAATTCTAATATAATAAGGCCATTTTTTTATACTTCCTAACCAAGTTTCTTTAGGTATGCCTTAACCTTTCTTAATATAGATCAAATCTAATACATGTACTCTAACTTAAGTCATTTGATGTTTGGCATTTTATGTGACCAAACAATCTAAGGCAACTCTCTATAATCTTATCTACCATTGGAGCAACTCCAATCTTTTCAGCTATGCATTTATTTTACATTTTGTCTCTAATTGTAAAACCACTAATTCACTTAAGCATTCTCATCTCTACAACAATTAACTTAATTTTATGATTTTCCTTTACTGGCCAACATTCTAGGCCATAAAGCATTATAGGTCTCACTACCATCTTATAAAAATTTTTCTTTCTATCACACAACAAGCCCGATGTTTTCCTTCAGTTCAACAATCCACTTCAATTTAGGTGGGCAAGCTATAATTTAATGTACTAAGCTCATGTTAAAAAGAATGAGATTGTTTAAATACTAAGAGGCCATTTGGGATCACTTTTGTTTTTTATTTTTTATTTTATATTTTTAATTTACTTTGTTTATATTTTGCTTAAAAATGAAACTTGTTTAATTGTACTTATTATTAAAAAAACAAAAAATAAAATCACGTGAAAAATACATTAAACAAACATATTTTCAAAAAATAACATAAAAATAAAAACAAAAAACATAAATCAAAATTGATCCCAAACAACCCCTAAGATTATCAAGTCCCAAACTTTAGATGATAAAAGTGGAGGGTTGTGTTAACTAAGGGGTTGTTTGGGATCACTTTTATTTTTCATTTTTTATCTTATATTTTTGTTTTATTTTGTTTATATTTTACTTTTAAATAAAATTTGTTTGATTGTACTTGTTATTTTTAAAAACACTTAAAATATTTTTAAATGTTTTGAGTGTTTTTAAAAAAGAACATTTTTATTTTGAAAATAAAAAATAAAATCACATAAAAACACTCTAAACAAACATGATATGCAATCAATTAAAAGAAGCATCAATACCACCAAAGCTCCACTATGATTCTCCACAACCAAATTGCCTTTGTTTGAAGAAGAGGAGATCTACCACATCAACATCATCACCAAAATCATAATCACTTGGAAGGCAAGCCAAGAAGATGCAACAACTTTGGAGGCAAGGAAAAGCAAGCAAGGATTTTTTTTTTCCTCCGACATAAGCTTCGTAGGAGAAGTCCAGTACATCAAAGGATAGTGGTTGGTGTTGGTGATACAACCACTTTGATAAGCCTATAATTATTATTACTTGAAATTCTCAAATATTGCAAACAATTTCCCTTCCAAATGAGAGATAAGGCTAGTTCATGTATTTGCCCCAATTAATCTCTTCTATAAATCAATGTCTAACCAAACATTGTGTATAATTTTAGCAATTGAACCCCTCACTAGAGTGTCACCCTTGTTGATGGAGAGTTCCACAAAATGAAATTTTAAACCTTGACTAACAATATAATTTTGTACATATCTTCTAAAGTATTTTCTTGTGCAATATCTTTTATTTCATTTTAGGTACAAAGATAGCATTGCTTGCTTAAATTTGCTACTACAAATGCTTGTTGCCAAAGAAAGCCAAAAAAGTTCTAAGAAAATCACACATATAGTTTGCATATTTTGCTTTTTTTTAAATCACAATGTACACAATTATTTCATAAAATAAATTATATAAAATATGCAAGATTTACATCTAAGAGGACTATGTGCCCTCTCCCTTGAAATTTCATTATAGATTAAGTTAACTAAATAGCCATTGTATTGAGCTTTCTTCACTCCTTAATTTCAATGCTACTATATCTACATATCATCATGTCATCTAAACCAAAATCCTAAATAATGTAGATGACCTCAATATGAGATTAAGAGAATTTGAGCTTCACATTGGATGATATACATCTAAAGAATGATAATAGGTTTTATGAAATAATGAAAATTTTAATAAACTCAAATAATTAATAAAAAAGTTTTGGCAAAGCATAATCATACATTAGTTATGTGGATCTCTTAGACAATCTTAGAATTCATAGGTAGAGAGGTAAGCTTATGTGCATCCTTAGATTAACATGAGTCTTGTCTAGGATCAATTCCATTTTTTTTTTATTTTTACATTATTTTTAAAATATATTTTTTGATGTATTGTTAATGAATTTTTTTATTTTAAAATAAATCATATTATTTCGAAAAATACTCAAAGCTGTATTTGAGTGTTTTAAAAATAACTATTAATTAGTCTTCTAGCTCTTTTGAACAAACTTAAAATCTATAAGTTGTGCCTTGAAACTTTTAGATATTAATAGATTACTTTGAAACCCATGAGATGTGCTTTAAAATCCACAAATACTCTAAAATAATGTTTATCTTTGAAATATAAGATATTTTACATCAGCTCTAAATCACATTTGGATCAATGCATACATATTTAGTGTGTTATATAAGTACACCACACCTATCAGAGTTCATTTTTGTCACATTCATAAGCCTTAACATATAATAGACTTGTTGCATGTGAGTCATCATACCTCACCCAAGTTAGTTTCAATACTGCACTGGTTTATTAGGTCAAACTCCTTTCTTGACTCATCAAAATTTCATACATCCTTATTATATCTTAGTTTACACTTTATAAGTCAAGTTTAGGTCATATACCAAACTTGGCTATGTGTACCACATCTCGCCATATCTTAACAAGACACATGGACAATAGATCAATCATCACTTACAATGTTAATCTAACAAAGTATGGTAAATTAAACAAAATTCTAAAAATTACATTTTCAATGGCAACATGTAACATGCAAACATGAAAGATTTCATTCTTATTAAATGTTAAGATAATAAGTGTCATCAAATGAGCTATTTCTTGATAAATTTGTGTGAATTTAATCACAGATACACACACAATACAAATATAAGAGCTTTAACCTAAAATCTCTTAGTTGACAACTTAAGCTCCAAACAAATGAAATATTAGTGGCATCTAAAGAACCTAATTAATGCCCTATCTCAATTTGCATCACATCAAGAGCCTCAATTGCTCACTAAATTTTGTGTAACACACACACACACACACACACACACACACACACACACACACATATATATATATATATATATATATATATATATATAGATAGATAGAGAGAGAGAGAGAGGGAAGATTGAGCTAAGAAATGATTTGATTCAAAATTCTAGAAGCCTAACATTAAAGTACCTAATTCCCCTCAAGCCTTCATGCTAGCTAAAAGCTTCAAACAGGGTGTAAACGGGTCGGAGCAGAACTTGAGCTTCATTAATTTATCAAGCTCGAGCTTTACTTTACGATTTTGAGCTGGCTCATTTAATATATAAGAGATAGAATTTTTGATTCAAGCAACTATTACGATAAAAATAATTACATTTTAAGAAATAAGAAAAAAAATAACAAGAAATAATTTGCTATAAAAGAATGAGATATCATTTTTAAATATTTTTAATAATTTTATTTTTAAATTATTAAATTTTAATATATTTTATTAATATTTATTAATCGAACTGGTTGATAGCTACCGAGTCTAGCGAGTTCTGGCTTGAACTTAATTCGTCGGCTTATCCAATTTGACTCAAAAGAAGTAGAACCAACTGGTTAATAAGCTTGACCCTAGCTCAAAGCACCTCTCCCCGTAGCTCGCCGCTCTTCCCTACAAGGTTCTCGCGCACATTACAACCATCCCGATCTCAGAAAAAGGACCTCAAGCCACCCGTCCTTCGGGGTTTTATAAAAAAAATGCATAATCGTGATCTTTTACTCATCACATTGTTAGCCTTGCAATCGCATTTAGCTGCATATAACCAGATTAGTGCTCGTGTGAATCTCTTTCAACGCATTAATGTCACTTCTGTGCACACCGCAACAAGCCATTGGTATCGTGTTTCCCTCTCACCACCCAATCCCCTAACATATCTGATTAGGGTTTCTCATGATTCATGTTGAAATTTTTTCTCCTCCTGGAATAATAAAATGTTCAAATTGTTTCATGGAGTGAAAGGAATCCAAAAAAATGGGTTGACCAAATCAGAACTTTCCATGGGGAACGCAAATGTAACATCATTCTGCTAGTTTTTTGAAGCTTTTGAGATGAAAGACATTAAGATTTTTGTTTTTTAACTTGTTCTTTGATGCCTATACGTGCAGAAAAAAAAAAGGGTTCTCAGTTCTCACGGACATTCTGCAGCAAATGAAGCTGAGCGTTCTGCAGAAGAGCCCTGGAAGCTTCGTTCGTAGAGTCGAGCATGCGCAGCAATTTTATATCGTCCTGCCATTTCTCCATCTGCTCGCGATGAATCCTTGGGCGTATATAGATTAACAAACACGTCAGAAAAAAGCGCAGTGAATCTTATAAATGTTGAAGACATTAGGATTAACTACGTACAATATCAACCGTTCTTCAAACTCCGAGCTGAGATCCTTGAATAGTTGCTTCCCAGTTTCAAGCATCTCCGAAACCTAGCTTAGAAACAGAGTAATTAAAGCGGAGTATTGCGAAAATCAGAACAAATTTGCTGGTAATTAGATCAAAAATAATGCCTGCTGAGTGAAGCGATCGATCTTCTCGAGGATGCGCTGAATGTCCGACTCCATCTCCTCTGAGCACACTTGGATCATCTCATCCGAACCCGCCGTAGCCATCATATCTTCCTCTGCACCAGCTTCGATTCCTCCAGCAGTTCCCTCCTCGCTTCCTTCCTGTCAGTGATGGTTTTGATCGAGTTAAAACCAGAGATTACGATATCTTTGCATTCTAGCACTTGATCTGAATCCTCACCGCCGTCTTCATGCGCTTACGCAAGACCTCCATCGCTAAAAATCTCCAGGACAAATCAAATCACGGAGAATCGAAACAAGAAATGGAATCGGTGCACACTGAGCGGCTCTGAAGAGTAGAAGTTAATCAAAGCATGGCACCTCTAGAAGTCAATCAATAAATGATCTCAATCAGATGTTTCGATCTCACATGAAACCAAAGGAGAAATTGCTGGCCGCGGATCCAAGCCCTGAATAACCAGAAATCACGCTCCGATCGATGAAAGATGAATTCAGACGGAAAATTTACCGAAGTAACCGCACTATTATAAAAAATCGAAATAAGAAGTCTCCGAGAACTCGCCGAGCATTTCCCTCCGTGTCTCTCCGCCTCCCTTAAATTCGAAAGCAGCGAGCCTATTTATAGGCCTGCGCGGTGGGAGAGAAGCTAAAAGCCCACCCTGCATTCCTATCAAATTTATTTAAATTTTTCTTTTACTTAATTTAAAATTAAATATTATTGATATGACTCTCAAAATATCACTACCAAAGATAAATCTCGAGCATGATTTTGAGTCAAAACCATCGAGATAAAGACTTAAAATATCATGGAATCTTTGGGACATCAATTAAATCCCAAAACAATATCAAATGTGGAGTGTTTATATAAATCGGCGTCTCGACTAAAGGATCTAACGAGCCTAAGATCTCATAATTCGACATTCATTTGGGCATCCAAATGCTCAAAATACATCAAATGATCAAAGGAATCATCCCGTCCGTCAGGGGGAGTGGTACGCTTTACATGAATTTACAGAACGCCCTCCCATCTATAAATAGCCTTCATTCCTCACAGGGGGGGTCAAGCCAAGTGAAGTGAAGAAGAAGAGGAAATAAAGAAAGAAGGAAGAAGGAAAGAGTCAAGCAAGAAGAGGAAGAGTCCAAAAGGAAGAAGAGGAGTCCGAGCAAGGAAGAAGAGGAAGAGTCCAAGCAAGAAGAAAGGAAGAGTCCGAGCAGAAGAAGGGGAAGTGAGGAGTGAGAGAGAGAAGCTCAAGATCCTCCAAGAGATCGCACCCAAGCAAGATCACACTCCGCTTCTAGCCATCAACCACCGCCACCGCCACCACGTCACTAATTGTACTCAGATTCACCGGTTACCCCAAGATCTCCACTATCAATAATTATAACCGATCATTGTTACATGTTATTCCTCTCATATGCAATTGTAATCTCGTTATCGGAAGACTTTGTACTCAAAACGATACATAGTGGAAGCTTTTCTGTAGCTGGTTTTTTTCCCCTTTTCGAGGTTTTCACGTTAAAACTCGGGTGTCTCGTTCTCTCTTTAATTACTCGTGTGTTGGACTAATCGACAAGGCGGCGCGAAACTTTCACTCTAGGACCGGTTTTCAAGACGCAACAATTATAAATTTTAATTTAATTATATTATTTTTACATGCCATGTAAGATACCACATAAGCGCAAGTTGCCCGCCAATAGATGATTTTCAGAACTTTTAAAATAATGTGTGAGTATGTGAATTCTAATATGAGAAGTGCTTAAAGATTCAAAGAAAAATAAGAGGCAATGTGTTGCTCAATCTTTTCATGACTATTTTATAATGATGGCTGAAAGTTTTAATGAAGTTGCTAATGCAATCAAAAGTATAACATGAGCTTCTGAGGATGCAAAAAATGTTCACTGAACTCATAGCAGAGTTATCAAGTATTCCAAGATTTTCTGAGTAAGAGATTGATACTATATGCAATAACTTATCTAAGAACCCCACAATGATTTATTCATTCCTCTGGAATCCTATAGAATCCTAGGCTAGATAGATGCAAAAGTAGGGTGTCAATTGGTGGTGGTCGCCCGACCACCAAACCACAACAAATAAAGTTGACCAACCCGACCGGTTAGAACGGGTCAAAACTTCAACCAACCCGAATTTCAACTGATTGACAAAACGACGAACCGATTTGGTCAATTTCGCCAATGGTCGATTCGTCAATGGTCAATTTCGAGTTGTGTCAAACCGGTCAATCTCGAGTTGAGGGTCAACTCAACGGACTAAAAAAAATTTTAATTTTCAATCAACCCGACAAAATTTTGGTCAACCCAAACCCAAATTTTTCGAGTCGGGTTCATGTCGAGTTATCGAGTCGGGTCAATTTTTGACACCCCTATGCGAAAGGAATTAGACAAACGATCTTGTGTTTTAAAAAAAAAATCTTTTGATATGTGATCTTAATAGTTATTATTATTTCTTAATGATCTTGTGATATGGGTCTCGTTCTTCAAATAAAATTTCATAGACTTATGATGCCTTGATGATCAACCTTTTTATTACTAAAATATGATGTATTGTTCATACCATCCTTCGTGGCAAAATGGTGATTTCTTTGTTATTTCAATTATTAGATCTTTGGATGGAAGGGTGAGGTGGTCTTCATTAGCTTTTTTTAGGATTTATCCTTTTATGATTCTACATTTAAGATCTCCATAAAAATTGCAATCTATCTGATCCATATTAGCTAATAAAAAATAAAGATGCAATATTAATTATTTTTATTAACTATGATATAATTTAATAACTTTTATTCTATTTTAATATGCAATCAAATAAACATATAAATTAAAATTTTACTTCTATATAGTTTGTCAAATATAAGTGCAATCAACTACATTATGAACTAATATGGTTTTGAATGATATAATTAATTTAATTTTATATATATATTTGATTTTTTTTATTTCATAACTATATTAGTTCAAAAAATTTTCTTTAATTATTTACATGCAATCAAATAATTTCAAAGTATTCAAAATACATTATATTTATTTTATTTTATAACAACATAGAAAAAAAATTTTCATGTTTTTATTTTACATACAACCAAACAGCTAATAGGTCTATGTGTACTAGAGGCTTTTCCCCTACCTTACATATATGAAATAAGATAGCGTTTATTTTACCTAAGTTATAAGTTTTTTATGGAGGCAAACTCCAGTAGTTAATTGCATCTTATAAGAGGTGAATCTTCTAAGAAAATTCTTGATTAAAATAGTCGGCTAATATATATGGATTTCAAAGTTTAATTCAAAGATTAATAATTTAGAAATCAAATGGTATAAAACAAGTGAAACATTTATTCTTAGATTCAAAGGAGGATAAGTAAGAAGCACTTCAACACTAGAAAATCTAGTAAGCACTTCAGTCATTATATGATTGGGTTTTATATATTTAATTTTGAATTGACATTTTATTAGAATGATAGAACTTATATCCTAACAACACAAGACTATAAGAATACCTAAGAAGAGAAAACTTATACTCGTAGTAGAGAGAAACTTATAACCTTAGATCATAAAGCTAAAGATATTTCAACACAAGTTAGAAAATCGACCTTGCCTAATGAAGGAAAATTGGGATATATTGGCTCACTCCCACTAAGAAATATGAACCTATTTTAATTCTTCTAAACTTACAACCTGCTTGGATGGACTGCCAGCTAATGATTCTTATACTTCAAAATCATGTTATCAGTTTTATGAAATACACGATAGCTAGGCTATTATTTATTAAAAAGATGCCTAAGAACCTAAACTTGCTCCATAAATTCAAAGACCGCGTGATATGAACACATATCCCCAGACCAACAACAGAAACAAAAGAAAAAGAAGAAGACCACAATGGTTAAAGGATTTCACTGATATTCCCAAACTACAATAATCAAGATGCAAAGAAGCCCGTAAGAGAAAAAACAAAGAAGACCAAAATTCTATTACAATAACAGGGAATAAAAGATTGTGATATTACAAATAAAAGATCGCCTTTACAACATATAATATACTCATTCAGGTAAAGAATAGAATAAATGTAACAAGGCTAGAATGATCAAGCTAGCCAGAAGTTGGTTACAAGATATGCTAAAACTAATGATCCATAACAAGAATAACGGCGGAAGAAGCATAGAACAACACGATGATAAACAAATGTAAATCAAGAAAGACAAAAGAATATACGACAAGAGGCAAGAGAATAAAAATAACAGAAAAAGCATAAGAGGTAGAACAAACATGATCCAAGGCAGAAAGAAGAGTATAAATAGATATCAGAGAGGAATGAAAGGATGTTGAAGAATTATCTCAAGAAATCTCCTCCTCTGTTTCCAGTCCTCTCTTCTTCTTCCCTGAAGTAGTTCCACGGTTGATCCTCACTGGAAGGTCCCTCCTCGAAAATCACCTGAACTCCTTCTTCCTCTCTTCCCTCTCTCTGAGCAAGTCGACGGCTCGAGATCAAACAAACAACAAAGGAAAGGATACAGTTAGGTTAATTCAAAGGATTCATCCAACGGCCATGAAGCAGCCAGCGCAAACCCAAGCTACGGATCAGATCCATTCCCCTGATCAAGCCGCGCAGAAAGCTACAAGTGTATTCCACTAATTCCTGTAAGAATCAAGAACCACATGATCAAGAAACAAATCCAAGGGGCGTAAGATAACACGGCAATCCGGCTCAAGCAAGAAGCAAAGAGGAACACCATCCAAGTGATCCCATCCAGCCAAGCTAAAGACGCGAGATCCTACGGACGAAGGCACCAAAACTCACCTTTCTAGACTCAAATAGGGTTAGATCAAGTGTGGTTTAACGTGAAAGCACTCAAGTCAAGCCGGTGAAGCCCAAACTAGGAAATAAAGCCTATAATTAACTATCTATTCTATTCATTCAAGTTTCACTGTATCAGATCAAATTACAGAAAAAGATCCTTATCATTGGTGCTCTCGTTGATTCACACCTACAATAATGGCTGACAGCACAAAATACAATGCCAAAACACTTGAAGCATGTGTTACCGATTGAACAACAATGAACAAAGAAATGACCTCAATCACTATGGCATTGAATGAAATATCAAAGAGATTGACAATAGAAAACATATTAGAAAACAACCTCAAAGCGTGTATGTGATGCATCCCTTTATGAATCCTATTCCCCAAAGCACCACATACACACACACCCATGTCAATGCCTATTAAAATAGATATGCCTTTAATGGAGACAACCCTAAAGGTCGTCGCTCAAAGGCACCGACTTTCAATATCACAATTTATCAAGAACGAAGTTTTTAATTGCCTCGCTTTACATGGATGGACTGCACTTAGTGGTATCAATATATGCATCTTAATAAACAACTAAACTCATGGACGAATTTAAAGAACAAGTTATGAGATTTGGCCCTTCTCTCTACAGATTTAAGAGGAGAACTAGCTAAGCTTCAACAACAAACAAGGCAACAGCTTTATATCGAGTTTGAAGACCTAGCTAACCAAATTTCACATCCAAGTGAATTGCTACAAAGTCGCTTTGAATCGTGGCTTAAACCAAATTAGAAGAGAAATAAGAGCTACAACCCGCTTCCTGCAAGCATTTCAATTGGCCAAGCTAATGGAGGATAGGCTATCGATGGCATCTACATGGCCAAAAACTACAAGATCAACCAAGTTCCAAAGAAGAAAGCAACATCAAATACAAAGAAACACCCATACTGCCTAATCCACCAAATGCCAACCAACACAAAGAACATTCAAAAAAAACTTTAGCAATTCAGAGGCTCACACCAACACAATTAGATGAATGAAGGCAGAAGGGATCATGCTTCAGTTGTAATGAGAAGTATCACAAAGGGCATATATGTCAAGCCAACTTATGTGCCTTCATGATGGTCAATGAAGACCAAGACAATCAACTACAGCATGATATTCCACCGTAAAATTCAAGGATACAAGAAGAGACATTAGATACAAGCTTAAAATATCACCATTCAACCCAAAGCAAGGCAAATGACACGAGATTGTATAAGTATATATTATAAATAAATTCTACTAACTTAGTTTAGAATTTATGTCGATATAATCCAATTATGTAGAATAGGATAGTCCATAGTAATAAGTCACCGGCACAACCTTTTCTGACCTCAATTAAGAGGGACAAACAGGCGGTCACATAATCCAGCCACATACAAAGGAACTTTTATTTTCAGATAGGTTGGACAGACCCATATAAATTAGGAAGCTCAAAAGCAACATGAAACAAATGGCCGATAACATAGAAGAGAGCTTCAATCCAAGACTACTACTGACAAGCATTTACACTAGAAGTAAATTACCAATTGGGCGGAAGATGTAATCAAGCTTGTTAAAAGTTTTAGATCAAAGAAAAGTACTAACGGAGAACAAATTAAAGAAATATCAAGACAAACAGAAGGAATTCTAGCCACGTAAGCTTCGGATATCATGTAAAGAAATACGAAAGCATCTCCAGATTTTGACCTTGAGGACAAGGTCGGTGAGAGGGGAGTAATGATATGAACACATATCCCCAGACCAACATCAGAAACAAAAGAAAAAGAAGAAGACCATAATGGTTAAAGGATTTCACCGATATTCCCAAACTACAATAATCGATGCAAAGAAGCCTAAGAGAAAAACAGAAGACCAAAATTCTATTACAATAACAGGGAATAAAAGATTACAGATATTACAAATAAAAGATCACTTTACAACATATAATATACTCATTCAAGAAAGAATAGTAGAATAAATGCTAGAATGATCAAGCTAGCCAAGTTGGTTACAAGATATGCTAAAACTAATGATCCATAACAAGAATAACTAAGAGAAGAACAACACGATGATAAACATGTAAATCAAGAAAGACAAATAATATACAGCAGGCAAGACAGATAAATAAATGAAAACAAATATAGAGGTAGAACAAACATGATCCAAGGCAGAAAGAAGAGTATAAATAGAGATCAGAGAGGAATGAAAGGATGTTGAAGAATTATCTCAAGAAATCTCCTCCCCTGTTCCCAGTCCTCTCTTCTTCTTCCCTGAAGTAGTTCCACGGTTGATCCTCACTGGAAGGTCCCTCCTCCTGAAATCACCCACGAACTCCTCTCTTCCCCGCTTTCTCTCAAGTCGACGGCTCAAATAATCGAAACAACAAACAAAGGAAAGGATGATTAGGTTAATTCAAAGGATTCATCCAACGGCCATGAAGCAACCAGCGCAAACCCAAGCTACGGATCAGATCCATTCCCTGATCAAGCTTACAAGTGTATTCCACTAATTCTGTAAGAATCAAGAACTACATGATCAAGAAACAAATCCAAGGCGTAAGATAACACGCGCAACTGACCAAGCAAGAAGCAAAGAGGAACACCATCCAAGTGATCTCATCCAACGGCCAAGCTAAAAGACGCGAGATCCTATGGACCAGAAGGCACCCGCAAAACTCCTCAGCCTTTCTAGACTCAGCCGGGTTAGATCAAGTGTGGTTTAACTCGTGAAAGACTCAAGTCAAGCCGGTGAAGCCCAAACCGGAAATAAAGCCTAATCGGAAATTAACTCAGATCTATTCTATTCATTCAAGTTTCACTGTATCAGATCAAATTACAGAAAAAGATCCTTATCACCGCGACTCCTATAAAAACCTCTAACTAATGCAATAAAATTTCATCTTTTAAATATTTTAAACATAAGAATTTCAGATTTTAAATATTTTAAACACAAGATTTATTTTAAAAAGCTTGGGTATGTAATTATGACAACAAGCATGATATGAAATTAGTTATAGGTTAAATCATAATAGAAGAGACTTTTTCAAGAAGAAGATTACCCTCACTCGATAGATGGCCCTTATGTGCAATAAGCAAAAAAAGCCAAATTCAAGAGGAACATAGAAATATGCAGAGCATAGTTCACATGTTTTTAGAGTTTCCAGTTACTTTAGTATTTAAGCTTAAGATTTTAATTAAGGTTATGAGTTTAATTATTTTAATTTGAGTTAATTAACTTCAACGGAGTAGAAAGTTTAATTACTAAGAGCTTATCAAAATACAGGGTAACATTCAAACAATCACAACATCACAAAAAGAAACTTATAAAATAATATAATAAAAGGTCAATGTGGCTAGATTCCACTATACACCCCTAAAAAATAACAAAAAGGGTAGTCGAGCTCTACCCTTATACAACGAAGAGAAAAGATACAATTTTGGGTCTCAGAGCCGATATCGTCCACCGGGCCAATTAAAAAATTATCTAGCTTTAAGTAAGCTACTATTTACCAACTTTAATTTTAAATTTTATTACTTGTGTGTATATTTTTTATATTTTATTTGGTAAGATTTCATTCAAATTTATATCAACAAAGATTTATAAAATTTTCATCATGTAATTTTTGATATAATATACAATGAAATGTGCTAGACATATTGATTTAGAAAAAATAAAATTTTCACCTAGTATTTTGTGCATTTTAGTGAGAATATTGAGCCTAAGATATATACTTAATAGATACAACATGTGACATGTTAAAATATTATTTTAATTCATTTAAGATATATTTTATTATTTATAAAAAGTTCTTTTTGATAAATATCTATTATTTTTTCTACTGTGTATTAAAAATTAGTGGAAGTCATGGTGATATATATGTTTAGTTAGTGAAAGAATTATATTATAATTATTGTGTATATTTGTAATTATAATGTTGTGATATGATTTGATGTTGATTGTTTTTATTTTATGATATTTTGATAAAAATGATAGCTCTCTGTTTGTTAAATTGAATAAAAAAAGAAAATTTCTACTAAATAGATCTTGAGTATTTAATTAACTATTATAATCTCGACACGATATGACCTGCCATACCTTAATATGATGGTTTATATTACATCGGGTTATATCAAGGTACCAAACCCACCTGTTCTAATAGTCTATGCTCAATGGCTAAACGAAATAGCACATACAAGTAAATAATAATAATATAATAAATATCACCCTAACATATAATTTATAATCATACAATCTTAACATACAGTCTAAAAAATAGTACACCATAAAATAAAATAAAATAAAAATCAAGCACCACCTTAACCTAAGTTTATGATCGATAACCTAATAACCTAAACTATGTGCAAGGACTATTGTCTATGAGACAAAGCTAGATTTTAATGCTTGAATTATAATTTAAAAGTGAGATTTAGTTTACTACTATTGGGTTGTTCTCATTCAATTGATTAATGATTTTGTAATGAATTATAAATCATGATTTTTAATTTGAGTTCAAGTTGAACTTAATGTTTAAAAAATATGTGAAATAGTGAGCCCCACTTGGGGTAGGGGCCATTCTTCATCATACCATGACTTAAGTCTTGCAATGTCATGATAAACCAACTCCAGGACTCGTTGGATTCTGCTTCAACAATTACAAATGTCAGAGGGTACAAACCATTGTTGGCATCAATATCAACAGCAGTTAGTAGAGTACATCTATATTATCCCAAAAGAAAAGTCCCATCAAGACTAAAGACCGGTCTACAGAATTTTCAACCTGCTATAGAAGGTCCAAATGACCAAAAAGCTAAAACGGCCGATTCGCTGAGTGAATGCGTAATGGTCGCATAACCGCATAATAAATACAAAGTGATCCAGTAAACGATATGAGTCTTCCCAACTGCCAAATATAGCTTGTATAGCTTTTTTGCGTGCATCCCAGGCTTTCACATATTATTCATTTATTTTTAAAAAACAAAAAAGCAAAAAAAAACCTTAAACATTCACATACAAATACCTAAAATGCCTAAAAAAAATACCTAAAATATATAAAATACCTAAAATTCACATTACATTTGCCTAACAACATCATAATATACAATAAATACAAATCACATTCACATATTATTCATTAATTTAAAAAAAAAAAGCAAATAAAACTTACTTTTCCGGGCGGTCGATCCGCGGAGTATTAAGCAGGCCGGTTGGCCCTCCGGCTGGGGTGGACGAGGAGATCCGTTCGGCGCGTGGTGCCCTAACACGAAAGACAACGAGATCGAGCTCATTCCGATCTCGGTCATAGTTTTTTAAAAATATATTTATGCGCCTGCTTAACCTGGACCGGCGTTGACTATACTACATGCTACCATTAAATGAGATTGTGGTTCTGTTTAATTTTTTTTTTAAGACTAATCTATTAATTAAGATTTTAAATATGCTTATTTTAAAAATTTAGTCGACAAGTCAGTATCCTTTTTCGATGCCATAGCAAACGGAGCTTTGCGGAAGATAATCGAAAATAGTATTTTTTTTTTCATGGAGATTTACATACATATTACACAATCTTATATATTTATATATCTAATACCTAAATTTTATTTTTCATATATATAACAGCATAATCTTTAAAATCATATCAAAAGTATCATCATCATTCATTTTTTAAAAGTAAAATATAACTTTTAAAGCCTGGGAAATTGTTAGATAATTAAATATATAATTTTAATTGTTAGATATATAAATACATAAGATTTATATGATATATATGTAAATTTTTCTTTTTTTACATATCTAACATCTAAACTTTAATTTTTACATATACAACGCCTTAATCTTTAATATCATATCAAAAATATCATCATCACACTTTTTAAAAATAAAATTCACTTTTTTAAGCATAAGAAAGTGTTAGATAAGTAAATATCTAACTTTAGGTATTGGATATATAGATACATAAGAATTGTGTGATGTGTATGTAAATCTTCCTAATAAAATTTGGGTCTTTGAAATGTAAAATTAAGACTTTAGGTGTTAGATATGTAAATAGCAAAATTTTGAGTGATATGTGTATAATTTTAATTAATTGCTTCTAGTTCTAAGTGTCATTTTGATTCTAAAGATTAAAAATTCTAAAGAGCTTTAATCTTTATTTTTAAGATGAGATTTGACTTAGTGATAATTTTTCAAAATCTTATGTAACTAACTAATTAATTATTAAATTAATTATAATTAAGAATATGAGACATAATTATTTTCCTTTGACCTTCAGAATAAATCATAAAAATTAGAAGTTAAATTGATTTATCATTTATATTCAAACAATTTGTTTTATTTGATTATAATATATAAGAATGATGGTTTAATTTAGATTTTATTTTATTTATGTTTATGATAGTTTAATTTATATTTAGGAGATTACATGCACAGCATACAATTTTTATATATTTACATATCTGATACTTATACAATTTTTATGAAGTACAAAATCGGTAATATATATCACTGAAAATGATCAAAAAGTAAAGTGCAAGAGATTTAACAGTTTGACCTAATGATGCTCTAATTCATTTCACAAAACATAAAATTCTTAAGATTTTTTAAAAGTTTTCAGGAAATTACCTCTCATCAAAGTTAATATCCTGTGAAATCTATATGTTGAAGAGTTTTCTCAGATTAAGATGATGCTCCAGCAAACAAATCTTTATTGCTGCCTTGTCAAATGCTCCAAAGGCCAAACAGTGATCACTTGTGTATTTGCTCTCATGATTTGTTCAAATCAACTTCATAGAAACCTTCGCATAAATAGTTCTCGACGTCTCTCCCAAAGTTGGGGTCACAACTGAAAATATGTGGAATGCCATAAGCAAACTTGATGACACGTTTCACGCATTGACATGCCACTTTCCTTCGACATTGCTGCATATTGGTCAGTCGAGATTTTTTTTTTTTCCATACATTGCTTCCAGAAAAAGATCTTGAACCATCACTAGAATGACTCAATAGTCTCATCTACGAGCAGCGTAGCACAAAAGTAACAATTTTGTGAGGGGCAAAATTTTTATAATTGTTGCTTATTAGAAAATCAGTGGTGATAGAATAAAAGTTTACGTCTTAATTTTGTTGTGGAGTCTAGCACACACACAGGTGATTGAAGTATTAATAACTCCAGAAATTTTTACGTGGAAAAACTCCAGGAATAGGGTAAAAAACTACGGAGCCTGGCCTAGTAAAAAGCATCCACAATGTATTTATTTTGGAGTACAAAATTTTCCCCATACGGGATTACAGGATTGTATATGAGGACTAATGAAAAATCCCATAATCGATAATATATAGTCATGTTGTGTAGCTTGCAGTAGTAGATGATGAAATGGGGATCGGGTGAGGATGAAGGTCATCATGATGGTGACCGACCTGAGATTGACGATGATGATCAACGGTGGCGGTCGCAATGACCGGCAATGTGGGTGGTGACAACCAACGGGTTTCATGACGCCGAGTGGTGGCATGATTATGCTTGGAGGATTTTCAAGCTTTAGAGCTCTCTCCTCTCTGTTTGCCCTCATAGAAGAATGAGCTATTTATAGATTGGAGGAGTGAGTCTCAGAATATACGCAACCAACCACTCCACTCCATCGGACGGCTCAAAATGATTCCTTTGATTATTTAATGTATTCTAAGCATTTGAATGCTCAAATGAAGTCAGAATTATGAGATATTGGGCTTGTTAGATCCGGCTCTTCAAGACGCTCGATTTGACTATAAACACTCCATGTTTAAGAGCTATTTAGGAATTTAACTGATATCCCAAAGTATTCCATGATATTTTAAGTGCTTGATCTCAACTAGTTTCAACTGAGTATCAACTTACTTTTGACATCAAGATTTGTGTTTTGACTAATGGTATTTTAAGTGTCGTATCAGTTTCTCCCATATTTTTGGATGACATTGTCTCAATCGTCCAAAAATATATCCCAACTTGAAAATAACAAATTCTTCAACGAATTTGGGCCCATTAACCATACATTTTGAGAGAATATCTTCATGGGAGTACAAGATTCGATCACTAAGTGCGGGTCAGCGGAAGTGTGTGGGTACACGGACACAAGATTTCGGATTACTGGACCCTTCGCTATGGCATGGCGGCCTTCAGCGCCAGGCCTGCCCATACGGATACCGAGGCAGGTTCATGCTGGCGGGATCGGTTGGTGCACGCGACGCTGGGCGAGATAGCGGAGCGCGGCGATAGCGAAGGGCCACACGCTGCGAAATGCGCTGATTTCAACGATTTTTGTGATTTTGACCTTTGCCCCTAGGCTGGGAGAAGGCGACTCATATGCTCTAGTGTTTCTTCTTCTTGAGAGAAGATCATGAGGCGATCAAGGTCCGTAGTTCATAGCAGTGCTCGAAGAGGCGCCAATCGCCTTGTCAAACCGAGCTCGAGGTTTCATAAGCCATACAACAGGTTCCGCTTTTCCTTCGAAAGAGGCATCAACTCCTTGTGACCGAAGCTCTGAGGCACCGCGCGTAGTTCATACGGCCGTTCGCTTTTCCTCGAAGAGGTCAATCGCCTGTCGACCGACCGGGTTCGAGGCGATCAAGGCCCGTAGTTTACGTGGTTTCGCTTTTTTCTTGAAAGAGGCGCCAACCGATACCGACCGACGGTTTATCAAGGTCCGCGGCATATACGCCGTGGTTCCGCTTTTCCTCGAGGCGCAACCGGCCTCGTCGATGGACCGGTTGAGGCACCGCGCCCGCGCATACGCCGTGGCTCTGCTTTCCTCGAAGAGGCATCAACCGCCTCGCCGAATCGACCGGATTTGGAGGCGATCAAGGCCCACGGTACATATGGCATGGCTCCGATTTTTCTTCGAAAGAGGCATCAACCGGCCTTGTTAGACCGACCAAGTTTGGAGGCGATCAAGGCCCGTGGTACATACAATGTGGCTCCGATTTTCCCTCGAAAGAGGTGTCAACTGGCCTCGTCGGACCGACCAGACTCGGAGGCGATCAAAGCCCATGGTACATACATCGTGATTCCAGTTTTCCCTCTAAAGAGGCGAATCGGCCTCACCTGACGAAGCTCAAGACTAACATCGACGGCGATAACCGGTGACGTGGTCGACGATCCCCGACAACGATGGCGAATCGGGTGACAACGGCAACGATGGTTGACGGCGATGCGTGATGACGGTTGTCGGTGGTGACGACCGGCGATGAGGATTGACTCAATGCGGCGACGATGGCCGATGGTCGACGTCGGATGACCGGCGATGATGGTCGATGGTACAACGACGGCTGACGGGTCGGCAACGGGCCGTGACGCACTCACCGGAGTTTGAATTTGCATGAGGATTTTGACCATTCAAGTTGTTTGTGAAAGTGTGACTCAAGACGTTAACTGTATGCAAGAGGTTGAATTGAATCCGATGAAAATTTTTGACTTATATGAGGTTGTTTGTTAGAGTGTGACTCGATGAAATTAACCTGTATGGAAGAGATTGAATTGAATCTGCTGAGGATTTTTGACCTATCCGAGGTTATTTGTCAGAGTGTGACTCGATGACATTAACCTGTATGGAAGAGGTCGTTGGATGCCCACCAAGGACCTATTGACTATCATGTATCGCCAAAGTGTTACTTGACTTACATGGAAGAGGTCCGATCAAGTCCCCTTGGGATTGATCATGCCCCTATTGAGATACGATGTGAGTTGTGTATTTCTCAAGTGGAAGGATTAAATGAAGAAGAAATAAGCTTGTAAGAAAAAATCATAAACTTATTATTTTGATAATGTCGGTGATACAATATTGTCATAAGATAACTTAACGAAAGGGATGAGATACCTTTTTAGAGGGAGTTAACAAAAGACAAGAGGTGGAGCGGAAAAGACAAATGGAGTAAATTAAAGGTTGCAATATTTATGCACCAAGGATTACATATAACACTTTTTAGAGACCCTCTATATTCCAAGTTTTAGGGAGGATTTTTCCTCAGATCCATACTGACTGGTCATCTGATAACAAGTGGGGAGCAAGTACAGCAAAACCCTCTTACTTCTTTATCTTGAAGATTAAAATTCTCGATATTGATGGTCACCGAAGAGCGTGGTTAAGCTTGTCTGAGATAACATGATTGTGCTATTTGTTGGTTTCCATAGACCACCCCAACCCCAATGGGAGTTTGAAATTTCATCTTAAGATGAGGTACCGAGGTGACAGCACCAAAGATTGATTGGAGGGGTCTTCTAAAGATAGCGTTGTATGCTGAATTTGACTTGACCACTATAAATTGAACTGAGTGAGTAACTTGTTGAGGAAGTTCTCAGAACAACGAAGGGTGTGATTGTCCCTCCACTCCACTATACATTATCAAACCCATATAACGGTCCTGCAGTGGGTTGAAGTTTTTCCTTAACTAGGCTCATGCTAAGAAAGGTGGAGTAAAATAAAACATCAATGGAACTCCCATTATCAATCAAAATTCTCTTAACAATATAACATGGGTCACCAATCCCCACACTAATGTCAAGGAGATCTTGATGCGGAACTTGAACTCCTTCCAAGTCTGAGTCATTAAAAGTGATGGGATGATTAATACAAGATTTTTTTAACTCTGACTCTTCAAAGGTGGCGATGAAGACTTGATTAGATAGTAGTGGCCCACTTGCAATCGTTTCAATTTCTCCAACTATTTGGCGACTATTGTATTATTTCTGTGATGATTATCTCAATTGCCCCCCAGTTAGAGCTATGTTTGCTTGAGTTGGTTGGTTTTGCACAAATTGACGTAGATATTCCTGTTAAACGAACATCTCAATCTCTTCTTTAAGTTGTTTACACGCCTATGTAGTATGTCCACGATTTCGATGGAAGTGATAATATTGTTCTTGATTTTCCAAATTTGGTTTCAGTGGATGTGACCACTTGATGGTCTCTTCATCTCGAATGGCCAACAAGACGCTAACACGAGATGTGTTCTGTGGCGTGTATTCCAGTCGTGGTTCGCGTCGTTGATGTGGGAGCCATAGAGGGAGATCATGACTGCCTTGTTGCTTCTTCGGATGGGATTGTTGATCTGTGTTTCCTAGAGCACTCTTAAGTTTTCATGTGGATTGTTCAAATTATTTTCGATAGAAATTAATAGCATCATCAACAGAAATTTGCACTTCCACACGGTGAACCAAATCGGCATATGAGCGGATTGTATCTCGCATAGTAGAAAGACCCGTGAGAGCCTCCAAGAAAAACTTCGAGAATTCGTGGTCTACCCTGTGTATTTGGCGAGCTTATGAGGAAAATCTCTGTGAGTATTTTTTAAGTGATTCACCCTCATTTTGACGAATGTTGGAGAGATGGGAGGAATCTTTAATGATCCTCCGGTTTGCAATGAACTGTTCTACAAAAATCTTGGCGAGTTCATCAAAGGTATGGATGGATCCCCTTGGAAGGGAGTAGCCATGCGAAGCTTGCCTTAAGGGTAATGGGAAAGACCCAAAAGCAAAGGTGTTAGGAGCTCGTTGGATATGCATGATGGTCCTATAATGATCGATGTGTTCATATGGGTCAGTTGCCCCATCATAAGAGTCAATGCTCGAAAGCTTGAACCCTACGGAAATGGGATGTTGAAGAATAGTTTCAGCTAAAGGTGAAGACTCCTCGTAGCCGCGGTAAGAGGGAAGATGATTTGTCTTTAAGGTAAAATCCATCTTGCATTAAGCGTTGTAATTCTGCACGTATAACATGACGGGTGGAGTCAACAGGACGAAAACGTGTCAAGCTACCGATAATAATTGGTGAATTAGTGGTCGCTTGAGCTGCACGTGATGGATGAGTAAAACTAGCAGTGTCAAGGAGATCAGCATCACGGTCTGGAAGTGGAGGAACTTCAGTGTCAAAGAGATTAGCATTTTGACCTCCCACGGCTAACGATCGATCTTGGGGGAGATGTGTTTGTCGTGGTAGTGGCTGTCGTGTTCCTCGTAAAAGTCGGATCATCTCATTTTGAGACTCTTCCATTCGGCGCACACGATCTTCTAAAGAGATTCCATTTGCGCCTTCATCGATAGGGTCACGCCTATTAGTGGGGAATGAGGCAGAAGCTTGACATCCTTGGTTCAAGGATTAGTTTCGAGAGTGACGGGAGTTGAAGCGGGAGGGTCCGTTGTTACGAGTATTGCGCCTATTGGCCATGACGCAGGTGTTCATGAAAATTACGATTGAGGGGTTCTATTCCTATGGACGGCGCCAAACTATTGTGTGCTAGAAAACTAGTAGCGGTAGAATAAAAGTTTATACCTTAGCTTTGTTGTAGAGTCCAGCACACACACATGTGATTGAAGTATTAATAATAAAACTCCAGAAATTTTTATGTGGAAAAACCCCAGGAATAGGGTAAAAAACCACGAGGCCTAGCCCAGTAAAAATCATCCACTATGTATTTATTTTGGAGTATAAAGTTTTCCCGATACGGGATTACAGGATTGTATATGAGAAGGGCTGACAATGGGAATCCCATAATCAAACAACAATGTACCATATAGTCACGCTTAGTTATAACAAAGCTAGTGGTAGCAGATGATGGTGAACAAATGGGATCGCCGACGATGAAGGTCATCGTGATGGTGACCAAGGAGATACGGATCGACGGCATGCTAACGGCGACGGTGGTGGTTGACAACCGATGGGGGTGGTCGACGACCGTCGAGTGGTGGCACGATTATGCTTGGAGGATTTTCAAGCTTTAGAGCTCTCTCCTCTCTCTTGCTTGGGCTCCCCTCATATGAAGAATAAGGGGCTATTTATAGATTGGAGGAGTGGCGTCTCTGTAAATACATGCAAAATTCGAATCACTCCACTCCATCGGACAGC
Source organism: Cymbidium sinense (assembly GCA_021442155.1). Lineage (NCBI taxonomy): Eukaryota > Viridiplantae > Streptophyta > Magnoliopsida > Asparagales > Orchidaceae > Cymbidium > Cymbidium sinense. The sequence continues at coordinate 74,778,800 of CM038232.1, forward strand.
TCAAAATTATTCATTTGATCATTTGATGTATTTTAAGCATTTAAATGCTCAAATGAAGTCTGAATTATAAGATCTTGAGCTTGTTAGATCTGGCTTGTCAAGATGCTCGATTTGACTATAAACACTCTATATTTAAGAGCTATTTAGGGATTTAACTGATATCCTAAAGTTTCCCATGATATTTTAAGTACTTGATCTCGACTAGTTTCAATTGAGGATCAACTTGCTTTTGACATCAAGATTTGTGCTTTGACTAGTGGTATTTTAAGTGTCATATCAATAATAAGTATTATTTAATTCATAATTAATAATTTAAGTATCTTAAAAAAATATAGATATAAATATAGTCACTCATTTAACGGGTGACTAGCTTGCCACATTAAATCCAACGTGGCGCTTATCCTCGTTGCTGAAGCCACCCATTAAACGGACAACTAAAGAGGAATCGTCGACCATTTCCATTTCACGTGTCTCATCCTAACCCAACAACGAATATTAATGTCCATCCTAAGATGCTGACATCCGGCCTCCGGCCAACAGACCCTCTCGACAATGGCTCTCACGCATCCACCGCCACCCCTCGACAAAGGCCTCTCTCACGTCCGACAGCCATCCCCCTTCGTCCGAAAGCTCGTGGAAGGTGAACATCCGCTTCCAACGAAGCTTCCAGTGGCTCCATCCTTATAGTAAAGCATCCGACGGCTCCATTCCTTGTTCGCAGCGCACATTGACGTCAATCTTCGTACACATGGTAAATCTCTACTATTTTTATGTGTAGTTATTTAGGGTTATCTTGATTGGTAGAATTAGGCTTGGATTTTAGTTCTTAACTAAGTTATATATTTAAGTTAATTCCAGGCAAACAGTATTTTTAGGCTCATTTAGTTAGCTGCTTTGTGTAATCAACTGAAGGAGTTTATGCATTGTTAGATTAGCTCAAGAAAAATCCTATTGGCAGGTTGGTCTACAGAATTTTAAAAAGTAGTAACATGGTTGTCTGAGTGGGAGTAGGATTTGAGATGGATTTAACTTAAATCTAATGTAATCTTATATTTGGTTAAGTTAAATCCCATACCTTGTGTAACCTAGTAAAGTTGATTTCGCATGCTTAAATTGGAATTCACTAATTCCTGTTGGTAGATGAATTTACGAGATTTAGTGTAATATTTCATCTGGATTTAAATTAAATCCAATGAAATGGTATCTTTGGCTAAGTTATGTCTGATGCTTTTTGTAATACAGTTAAAGCCGCTTGTGCAAGTTATATCCAAAATTACTAAATCTGATTATGATTAATTGCATTTTAACTCTTTATTTAGTATTGATCATCTTGTCAACAATGAGTCGAGAGTTGGTCTCATTGATTTTATTCTAGTGTGGTGAACTAAGTGTTGATGTTCAATTTATTCCAACTAATGTTGGTGGTTGAAACCGTCCGATTAAAGTTCAACGACGAGTACCTTATGGGATTTGAAACAAAAAATTCTGAGATCGCTACACATTGATTGAGAGCATCACACAGGTAATCTACATATCGTTATCTAGTGGGGAACAAATTTATAGCATCAGTCATTTCTGATGATGAAGTTTATAATGTTATAATGGATGAAGCTTCTCGTCAGACATTGGTGCTCTATATAAAAGTGAAAAATATTAATATTACATCTACATCAATTGATCCTTTCTTAAAGCCAACAGATATTTCATCTCACCTGCCACTTTAACAATACAAAGAAGCTTTGATGAATTTAATCCTCGGTAATATCTTGTATAACATCAACCCTAAAGAAATACAAGTGTTTAATTGGTCATGCAGATCATTCAGAGTGGATTTTACCGATAATGGCCAGTGCAGGTGCAACTGTAATAGGACAGTAATATATCATTTGTCTTGTCCACATGCTATTGCCGCATTAGGATTCAGAAGATTAAGTCACCTGACTGTGCTACTAAACTACGTTATATTCATCTGGATCATAATTTGCTTATTGGATTAGTTGAGAGATGATCTCTAGAGACCAATACTTTTCACATAGTCATCGATGAGATGATAAAGACACTCTAGAATGTGACGATGATTATGGGGTTAAGTGTTGATGGGACACCAGTTATAAGCCTGATTGTGGTTAGTGTGGGGAAACGGTAGTATAGCTGGCCAACATGCTGTGATGAGTTACTGGTTGACATTCCTTACTATATATGGTGTATCGTGACCCGACCAATCTAAACATCACATCCACATTCTGAATGGGTCGACGCAGGCACATACATGCAAGCCTTTGAGGTGGCTTAGATGGTCATTCTACATGGACTCATATATAGACTTGACCGAGGCAGAGTTCAGACATTTGTGAGCATACATTTAGTTCATCATATGGAGCTCCCTACGCCAGACACTTCTTGATTGAGATTCATCTACAACATGTTCCACTACTTGAAGATCTGGATACATTTAGTACACTATCTATTGGGGGAGCAGTTCTGGCACATATGTACACGGAGTTATATGAGTCCACTAGGCCCACCAGGGCCAATATGACTACTTACACATACTGCAGATCTAGTCTTGGGAGCACCTTCATATAAAGAGGCTAACACTACATGTGCCATATCTTAGAGATTTGGACATACTGAACATTGGTCTGAGGTAAATTTTACTTCATCGTAATTCAAGTTGGTGCACATATACTTGTTCTTATTATATTGTTTAAATAGGTGGAACGAGTGATTTGTACGACATATGCCAATGGGGAATATAAAATTATACATGAATGAGCTGGATGGTTTGTTGCATGCACATGTATAAGTTTCAAAGTAGTCATTGAGTGCTATTTTCAAGTTTTGTAATTTCCCTTACAATGTAACTTAATGATTATCCATGTTAATTGTAAGCCTTACATTGAGTAGATCAGACAACGCCTATCAGACATATGCTTAGTAGGCTCAGGTATTTGGCTAACACGTGTTCCACTAAATAGCTGAAAGAGGACAGAATGACACCCACCTGATTGAGTGCTTAGACAGTTTGGATTTATACCCCGGATTGATATGGCACTTGTAGACCCTAGTTTCAAAAGGGTCAATGGTTGTGGAAAAGCTGATGTCGATTGGGTTGACTATCATCAGATACACATAGTGTGGCAGAAGAGGAAAGATTATATAGTTGATGGCTTAGACGAGAACGATGATAGAGTGATTGTTATTAATCAGTACATGTCCTTGTTCAGATAGTGGATCTCGCTTTATCTATTGAAGGCACATACAGATCCTCTTACCACATATTATCATAGAGCACATGTGGAGCGAGTATATGTGAGTAATTACATCAATATTTTGAGACTTTCAATATGTTGATTACATAACTGAGGCTACTTTCTTCTATTATTTTTCATGCAGTCAACGCACTTCTTGGATACTCAAGACATCTTCCAGCTGTACTTTGGTCATGTAGATAATCAAGAGTTACAGTTAGTTATAAATATATATGAGAAGCTTTGCAAAGACATGAGGCTACGGATGCATGAACTGAGAAATTATCACGAGGTTTCGCCGGGCAACACGACTCATGACTTCGGGTATCGGACCATCTACATATGTTGATTCAAGTCCATCTACATATCAGCCCAGTTGTTAGTCACAGCCCTACATGTTGTTTACCCCATCATTGGACTATCCTACTCAGTTTGTTGGAGCTACACCGCATGATGATATACCACAGGTTCATGAAGAACCTGCATTGGCCACCATCAGTTGTGTGATCGTCCACTGGGTGCACCTGATATACTCACGGTGGTTTCCACCTGACGGCGGAGGCTGCTTAGAGACGTGTTACTTCCTTGTCTGGAGCACATGTGTTTATTTTTTTGGCAATCGTCATATGATTCATTTTTTGGACTGTCATATGAATGTGTTTTGTACTATCCGAGCACTTATGAGATTGTTTCATATTTATACTTCTTTATTTTTCTTCTAGTTCTTAATAGTATATCCTAAACTTTAATAAAAATTGTGATAATATTTCATCTAGTTTATAGGATGTAAAAGCTTTCGTTTTAGTATATTTACAAATACATATATAAATAAAGTGTATTTTTAAATCCTTAAAATCTATAATTATAAATTTTCTTGTAGGATTGGGCCTTAAGTAAGAGTTGCGATCTTCATTTATTAGATTATGAGTGTGTTCTTATTAGGCTTAATAATATGAATGATTTCTAGATGATCTTATTATATTAATATTATCTTTGTAAAAGTGCTTAAATGGACTCTTTATTTATATTGATGTGGGAGATTTACAAACTTATTATTTTTTCAGTCCAACCAAACTGCCAAATTATTTGAAAAAAAAAAAAACATTGCAGGCTTAACGGGAGATTAGCATGCTGAGTTACGAATGAGTGACTAACAACCTCAACAGGCAACGCATAGTGGATTCGGCGTGACAATGCTCGTTAGTTAACGGAGATTATACTTAAATCTATTTTTTTTAAGATACTTAAATTGTTAATTAGGGATTAAACCATATTTAATTTAAAATTTTTGCCTTTGTGGTGATTTATATCAATTAATGGAACAAGGAGAATATCATAATTGTTTGGCCGGCATGTGGTATCGAATAGAACTGAATCACCGAAGTAAATGTAGTCGAATATTGATCATGCATCTATCCAAAAGAAGTTGGTGGATCGGTCCTTTTCAACGTGCTTCCATAACAGAGAGAAGAATTCTCGGTTTGCTTGGCTTCCAGGTAAGTCACAGCTTTCAGCAATCTTGCATTACATTCCCATGGATAGCTTCTGCAGCTATAGTCAAACTTTTCTTCATCGTCAACAAGAGCATCGTTAGGTGAAGAACGATTATCATTCTTAGTGCGCTGCTCGTCTTATCCTTTGGAAGCTCCTCGTTCAAGGCTCCTCTTTACTCCTCGCCTGTGGAAGTTCCTCGTGATGTGTAGAGCGGAGAGGGATAGGAGAAGGTCGAAGGTGGAGTAGGCGACCAACAAGCTTGTCTCCACTGAAGGAGTGACTGTTCTGTCTCGATTTTGGAGTGAGTCACAGACGAGAGACTGCCTGCTGGGTGAGTTTTTAGCTTGTGTGTGAGGGCGACCGAAAGAGAAGAATGTTGGGGTTGTGGGAGGTGGCTGAGGTGGTGCTACGGTTGTGCAAGCAGCCGTTGCCTGGGCCTATCCTTGGACTGGGAGAGGCAATTTTTTAAAATTAAGTATCATTATAATATTAATTAGATAATTAAGTATTAATAAAAAATTAAGAATAGGTATAATTAACCAATGGGTGGCCGACCACTACCGACCGGCGTGGCGTGTCTGAAATGTGGCGAGTCAGCCCACTTAGTAGGCTCAACATTTGATATTCTATCCCTCTCTTGCTCGATTGCCCCGACGTGGATTCCGCCTGTAGGAGCTTCGACCGACCGTTTCCTCCTTCCGAGGACTCTCCTCTCCATCTCGAAGCTTCCCGACAGTCGTTAGCGTAGCTCCAACCGCCTGCATTGCGCCATCTTCACTGGGTATTGGAAAGAAACTTCATTTCTTCCCAACAGCCGCATTTACGCCATTTGACCACTTCCCTCTCCCATCTAGCAGCCGTTGGAAGCCAACATTAGCTTCCTGCGATGATTCTGGTGGTTCCATTTTGTTCGAGGAAATTTCCTGTGGCAGATTCTACCTTTTTTTGCATACTTCCCCGTCGTTCTTCGTAAACACACGATAAATCCCTATTTTTATCAATTTATAAATTAATAGAGTATGTGTGCTAAAGATTAGAGTTGTATGATTAGACTCTTGTTTGAGATTTGATTTGTTGGTTTGTGTTGGCGTTGAGGTTCAGGTATTAAGTAGCCAAGGGTAGTATTATTTAGGGTTTCGATTGATATAAATCTCTGATTATTCTTATAGCTTATTTTGCAAGAATGAATAGATAATTTGTTTCGCTAATCCTTTTCTATGGAGGCAAACTAAGTATCGATGAACAATTCAGTACAAGTTATGTGGGAGTTGAAATCGTCCAGTTAAGGTTCTGCGTCATAACACCTTACTGGAATTGAAGCAACGGATTATGAGAACCTTGCACATTGATCGAGAGCATCACACAATCACTCTTGCAGGTCATTATCCGGTGGGTGACGGATTTATAGCATTTGTAATATCTGACGATGACGTTTGCGAAGTTACACTTGATGAAGCTTCTCGTCAGATGTTGGTGTTATATGTCGAAGTGGAGGATGTTAATCTTGCATCCACATTAATTGATCTGGTAATAAGGTTAGTAGATATACCGTTGACGCATACACAAGATTTCATCGCACATGCACCTCTGGGGGACACAACGCGGCTTTCATGAGTTGATTCACAGGTAAAATATGGTCAACCTTCCTCTGTTTACACTTGTAATAATTAATATGATATGTTGTCATCCAACTTATGAGTTTTGTGGCAGTGATGATGTTGTCTATCATTCAGAGGAAGTATCGCCTCGAGTGCTTGCAGAATGAGTATCGGACTATGAGTGATTCAAGTAGTGAGTCAGAGATATTAGTGATGATGACTATTCACTGTGTAAACCGTGCTTGGGAATCTAGACAATCATGATCTTCTAAAAAACCACTCACTCCAAAATATTGACAGTGAGAGTCATATGTTGTCCACAAACGAGTATGTCCGGATGTGTCAAACTACTAGAGAGTGGGACAACGATGTTTACTTTGACGGCCCATCTAACAAAATTGTCCCAACAAATGATATTGAAATCTTAGGTGACCTTGTTGGAGGTATGTGTTTTGCAAGTAAACGGAGTCTGCAATTTGCTGTTATTGGGTGATGCATAGTAAATAATATTCAGTTCCAAACAGTTACCTCTAACCAAAAGAACTACACGGTTGTATGTGTACAGCATGATAGTCCAATAAGATCATGCAAGTGGCGCTTGCATTGTAGCAGCAGAAGACGCTTAGGGAGTGCTTGGAGAATATCAAGAATTGGTGAAAACCATAGATGTATCAACGCAGTAAGTGCAGCCAGTCATCGACAGTGTAGTTCAAAATTCATAGCTTACTTCATTATACCTATGATCAGACATCAAATAGATCTGTACCTAGGGAGATCATAGGTAGAATGGATCGAAATTCAATGTTAAAGTTTCATACATAAAGGCTTGGGATGCAAGACGTAAGGCAATAAAAGCTATATTTGGCAGCTGGGAAGAGTCTTACAGGACTATAAATCTTTATATGGAATCAATTTCGTAGTTTCCACAGTACGATCTATAGAATTAGGAGACACAACACTTCCGAGACTTTTGGGCATTTGGTCCTTCAATCATGGGATGGAGTAGTTCGCAGTCTTGGCGAGGCGGTACTTTTTTTTGTTAGGCAAGTATCGTGGTACATTATTAACTGATGTTAGAATCGATGAAAATAATGGGTTGTTTCCACTAGCCTTTGCTGTTGTCGAGTCCGAGTCGATTGATTCCTGGTTGTGGTTCTTACTATGCTTGCATGATATGTTGCCTGTTGTGTCTGCTAGACCTGATATGTGCATAATATCTGATAAACATGTTGGTTTATTATGTGGATGTAAGGAAGTATTTTCATGGGCAGCTCACAGACACTGTTTGCGTCATCTGCGTTAAAATTTTAAAAAGGTAATACGTAGATTGGGGATTGGTGATGTTGAATTTATATACCAAAAGATGTATATGGCAAGAAATATTGATGATGTCTGTCAATTCAATTGTTTAATGTTAGATATTAAAAATGTAAAAGAAGAAGCGCACACATGGATTTTAGAGCGTGACCCTATTAAATGGTCACTTATGCACGATGGTGATATGCGTTATGGGACAATGACAAATAATGCCTCTGAGTGTTTTAATGATGTCCTGAAACGAGCTCATGGTTTACCGATTCAGGCTTTAATCACTGCTATCTACTACAACTTAGTAGCCTTGTTCATGAAAAGACTAGCCACTACAACTCAGCAAAGAGGTTGTCAACTTGTCTATTTTTACCCAAAGGGTATCCACAATGTTACAACGTACTAAAAGGGAGGCTAGACATTTTCCTGAACCTGTGAACATCAACCCACATGAGATGCAAGTTTTTGACAGGACCAGTCGATCATTCCAAGTTGATTTGCTAGATAATGGCCTCTGTAATTACAGTTGTGACAAAATGATCATATATCATTAATCATGCCCACATGTGGTTGCTGCATTTGGATTTAGATGGTTGAACCACCTTACGTGCGTGTCACAGTGCTACACACTACATATGTATAAGCTGACATTCATAAATGAGTTCCATACACTACTTGACCGTTCTGAATGACCATCTTTCAGTGCAGAGCATGGATTAATAGCATTACAGCCACCCAATTTTCGTAGAAGGTCAGACAAACCTCGTACGAATAGATTCGGAAACACAATGGATGAACATATAGCTAGTAGCGAACTCTATGCAAAATAGCTTGCCTTCTGGTCATCGTGCCTCACATATTAACGGTCGATAATGCTTCTCAGTTATAGGTTGTAATACTCTAATTTTTCTATTTAATTAACACTATTGTTTTCTATTTCATTATTTAAAACTGTCTGTTATTGATTTTTGCGCTTATTTTTTCAGCCCATTATTGATTTATGCGCTTGTTTTTTTGGCATGCGATGTGAGAGCACCCGCCTAGGACGACGGCGTAGCCATGCTAGAGGCCACCCGTTAGGACACTGAGGTTCATCCTAGCATTGCCTCCCTACGTGGGCGGCATCGAGCCGCTCACCCCGATATTGTAAGTAATATTTAATTTAATTTATGTTTTTACGTTATGTCTGCTTACCTTTTATTTTGGTTAATGACAATTTTTTTTGGCAGAGCACTGTACTTGAGGCCGCGTCACACTTGCTTATGCTGAAGTAGTGGTCCATTACCTGCAGATGATTCATCCGTGGGCTAGAGCAGGTGGGCCTACACTGTGTTAGACAGTTTCGCTTCATCCGCCTAGATCTTCATTTGCTGACTGCCTTGGTTGAGATATAGTCTTCGCAGACCAACACCTTCCACCTTGCTGTCGGTGAGATGACTGTTACGCTCCAGGATGTGGCGATGATCCTGGGACTACGGGTTTATGGGACACCTATCATAGGCCCAATTGTGATTGGTGAGGTGAAGAAATGAGACACTTGGCCTAATTGTTGCGATGATTTGTTGGGATGACACCCCATACCAGACGTGATGTATCATGACCGTCACCACTCATCGTCGACATTCGGGATGGTCGACATGCGTGAACATGCATGCGCGGCCAGGTATGAGGTAGACTTTCTGACGCAATGCGAGCAGGAGTTTTGTTAACTGTACTTTCAAATTTTTATCTTATATATATATATATGTTTAAACGGTGTTGTGTGTATAGATGGAACGAGAAGTTTGTTCGCCAATGACCGACGTTGATATCTTACGGATGAAACTGCGGCATACTCGTTGGACTTGTAAATACACCAATCACATTGTCCGATTTAATATAATTTTTTAATATGCGTGATATTGGAGCCGCATAGCGAGATCACGCGCCTATCGATACATGCTCAAGGCTCGAGATATGGTTATCGAGTCCCTCTAATCAACCGGAAGAGGGTTGAGTGACATTTACTGATAGTATTGCACTAGTTACTCATTCCCGAGTAGATGTAGCCCAGTTGACCAATTTCAAAAGTGATGGTGGGAAGCGGATGTCGACTAAGTTGATTACCACCAGTCACACATTGCTGCTTGGGAGGCGGATGGATTGCCTTGTCGAGGGCTTAGATGAGGATGTGGACAGGATGGCGGTATCCGATCGGTACATGTCTTGATCGTAGATTCTCTGTATTCTTGGCCGCGGATCCACCACTTACTATGCTAGAGCACCAATGGAGCGTATTTATGTAAGTGCTAATATAAGTATTCATTTGAATTCAATATTTATGTAAATGCTAATTTTTCATACTTTTTTCGTGTAGGCGGAGCACATCTCGGTGACTCGGGACATCTTTCAGCCATACTTCGGCCATGTGAATGATCATGAGCTACAGGGATGCGTTGATAGGTACAAGCTACTATCACGAGACACGGATCGTATTATATCGGACACATAATGCAGTCGGTGTCTCAGAGTGTCTCACATCATGGGAGGGCCATCTACTTATGTGGATCTAAGTCCATCTACGTATGTTGATCTAGGTCCATCTACATATGAGTCACAACCAGTACACACCTATGAGTGGTGCAATTCCACGCAGACGCTAGAGGCGTTGGATGTTTATGGTAGTCTATTTGTGCATCTGTACTATGTAATCTATTTCATTCATTGATCATTTATGCTTATTGATCATTTATGCATCTGTACTACATCTATATTACGTCTGTACTACCTTTGTTAAATTTCATGTGTACTTTCTTTGAACTACTTGAATCCCAATTTTGGGAAGATCTGAATTCTCACATAAGTTGTGCGCTAATGTACTGCAATTTGGTTCATTTTTTATTAAAAATATATGAAATGATGATGATTTGAAGACAACCATTATGTGCACGACGGTTTAAACTAGCAAATCAAAATAATCCTTTATATGTTGGGGTGTGCATTTGGTCGATTTGGATAATTTTTTTTTGTTGAATCGATTAGACCGAATCAAATAACATAACTATTTTGATTTATTCAGTTAAATATGTTCTGTTTTTCTTTTTGATGTACTGCAATTAGTTAGGTTTGATATCCACGATAATTTGTCAATTAATTGTTGTAGAATGCTACTTGATTAATTGTTGTAGAATGCTACTTGGCTGATAATTATATATCCGAGTCGAAGCCGCGCCACTAATAGGCGACCTTATATTCCGCTAGCCATCCGCGCGTCAATTGGCGTGGCGTCATGCACTAGTTGGCGTATACATATTTTTAAATTTTTTTATTAATACTTAACTACCTAATTAATATTCTAATGATACTTGGTCTAAAAAAATTACAAGGTCGTGGCTTTTCTCAAGGAATTCTAAAAAACGGAAGAGGGGCTCGGTCCACGCCTTCTCATGAGGGGCTACTTTATCGAAGAAGGATTCTTTTTTTTTAATGTATTTATATACCTAATATTTAATATTTAATATTTATAATTATAACATCTTCTTTATATTTAAAAATTACATTTTACTTTTAAAATCAATAAAGTTGTTATTTTTAATATAATATTAAAAATATAAATATTATATATATATATATTAAAATTTAAACATTAAATATATAAATATATAAAAATTATGTGTTTTATATATAAATATTTCTTTTATTTATTTATTTATTTGATTTGTGTGCTGCTCCTAAACTAACTCTTCTCGTGGAAATCAAACAGGGAAGGCTTGAAGCCTTCTTTCTTTCACGTGAATAGGGAATGCAGGCTTGAGAAAAGGGAATGGGAGAAGAGGAAAATTCTTCATCTCTTCGTAAAGTTTAATTTGAATGAATTAATTTATATGTATATATTGACTTTGCTCATTAATATCACAAGGCTTTTGTTGTGCATTTAACATTTGGTCGTATGCTCTTTTTGTATTGAAATCTGTAATGCTAGTTAAATTCAATTAATTTGTGTGTTAATTTTATATTAAACAAAGTTATTAAATCTAAATTATAATGATAGTTCCAATAAAGATTAATTCTATTTTGATTCGATGATGATGATAATGATTTTCATTAATAATTCAATTATCATGATATAACTAGTTTGTTGATTAGATTAATTTTGTTTTGGTTGGGTTTAATCAAATTTTAATTAAACTTAGCTTTAATTTAAAATAATTAATTAAATAGGTTTTGATGATGCTAACATTATTTGATTATGATTAAACATGTTCGACATAAGTAATAAGACTTCAATTGATCATTGCTAATTTAATCATTTTTAAACGAGTTTTGATTTGAACAATTAAATTGATCACTTCTTAAGTCTAGTGATAGGTTTAAGAGAAAATTTTGATATTTACCTCAATCTAAAATGAGATCAAAGTTCAACGAGTTAGACGTAGCTTGGTCTCAGGATTAATTGAGTGGCTAAGAAGGTGGGAAAGTGATTTGATTTTGGTCATGGAGCATAGGGGATGGTTTCTAATCTTTTAAATTGGTCAAAATAAGGGCTTATTTATAGGCCCTAGTTTGGTTGAGCTCGGTGTACTATTAATCGTTAACTAGATGTGACCAAATTGGGTTATGGGTAAGTAGGGGAGGTTCTATGCAATAAATAAGGACTGAAGTGTTACTAAAAATGGTTGCCATTATAAGAGCTTGCCGCCTACAGTAACCACCCTATGAGTAACTTAAGTGACTCACTAATCCCCTAAATTTAGTATGAAATGAGTTTAAATCCATTTGGGTTAAGGGGCAGTAAAGAAATTTGTTCAATTGGCAAGTTTAGGCATAGTTCTCCAAGGGATTTTAATTAATGGATCAATTTTGACCCATTAAGACTCATTATTTTGAGTTCTTAGTTTGACCCACATACATTGCTCAAACTAGGTTAGGATGAATTAGAAATTTGTTGTAGACATTTTCCCTTAGCCTCATGCCAAATTTCACAAGGAGATTTGACCATTTAATTTGTCAATTTTAACTCGAAAGTGAGATTATTCTCATTTAAGTTCTATTTGAACACTATGGCTCATATAATTTGTGTTGACCCATGTAAAATGGCTAAATCACCTTAAGTCCAAAAAGATAATTGTTTAGGACATCCTTGGCTATCGTGGCGTCAAAGGGTTAATTTTATTGTGGAGATTATGTTAATATAGTTGGACCCATAAGTGGCATCTTTAATGTGTCATAACCCTTTTTACTTATTAGGCATAAGCCAATGATCAATTTGGCCTAGCAAATTATGAAAAATGTATAAGAGATTACGAAAGATGATTGGGTTCAATTTGGGTCAATTAATTTAGCATATAGACCTATTTTAATGTTATTAACCAAATAGTATAAGAATGGGTCAAAAGGGCCAATAAGTTTTAAGTTCATAAAATGAAACATACTATTAGATCCAAGAAGTGTTGATGTAAATATGAATGAGCTTTTTGGATGATTTGACATATGTATTAAAATTGATTTTTACTAGGTCGAAGTTTGAATTAGATTTGACCTAAGGCTGAATTAATGATTTATAGTCAACCTATATTTATAATCATTTACTATAATCATCAAAGAAAAATATTTTAAAGTTAAAATTAATCATTAGGATTGATAGAGTTGATAGAGGAAGGGACCTACTTATGAATTTGAGCACAGAGTGGAGGAAGATGTGTTCATTTGACTCAGTATTGGGTCAAGTCTCCCAAAATATTTTTGAGGTTGAGCAAGCCAAAACTCAAAATCCCACAATAAACCATTGGAGCAATTCAATCGTGGAGAGGATTTGATTGATTAGGTCCAACATTTATATCCACTAAGACATTTTGTATATGTTAAAATTTTTAAAGTCTTGCAATTCTCTATATTGTTTCCTATAAACAATTTCATGTTTGGATACATTTTTTTCTAGTGCTAAGAAAATTGTCTATTCATCTTCTCTCTTTATGAAGTTTTTAACAGTCACAATTTCAACATCTTGTGACAACATGCATGAAAATGTTGCTTTCTCTATTGTTTATGCATTAGTGGAAATAGTTGTATTTACTATTACTTGTTACCATACATTTGTTGGCACTAACATATGTACCTTTATAGATCCCAACAAATGCTCATGTTCTGAGATGATAATGGTAGTTCTTATAAAGGATATACATTTTTTTAATTATTGACATAACATATCTCAACGAAAATATTTGAAGATTTACTATCATACTAAACATAATATATTTTTTAAAAGTGAATATTTCAAAACTATATTACAATATTTACATAATTTTGAATTGATAGAAAGCATAATCTTCAAAATTTGCTTAGTAATATGATCATATTCGTGTTAAACATCTATCTACTAGCCTAGATCAACAAATCAAGTGCTCTATCTTTTCATGGTATAGTTTCTTAGACATCTCAGTCTCTAAAGATGTGGTCTTCTTGAGAAAGTTCATCCAGGGTCCTAGCACTATATAGACCAACTAACTATCCCATAATTGAAGAATATAAAGCATCTCACAACCTATGCAATTATTAAACATAGCATATCAATTGAATATAATGTCATTATTATATGGAGCATAAGTCATTGAACTAAACCATTTAAAACCTTATATTTTGCTCATTTCATTCTCTTAAATCTTTTAGTTTCTTAATCTACCTTTATGAGGAGTAATTATAGTCCTGTTTTTTATCTATTTAAACCATGTCACGAAATCAAGCTTTATTTTCTTAAATAAAATCCTTGACCATCATAATGACAATAAAAAATTATCATTTATAGTCAAATCATGAGAACTTAATGAGGGTACATAAGGATAATTTCAAATTGTTAAGTGAGATTATAATGTTAGGCGTTGATCTCAAATAAGTATGCATCAATGTTGTCTTGTATTACAAAAAATATGTATAATAAGCATAAAGGCCTGACCCATACTGCAAGATTTTATTTGTTTTGACCCAACATATCTTATATTAGGATAAATTTTATAGTTTTATCTTTCTTAGTGTAACTTCTAAGAGGTCACTCACTCAACTTTTACTTAGCTTATCCTTGAACCACACTTCATTATAAAAAAAAATATCTAGCTCTAATATCAATTGAATGGCTACCCAACATCATATTGTACATTATTTACCTTAACATGACTTGTTTTATTTTCTTAATGTAACTTTTGATCATCAATTCCATCAATTCTCCATCAGAAGCATGTTTCATGATAAATTTTAATGAAAACATATATATTAAAAGATAGTTCATAGATGTGATTTAGCTCTATATTTAAATAGCTCAATTACCTTTTATACCCTTTTGAAATAAAAGTAGTTTATTCATGCCCTAATTCCTTTTATAAGCCTACCATCATAGAAGCTCATCAGAGCTTAGGCCTCTACTCCTTCAACACTCATCCTTATTTAGTGATGGCAAGGAAGTAGTTTATTCATGCCCCTTTGATTTTGGAATATTATAATTGTGAGGGCAAGGAAGAGTTTGGAATGTTCATCAATATAGTGAATGTAACTATAATTTTTATTGTTGTTGGTGATAAAATTACTGATGATAGTTCTATTTTTTATGGTTCATTTTCCTTAAGGTTAGATAATGTTTTCCACAAGCAACCAAAAATTTGTGAATAATGAAACCTTTTATCCATAAAAAAATAGCAAGAGTTTGACAAAAAAGTTCATGGTTCAAATGTGAAAAGGAAAATTATATAAACAAAGATACATTATGAGCAAAGATGGGCAAACAACCATATTTAAAAAGAAACATAACACAACAAGAATATAGATTCAAGTACTTTGGTCATGAGATTTTGTTATTGTGCAAGCATCTACTTAAATTTTTTTTTTACTATTCTTATAGAGGTTTTACAAGTAACTGACAAAAATAGAAGAGCTAGGATACAACGAAGTAGGGTTGGATTTAAAAGAGGGATCCTTTAGTAATCATAATATCATATTTTATACATACTAAATCTCATGCATAATGCAACCATATGTGGATATGGAGTGCTAGGTGTAGCAACTTAATGACAAGTGTCTTGATATAAGTGGAAAAACTAAATCATAAGCAAGAAATGTTTCGTATGCAAGGTCTGCATGTATTTATGAATATTTTTTTATAATCATTGTCTAATAAGATTAAATTTAACTTTAAGTCATGAATGATGACATTAACACCATAACATCCAAAATAGTAACTGTGTATATGATTCTAATGTTCCAAGATATTTGTTTGATTATTGAGAAGTATCTAACTATCATTGGTAGAATAATAACTCAACATGAGTGGAAGCATTTGATACTAAAGCTACTTATCAACCAAGTTGACATCTAAACATCTTTGATGCAACATTAGAAGTTAAAGAGAAATTTTGGTTTCAATCATAAATTTAATTAGCGTGAAAACTAAATAATTAATATTGTGTAGCTAAATTTTATAAAGTAAAATTTGAAAAGTTATCTAAATATAATTCGTGAGAATTCTTTCAACTTCCATATGACTGATTTTATTTCATGATTGTACACCATCATTTTTAGAAACTATTTAAAATCCTTCTTTCAAAAGCTTGTTTTTTTTGTTTTTATTATAATCCATACACTTAAAATTGATTTTTGATATTTAAGGTAGTAGTAAGATATATAAAATAGAGTTTTAGATCATATATTTGATAAATTACTAAGTAATAATAATTTAAGTATTAGATATACAAATATAGAAAATTTAATAAATGTAAGTAAATTTTTTCCTATATATTCACAATAGATTTTATCAAGATAATTTGATTTTATATGTTGTATAATAAAAAAATTTTAAAAAATACCTTTTTTTATATAAAATATGCTTAAAGTTTTCTACAAATTAATTTACTTCTCATTTAAAAATAAAATTGAAATCCTCTCTAAATAGTTACATGACCTTTTAGTCATTAAAGTTTTGTCTCATATTTTCTTTGTGTCATTTTCTTTAGTTGCAGTGATTGTAGAGTATGCTCTTTCTTTGGATTATGGTCTTGAAATAAATATTTAAACCATTGTGCCATTTCATTATATCTAACCATTATCTTTGAATTATGAATAAATCATGATAGAAAAGTTGAACAATCTTTGAAGCATGAACAAATATTATTATAATATCATTATATCAACTTTTAAAAATAATTGCCCCATAGTTAGCCCATCTTTGATGAGTTTTAAAATCACCTCCAATCCATGATTAAGTAATTTTTAAAGCATATTTATGCATGATCAAACCTTTTTAAATATTGTTTGAGTATGAATTAATCATCTTCAAAAATTGTTTGATCATGATCAATGAATGGTTTAAGATAATTTGATAATATGTCGAAGAAGGTTTGAATATTGATCAATTATGAGATGCAGATGGTTTGAAGACTCATCAAAGATGGGTTGAAGATGTGTCGTTCATGATTCATCTTGGTGCTGTCATTATTTATGTTTGTTCAATCATGTTTCAATACGGTTCAATCTTTGCAAAGTTGGAGTAGATTAATTTGTTTAAATGGGCATAACATGTATACATATGTCTTATATAATCATTATGATTGAGAGACATTATAGTGGTGAGGTCACATACATAGCTAGTGGTGTTATGAAAAAGCTTATTAATAAATTTATGACTAATAATCTCATTACCGAGACTAAGAATTTTTTCTTTAGCTGATTTTTTAAAGCTCATAAATGCATTTATCTAGTACATTTTTCATCAATTGCTTCTAATAATGGTTGATGATAACTCAAATAATGCTTATGCCATTACATTCAGTATTAGAGAAAAAAAATACAATAAACAAGATTGCAAACTTTATTTTAATGATTGAGGTAAGTTCTTAAGAGCTTCCATTCAATGATGAGTTTAGGAGGAAAATAAGAAGTAGCAGGTTGCTTGAGAGCTAGAGTGGGGATAAGTATTTTGAGATTATGAAATTATATAATTCTCTTATGGACAATAATGATGCTTAAAATCTTAGGCTATACTACTTTATAAATTGTGTCAATCATGAAAAATATGGTGTCATCTTTTTTGAAATATTTTTCATGGTTAAAAATGAGAAAGTTTTTTAGATGCCCATGGGAAGGAATGTTGTGGGAGGGAAAACTGTGAGAGTGAAGAAGAATATGATGCAATACGAGGTGCATTCTCTAAAGAAGAATGTCCTAGTCAAGTACATTATAAATGAATATGCAATGCCACTATAATGCTGTGCATATGAAGCTATTTTGTGTTTGGGAAGCTATGCATTAAGTTCTTTGGGAAGTGCCCACTAAGGGTACTAATCTAAATGAATAATAAGGTGTTCATGGGCAATAACTTCTTGTCATTCCTTATGAATAAGATGTAAACCTATATTTGTTTCACAAAATAATGTTAGAGTAGAAATTTGATATAAATATATAATTTTCTCATAAATACTTTCTCTTTCATTTATTATAGGAAACTATACATTTTAATATAGTATATAGAGTTGAAGAGGACTTCTATAAGTCAAATATACATGTTCTTACTCATGCAATGTCAACTATATTTATACATAAGAAGACAAGTCCCTTAAGTAGAGGATGCGATAAAAGTACAATCACTTGCAAATTAGTTTATGCTATTACAATAAGAGATGAAGTAGCTTTTAAACTTGTTATAGAGATGAAAAGTAGCATAGTTAATATAGGGAATTATGTGTGTGCATGTGTGCGTGTGTGCGCGCGTGTGTGTATGTATGTATGTATATATGTGTGCATGTGTATGCATATGTATGTATGTATGGAACATTGAGAGAGAAAGTGATGTAGCACATTCCAATCCAAAAACTAGAGCCAATGAGATCTAAGTTGTGTTTTATGTATTGTAGTATTTTATATTTTTGCCTCATGTGTTGTGTTATGTGGTAGAGACGTATTTAGTCATGTTTAAGAGTTGTATGAGAGTTGAGATTGAGCTCATTAAGTGTTTAAGTGTTAAAAGTGCATCAGTAGTATAGCGCCTAGGACCTAACCCTCTGACAACGCAGCTACAACTGATTTCTTATATGGTGTATGGATAGAGAAGCCAATACCTATGAGCTGTGAGACAATAGGTTCCAAGTTGTCACACTTTTTCACTATTTTTTTTTCTAAGAGACACATCATTTGTAGTATTGTACTTATATAAACATTTATTCTGACTTAATGGAAGACTTTTAGATTATTTTGTGTAAAAAATCTTGAGTGAAAACTCTTAGGTTAGAGATTGACGACCTACTATTTGGGAGATTTGGTGATCTCTTGCTATCATTCTACTTTGATAAGTAGAACTCCTCACGTTCCCTTTCACTTTGGAGAGTGAAAGATCCCGAAACACTTCTTCTTTCTCCCTCATGACACTTGTCATGACCGCACTAGAAAGGTTTTGGAGGAGGAAAATGAGGTACTTGCCAATGTCATTGCCTTTGAGTTTATTGATGTTAGCGATGAGGTTTAACAAATGAAGTATGTAGAAGAAGGGGTTGGAATAGCAAAAGTCCTTGCCCATATAAATATAGATTGGAGGGGGAGTCAGGGATCAACCCCTTGACATTATATGTGCATACAAAGAGGAATCACGGGATCAATGCTTTATAATAGTATGTATAATTCAAGAAATGGTTAGTCAATCTATTGTTACTTTACAAATAAAAATAGATGAGTAAGAAGTATCTAACTTTGGATTAGATATATTCATAAAAAAGCACACAAGCTCATGGATTCATGTGCCATTGATCCCCCACATCGAATACATGAGGATAAATTATTATCTTTTGAATTTTAGATGTTAGGATTGGATGATAACTCTAAGAATAAAGAGGTAGGAGTGGGTAGTGAAAGCGTATTATGATTTTAGTAGTTGGATATTCTAATTATATGGTTATATGGTAAGATAAGATATCTTTAAACCCATCGAAAGTATGTTTTCATTATTTAAATAGTTTTTATACAAATCTCAATTTTTTTATTATATTAATTCTTATGTTACAAAATAAGGAAATGGGTTTAGCATATTCCAAAGATCTATGTTCTAGCATAGTTGCATTTGACAATTTTTTCATCAATAGTATAAACCAACAATTTCTACTTTCTAGAAGATTAAAATAAAGAATTCATTTAAGTGGTACTTATCCATAACATTGAAGATGATGATAAATATGTGAAGTAATGGGTTAATGTAGAACTGTATATTTTTAAATAATCAAGAATAAAATCCATTAGCTCATATATTAGATCTCATAATGCGAAGTCATGAATGTTGACTGTGGCCTTTCTTTCCTCTCATTATGGACCTTATAAGGAATGATGATTCCATTATAGAGATGCTTCTCTAGATTGCTGGAATAGTCAGAGTTGTTTGACCACCAAAGATAAGTACTTATTTTCCCCAAGTCTTTATGGATGTGGAGAAGGGCCACCTGCTATGAGGTCCTTAGGGATAAAATATGTTAACCCTTTTAAAGTTTTTAAATTTCACTTATTTAAGTAGTTGCTACACATACAGTCAAATGATTGATCATAATTTTATTTGTATTAGTGATTGTGAAGAGTATGCTTTCTAATATATGTTTAGTTTCAAAGAAAACAACTTTTAAATTACACTTGATTGCATATAATTCTTTATGGACCATCTATGTGTAGGTTTAATCTATAACATTGTAGAGCATAAGTTCAATTATTCTTTTGATGGAAACATTAATCCTTTATAGAAAGTTATTACTCATGTCTGCAGAACTATGTTAAATCTACTCTCAGAGTTAAGACTGTTGTATTTATTATAAAAAATGCACTATATTATGCCATATTTTTATGATTTCACTATCTTTTGCATTAGCTTGGGACATAATCCATAATCAAACCCTATCAAATAATTTCTGAAAACAATGGTTGAACACTAAACAAATTGTGATCTAACTATAATCAATCTATATTTCAATACTTATTCACACAATTTAAGAACCATGATAAAAAATGATTGAACATCTTTGAGCCATTATTAAATAATATTTGTACCATAATCATTCCTTCTTTAACCATGTTCATTCCACAATTAGCTAGTGATTCCACTATCTTTATACTATCTTCAAATTCTACTAGAATTTACTTTAAATTATATTCAAATCATAAACCATTCATTTTAGAATTATCATCGATTAATGATTGAATAATTTTAGAACTTAGGTTATTTATTTTGACCTAAAAAATAATTTGTGATTACCCTTATTAGAAGTATTTTAATTTAGGAAAAAATTTAAGCATATTAAAAAAAAAAAAAACCAAAGTGTATCTTCCTTTCTAATTTTCATTATTAAGAGGATATAAAGTCAAATTGCTTTCTAAAATAAAAATGTAGTTTGTCGATGTTACTACTGTTCTGATCGCAGAGACTAGTCGCCGGCTAGTCTCTTCAGTCCTCGATCACCTTGGTTGCTCTCATTGAAGAGCATTCTCTCGTTTCATCTGCCTCCAATATCCTAAGACTTCGAAACCCTTATCAACTGCGAACGGAAGAGCGAGATGAATGGGTTTCCTGGAGATCCGGTGGATATGTCGCAACTCGAGGCCACCATGCACGCCGTTGAGCATGCTTGCTCTTTGATACGGGTCTTTTATCTTGCACTTTCCTTTTCGCTTTATTCTCTTTACCTCGACGTTATCTATATTGGAGGTTTCTTTCTTGGTTGCCATTGTTTTTTGTTTCTAGGGTTTGTGGATAGTGTATAATTTCGATCAAAACCTGAATATTATGTGTTATGGTTGATGTTATGCTTATAATTTCAGTTACTGATTATCAGGAATCTTGATGTCTTCTTTGTGTTGGTTCTCTTTGTATTGCATCGCTTTTACATTATTCGTAAATCATACAATCTTATTTCAGGATTATTTATTTACTGTTTATGGAAAGAACGATCCATATGATTGGTGAGACCAAATTTTGTGCCGATCTCTTCCAGTTTGTTTGGTTGCAAGATTTAGGTTAATCAGTTTTGCAAGCCACATACTTGCAACTACTTTTTTAAATACCTTTTTCCTTCCATTTTGGGCAAAAAATAAGCATTTTAAAATCTTGTAAAAATAGGATTTAAGATATTTACACCAATTCTTCTCATTATGTCTCTTCTTCCCATTCATTTAAATTTTAATATTGAAAATATTTGCTAAATAGTTTATTAGGATTGAACTAGATTTAACATCCATCATGTCAAATAATATTCAGATTTTAACACATTTAAATTTTATTAAAAATGAATTTATAACATTTATTAAATCCTACATAATTAAATCCAAATTGTAGCCATACAACCCTAAATTGTCTCTGTTCACCTTACTTCAGGCTTAGATTAGTTAGTTATCTGACACTAGATTCAATTGACAACGAATCTTCAGTAGGAGGGGAGACCTTTTAGCGGAAGGGAAGTGAACTGATCAACAGGAAAGTGGCTGTCCGCAGCTGCGCTGCTAAATTTCATGTTACTGTGTTGCAAACTTACAAATTGATCTAGTTACGGTTTTTAATTTACCCCTAACCAAGATAATCAATCTGCCACTTTTCTTTCCTGCTGTGCTCCTCACTTATGAGTTGTTGGTCCTTGCCATCCTGCAAACCGTCTTATTTTTCTTTCATGTTGACCTTGGCAGGTGTTACTCTTTCTTTTAATGTGCTTAATATTTATATTAAAAAACATGTTCTGCATTTGACTATAGGTGCATTAACTCATTTATTGGCATTTATATTATTTCCGATGCGCTGGTTAGCATGGTACTAGTATTTGCATTATGATTTATAAAATAAGTTTTTTCTCCTCTAAAGACCACGTCTTTATACTTTTTGTGATTCTCACATATTAATATGGTAGCTTGAAGTTGTTATTTTATGATTTTAAAGAATGTTTATTTATAGATTTTGTTCTATAGTCAACTTAGTTTAACAACTTTTGTTCATTTCATATTTCTTTTTATCTGTTTTCTCGTGCTATATATATTTGATAGCACAATTCTGAGTTTCTAATTTATTTTAATTGAGTTTACAGATGCATGTGAGCCCATTGGAAGCAGAACAACTTCTTGTCTTCTTACGTAAATCTCCAATGCCATACCAGTCATGCCGGTTTATTCTAGGTATGCTAATACTCAACTTGATGGGATATTCGCCATATTACTTCATTTTATTTGCTCTGTCCCTCTCCATAAGTTGGGCTTTCAAGTTTAGCTCATGCTGTTTAAATATGACTGAATATATGGAAATAGCGGCACCTCAATAGTTCTTCATGCAAATCAATTTTATAGTCTTACGCTTTCTCATTTCTTTGATATCATGTCCCTGTAAAATTGTCACTCAGTGTGTCTTTTGATTTAAATTTAAAGAAGAGGTGGAGAGAAAATTTTTCTTGGTTTGTGTGTATTGGGAGGAGGGTGTGTGAATTTTTGCAATGGTTGTCGAAATTCAAGCAGTAGTTGAGAAAAATTTAGGTGATTAGATAAAAGAGAGAGAGAATCACAGTATGCAACAAAATAATAAAATCAATAGGAAATAGGAAGAAAATAAAAATGCATCATGAGCTTATGTTATAAATATGATATAATCATCCTTACTTGTTTAATTCCATTATTAATGGTTTAAACGTCAACTATTTTTAGGAATATTTTATCATTTTTATATTTGGAAGGGGTAGTTTCACAATTTTTAAGAAGACCAATTTTCTAATAATTCAACTAAGCGTTAGTAATTCAATTAGTTGAACTTAATACTGATATAATAATGATTTTTGCTCTAGCATTCTTCCTCCTCGTTGAACCTTCCCTTTTTCCTAACCTTAGAATTTGTTCTTGCCTTTTCATATCTAACTCATCATGCCTTTGTTCCTTGGAGGTGTTCTTCCATCTGATTTCCTCATTTCATCTTCTCATTATCTCCATGAATCGTTCATTAAACAAAAGTTATGATATTTATGTCGCCTCATGTGTTAGCAGGCTATTAAATAGTGAAGCCTCAAGACATCCAAGTGTCTAATTTTTAGATAAAACCAGAAAGTCAAAACCGAAGTTGTGAAAAATTGTTCATTAAATTCAACATAATAATAACAATCTAAATTGATAATGAAAGCCCACATACAAGGTTATATAAATCAAGAAATAAAACCAAAATTAAGTATGAAGAAATCCTATCATTGTGACATTTCAAACTAAATTAATGCATCTGGGACTTACTGATTCTGAATTTACTAGATTATACTTGAATAAAATCCTACTTGTAGCAAACCAGTCCCTCAAAGAAATATCTGAATATTTCTTCTAAAGTAACATAAAGTAATAAAAATTCATAGATTTATAAGTGTTAATCGACAGTGACATCAAGGAATTAGGATGATATACCAATAAATTTATATGCCTAGGGCTGGGATACATTTAATCTTATCAGATGCATGTAAATCACTTCATTCGACAATACTACAACAAAGCATAATCGGTATATTAATTAACTATGATCCATATGCAAAATACAATACTTTACAATAATCCGTACCATTGGTGATTATGGCGCTGGTCTGTGGAGTTACTTTTAACTCCTCAGCGGCGAATTTCAACACAGGTTAAGGGCGCCGCCTCTGGTACGCTAAATCTAAATTGTAGTGATAAGAGCGTTAAAACAAAACAGAAAACAGAAAAGAAACCCTAACTTATCGACAAAGTAGGGAAAGCTTGGATTGGAACCAAAAAAGAGAAGCCCTTACACTTTGTAGGGAAGCTTCGGATCCGAGGTCAGGGTGAGGCACCTTGCCCCCAGTTGCTGAAGCTGCCATCACCGCTACTGGGGAAAAAAGCGGATGAGATGGGAATGAACCTGAGTTAAACGGATAGTTGTAAACAGGTTCGATCACGCACATCACACATGGTTTATGGTTCTTGTCATTTCTCTGTAGAAAGTTGTTTTTCCCAACAATGAAATTAGTAATTGAATAATATTGCATCAATTATATATATATATATTAAAAAAATTATAATGTTATCTTCAAATAGACATAAATTTGTGATCAATCGATTTAATAGTTAAAGTTTAATTTGTCACAAGCCAAATCTACTTTTATACCAAAAATTGATGTTGTGTTGAACTTTTTTTTAGGTGATTCTCTTTCCTGCTATACTTTTCTTTAAGTGAAGCAGTTATTATCTTGTTTTGCTTTGATTGATTGTACTTCTATGTGCGATTGGTCTATTGCGTCCAAGGCCTTAGTTTTTTAACTTGAATTTTCGAATATTTGGGAATACTTCAAACATATTTTTTGTGGGGTTGGTTGCTTTTTGCTCATCTCTTGTGACTAAACCTTAAGTTCTAAGTGCTTTTGGTACAGGGGAAGCAAATGTAGAAAAAAAAAATATAACAGATTTTTGCTTGTCATAGAGCGATACTTCTCTTGTTATAGCCTTCTCATTGCTATTAGTTATCTTCTCCATCTCATTTTTAAGGGGGTTTCATTTTTTACTTATAATATTTCTATTTATGCAAATTTTCTGTATCCTGGAGCATGCCAGCTCGTTCATAATGCTTATCCTAAATAATTGTTATGGGGCAGCTTCTCGTACCCACAACTAACACAAAATTCATGTTAACTGTTCAGAAAATTCTCAGATGCCAAATGCACGGTTTCAGGCTGCTGCTGCAATTGGAGATGCAGCTAGGAGGGAATGGGGAATTCTTACAGAGGAGAACAAAAGAAGTCTAATATTGTAGGGTTTCCCTTCTATTCAACATAACAGATGCTTAGGTGCTTATGATTGTCTTTAATTTCTATCTTTTTTTTTTGTTGCAGATATTGCCTCCAATATACAACAGAGCATGCTAGTGCGACTGATGCATTCGTACAAGTGAAGGTTTCAGCTGTTGCTGCCCAGCTACTGAAACGAGGCTGGTACATTTTGGAAATTATTTGTAATTCTTTTCAAGCTTAATTGTTTTTTGTTATTTTCTTCAATTGAACCAGTTTTTAATTTATTTAACAAATGATACCTCATATTATTTTTGAGATTTAATTTCTAATTCTTTGTAGAGGAAAACCTCAATCATTAAATGGAGTCGCTCTTTTATTGAAAAGATTAGGATTTATCTATGGGCATGAGTTTCATGTTGTTCAACTCATTGTTTTGTTCTCAATTTGGATAGTCTTTAGGGTTTCTTTAACAAGGAAACTAATGTTGAGGTCTTGTTCGTCTTTCAGACAGTGCAAGCAGTGAAATTTTCTCCCCCACCCCTGCAAGAGAAAAAAAAGAAAAGAAAATAAAGAAGATGAATACACTCCATGGGGATCAAAACTAGATTTCTTTATAATGCATGCCATGTAAAGAAGATCTTGCGTTCACGCTAAAATACTTCTTGAAATTAGAACAATTGAATATAATTCAGTTTTTCGGGAGTTTACTTAAATGTATCACAGTAAAAAAGCTAATTGATGATGTATGTTATACTCGATGCTCAATATGTTCTTTTTGAACTTACGTAAAAGAATTCATTTATGAGAGTGCTGTCCAGCATTTGATTTCATGAAGCAAATGCATGGATGCACAGGTGTATGCGTCTATATCTGCATGTCTCTTCCCCCTCTTTCTATGCATTCCCGTTGCATGCATACAACTATATAAAAGAGAATGCTTTTAAATGTACATTCAGATCTATCTTCATCCTTTTATATCACTCTAGATATAGTTAGTTGCATGCATATTGAGGTTTAAAATTGTGCAATTGCATATTGAGGTATTTTTCGTCCATGAGGCAAGGTATACACTTTTGAGTCATTTTGAGACGTATGCCTCAAAAGCAATAATTGCACAAAGTACGAAGTATTATACTAATATGAAGGTATCAAGTAAGAGATGAGATATTAATATTCTAACATCAAACCATGAGGATGCTCAGGTGGATGAGTAGCTTTACTCTTAGAGATAAAATGCGAAATGAGTATGTTCGGGAAAAAGTTTGAGTAGCTTCGGTGGCAGATAAGATTAGAGAGAGCCTTAGATGGTTTACATAAAGCGTAGCGTCTTTAGTTAGGAGTAGATGCATTAGATTTGCCTTATGTTAAGAAAGGTAGAGGTAGACCTAAAGACTTGGTTAAGATGTATAAAAATGACTTTAGTATACTTGAATTAAATGAAATTGACACATAATAGGACACATGATAGACGAAAATTCATATAGCCCACTTAGTGGGATAAAACTTGTTGTTGTTGTTGTTGTAAACTATGAGGCAAGATATCAAAGTAGAATAGTAGCATACAAATATCAAAATAAGAACATAATAATTCAAAATAAGTTCAACACAATAAATTTTCTTACGCAATCCGACATCAAAGTAAGAAATAGCAAGCCATTAAGATTATAATTTTTAACTTTAGAAGTCCATGACACTCTTATCACATAGTGATTCTTCATTAAAATCATCGTCATATTGAATTAATTTCTCTCGCATCATTAATATTCTCCCAATTTTTTTCCTTATTTTTGATTTCAATCATCTTTGTTTTCCTTAATCAATACAATATGACTAAGAATATTAATCAAAGAATTTGTACACCCATAAAGTACGAATGGATCTAGTGTGCACTCATAAAGGACAAATAATCAACACAGGAGCATCCAATAGTGAGAAGCTAAATTCAGACAAGTGATCCATTCGCCCATGAGGTGTTGCTCTAAGCGGACGAGCATAAAGAAAGATCATCTCAGTCAGGTGACTAGCATCAAGTAACTCACGATATATAAAGACTCGCCCAAACACGGATGACTATGTAGCCACACACACATCAAACAACTCGCTCCACCTACTAGTGACCATGCTTGAGAGCTCATCACTTGGCATGTAATAGTTGCCTACTTTTCAAATCGTGGGCGAGTCTCTTCTTATGTAACTAACATAGCTGATGTGTACTTTCCTCATGCGACGCCTCTTGGAAAAAGGGGATTATTGAGGAGACAAATTTTTTTTTCTTTTTCACCTTTTACTTTCGATTCTTACTTTTCCTTAGAAGGAAAGATTCTTGTTCTCAGATCCCTGTTTGTACTCTTATTCTGATATAGTGGAATTTTTGGCATCTCCTTCACTTTTTTACTTTACTTTTTTATTTACTTTGTTCCACTCTCCCTGCTTTCCAAGTGCTTACAGAAAGGTATTTCATCACTCGATGGACAAATTTGGATGTAACATCTTTTTAGGTGCTGTGAGCGTGGAAGATGATGAGGACAAAGACTTAGGTGCCTCACAAAGTAGGCTCATCAACACGGGATAACTCGACATACATGGGGCCGAGCACACAATAGTTTGTCACATAGCAAGATATGAATAATATGTAAGACATAATCACTCACATAGTCTAGGAGGCTAGGGATAAAGTGAAGAATAGGAAGAACGAAGGTTCCTCTGGTTTGGTGATTCGTCGAACTCAACATTACAGAAGAGAATTATCTAGGTTAGGGCTGCAAATGAACCGAGCGTTTAACAAGCTACTCATGATTCGGCTCGATTAGAGCTCGTCCATGATCGTTTGATTAACTAATTGAATGAGCTTGAACACTTCTGTAAATATTCAATTGCTCAATGAACAAATTTGAACTACTTTTTGTTCAGTTCATTAATGTTCATGAACAAAATCATTTAAAGGTCATGAACAACCTCATGAAGGAACTCGTATACGGCTTGGTTAAAGCTTGATTAAGGCCTGTTCGTAAGTAGTATCATTTAAAATTTTATTTTTAGGCTTAATAAAGTTTAATTGATATAGCTTGTATATATTTCTCAACAAGTTACTTGCGAACTAGCTTGATTAAAGCTCTTTTATTTTATTAAACTAGCTGCTTGTTAATAGGCTTTATAAGCTTAATCTAAACCAAGCTTGCTAACAAACTCAAGCTGAGCTTGAACAAGGTTTTTTTAAACGAACTCAAGCTTGAACACCATCCTAAAAATTCGAATCAAGCTTGGCTTGAGCTCGAGCTTGAACTCTAACAAGCACATACTTAGCTCGTCTCGGTTCATTTGCAGTCCTAATCTAGGACACCAAACATTGATGACGAGTCCTATTAGGCAAGCGAGGAGGAAGCTATTAGAAGAGAACAAGCAAATACTACTTACATTAATGTCTTCTCTAGAAAGATCATAGAAATTCGCTCCCCCCCAAACCGAAGTTCAAGATACCACATTTGGAATCTTACAAAGGTTGCATTGACTTTGCCAACCACATAGCATATTTTGAATCCACTAAGTCATTGCTTGACCTGGATGATGCGATGAAGTGCCGACTGTTCAAGAAGTCAACCCTCAGATGGTTCTTGCGTTTACCAGTGGGAGTCATCACTTTTTTTGCGGAATTCAAGAAAATATTTTTGACATAATTCGCCAGTGTTAAGAAGCCCCTGAAGATTTCACAGGCTCTTCTTCAAAGGGAAATATTAAAAGTCAAAGATTTAGAGCCTACAGTTGCACAAGCTGCACTTGCCTAAAGCCTCAGGGAAGATCCATTTTGATATGCTCTTGAGCATTAGCAACACAAGATGTTAATAGAACTGTTAGAGTTTGCAAATGGTCATGCAAATGCATAAGAATACAACAAAGTCGCTCAATCACCAACGACGACTCATAGAAGGGACTAAGGGAAGACAAATGCCTGTAGAGAGGTTCTCAAAGGATAGACTCTGAGCCTAAAGATAGGACAAAGAGAAGACAATATGTTCGATGAGAAGAGACATCGATTGACAGATGCGAATTTATAAATCAACTAACAACGAATGTGGCGAGTGCCACATCCAATTATAGTCACACCTTTGAGGGTGTCAATGGTCGAGCTAGTAGAGACCATTCAAAACAAATAATATTTGAAGTGACCGTTACCTATGACGGTTGATGGAGTTCACGATCGATCCATGTATTGAACCTATCATCTTGACCACGGGCATGCCACTGAAGAATGATGACACCTTAAGTGCTTGATCAAAGAACTCATCAAAGCAGGAAAGCTTGGCGAGTTTGTGAGAAGACCAGGAAAGGAGATAATTTTGGAACAAAGCCATGAATAGACATGAACTCGTGTGACCCACATTACAGGAATACTTCCTTGAGAGAATTTCTATCCTCATATTTTTTTTAACAAGTTATTGTTTTCAAGAAATTATTTATGCAGGGAAAACACTTTAGTGATTCAAATAAATTAACAAATATTTTCATTCTCACTCATCAAATAGTTTTTGATGCTCGTAAAAATATAAGCATTGTGATTAAAAGTTTAAATGCGGTATAAAAATACCTAAAAATTTACACTTGCTTAGTGACTTGGTGTACTACATTGAACCAAGCCACTCGGCAAGCCGCAATATTTCGAGTTAAGACTCATGGAGTTGCGTGTCGACTCAAGTCACTTGATGAGCTACTTTTGGCTCGAGTGTAAAAGGATTGATTTGGCAGATTCAACTCATCTGAACTCACTCGCCATAAATGCTTCATAAATATTCAAAGGAATACAAAATAAAAGATCAACATTCTATGTGGTTGGAGAGTACAAAATAAAAGTCTAACACTTCCCGCAGTTGGCAATTGAAGTGTAAGACCAATGCTCCGTGTCATTAACAACTATAAAATAAAAGGTCAACACTCTATGTGGTTGACGATTAAAATGTAAAACCAACACTTCGCACAGTTGGCGACTAAAGTGTAAGACCAACATTGCATGTGGTTGGCCAACATAAAATAAAAAACCAAAGATCTGTGTGGTTGGCGACCATAAAATAAAAGACTAATAGTTTGTGTGGTTGGCGACCATAAAATAAAAGACCAATACTTGGCGTGGTTGGAGATTAAAATATAAAGCTAACACTCCGACGGTTGGCGATTAAAGTGTAAGACCAACATTCTGTACGGTTGACGACTAAAGTGTAAGATCATTCCATGTGATTGATGA
Source organism: Cymbidium sinense (assembly GCA_021442155.1). Classification (NCBI taxonomy): domain Eukaryota; kingdom Viridiplantae; phylum Streptophyta; class Magnoliopsida; order Asparagales; family Orchidaceae; genus Cymbidium; species Cymbidium sinense. The sequence goes on from CM038232.1 coordinate 74,809,410, forward strand.
TTATAAAATAAAAGGCCAACACTTCGTGCGGTTGGTGATTAAATTGTAAGACAAATACTCCATACGATTGGTGACTAAAGTGTGGCATCAACACTCTGTGTGATTGACAACTATAAATTTAAAAGACCAACACTTCATGTGATTGAAAATTAGCGTAAAACCAACACTCCGTGCGAGTGATGATTATAAAATAAGAAATCAATACTCTGTGTGATTGGCGACTATGAAATAAAATGATCAACACTCTATGCGGTTGATAATTTAGTATTCCCTTAATAATATGAAACGATTACTTAAAACAACTAATTTGTGAGTACTTTTAGTAAATAAATTCATTCAGTAAATATATTCAGCTAGTATATTCATTTAGTGAGTACATTCAGCAAATATATTCATTCAATGAACATATTCAGCGAGTACATCACACAACAAATATACTTATATGCATCCCACGAGTGTATACATAAAGCAAGTATATTTACAAGCAAGATAATGTTATGACATAGCATGAATAAGTTCTCTTTTCATTAATAAAAATGCTTATACAAAAAGTGAGTAGTGAGCATACAAAAATTTAAATTTATAATTACTCTTGTAACTTGTAGGAACAAAGGAAAAAATTACCAAAAAAAAAAGAAGATAGCTTGTGCTTTTTTCCTCATTGCTTGCCTTGGAGTCCCACTTTGGCGAGCGAGCACTTTGTCAAAATCTAAGAACTTGACGTCTAGTTGGCCATGCTTCACTAGCTGGGCATTGACGAACTCGGTGCCTTCGTTGCATTTTTGTTGCAATAAGCCCTTGTACGTGTCAAAATCAAAGATGCTAGACAACTCGGTTTCCTTTTATTGAAACTCCTCAGTGCGATGAGAAAGTTCTACCTCCTGCTATTTATTTGTCTTAAAGAGCGAGTTAGTTCTAAAACTGTTCAATCTTTCTGCTCGTGTTGCTTTGCCTACTCCTAAAGCTTGACTAGCTTGGACTTGACATTCCTAAGTGTGTTCCTTGTTGAGTCGAGTTTTGACTTGGTGATTTCAAGGTCTTTTATTTCGAACATAAATTTCTTACCAAGCCCTTGGTTGACTGCCACATTATCACTTGTTTAGTCATGGTTGAATAATGAAGTTGCCCATGGGAAGCTCTTTAAATATTGCATCCAACTCGTTTGAAAAAATTAAATGTTCCAACCTAAAGCTTGACTTATCGGGTTAGCAATATCGAAAGTGGAAATATTTTGGAGATAAATATAGCGACGATCATCTACCAACTCCTTGCTCTTTATGCTCTTCTTCTTTATTGGAGCACTAACAACGGTGCTAATCTCTTCTTGGACTTTGTGGGAGTAGAACTCGGCCTTGTTGCACTTACTTGGATCCTTGATCGACTTCTTAGGAACAGTCTCAGCGGGCACAGGCTTGCCTTCCTCAAACTCACCAAGAAATTTCATGACTTCAGCGTCATTCGAGAAGGGAGTAGAGATATTGCCCCCTGAAAGAGAAGATAATAGATCTATACAAGGCTAAGTATTGATTATAGACATGCTCATGGATTTTGCCGAACTTGAAAAAACAATTTTATGTGGAGTAGCTTTCCAGACTGCTCCAAAATTTCAACCTCCTCGGCACTTAGCACTGAAACCATCACTTTGTCGGCATTGCCCACTTGACCGAGCACTTGACATAATAAAGCTTGGAATGTCAATTCCTAACTTTGTTAAAAAGACCAGCCACTCACTCTCACACGAACTAACAAGAACTGCATAGTCCCATCCTTGTGGTCCTTGACTGTGAATGCATGGCGGAAAAGGGTCAAGCTCTTGGCCAACCCTTCTTGCCTCAAGAATGAAATAAAGGTCATGATACTTCTTATGGAATTTGACCCGGGCAAGTACCACTCCATAAAAATTCAAAATTTTCATTAACTCGACACTGAAAGGGAACTAGAGGCCACACTGAAAATGATCGAAGGAGATACATAGGTAATCCTCCTTTAGAGTCTCTCATCTTTGTGGGCAATTCATATCGAGAAATTTATTTTACTATGGCAATACCTATGAAGAATGAAAGTCTTTATTTCCGAGCTAAGGGTAGAGGATTCGTTTACTACGCTAAATTGGTAGATGCTTTCCTTAAAGTTGTCATAACCATGCTCGCAAAAGAAATCATTGGAAGACGAAAATATTGACGAGAAAGAATAACTCGCACAAGGGAAAACTACTTGCTTGAAAACTAAAGAAGCAAGGCAAAAAAGTTCAACCTAATAGTGTTATAGGGAATTTGTAAGCCAGGTAAAAAGTTTTCAGGCACATGGGTGTCATGTCAAGCATTTAGTGAAGAAATCATTACTAAATCCCGCAAAAATCTAATGCGGCCCATATCACGTCAAAACTTTCAACGAGTTCTCTCACCACTGAACATAATTAAATGAACTCGGCATAACGTAAAAGATAATTATAGATAAAAACATTTTTGTTATCAAATGTTATTTTATTATTACAATAAAAAGTTTACGTGCACTAGTCTATATTCTTTTTCTTATATTATTTTTTGAATTGCCTAAATATTGGATTTGAATGCCACTCGGCGGCGAGTGTTCCTTTGTTAGGCAAGTACTCAAACATAATGTTTGCTCTTGTGATGAAGAGAAGATTTACTATGCTTGCCATGAAATTGGCGGATGCTTTTCTTAAAGTTGCCATAACCATGCTCGCAAAAGAAATCATTGGAAGACGAAAATATTGACGAGAAAGAATAACTCGCACAAGAGGAAAACTAATTACTCGAAAGCTAAAGAAGCAAGCGATAAAGTTCATCCTAATAGTGGTAGAGGAATTTATTGGTGAGGTAAAAAGTTTTCAGGAATGTGGGTGTCATGTCAAGCATTTAACGAAGAAATCATTACTAAATTCTACAAAAATCTAATGACGCGCATATCACGACAAAACTTTCAATGAGTTCTCTCACCACTGAGCATAATTAAATGAACTCGGCATAAAGTAAAAGATAATTAAAGATAAAAACATTTTTGTTATCAAATGTTCTTTTATTATTGCAATAAAAAGTTTACATGCATCCAAGTTACTCATGGGAATGACGAAGCGAGATTAACTCGGCATCCATGACCATCAGCTTTCTCTGTAGCTCATCTTTCATGGCTGCTAGCTTTTTCTCTGTAACTTGGCTATGACTTTTCCTATTGAGTTGAACCTTCTTAAGGAGAGTTACTCTCTCCTACAAAGAAACAAACTTGACAAAAGGAATAGATGGCTGAGATTCCCTCATAGCATCCCTTTTTTCGTGATAGGAAGGACTCGTTCTTCTCTGACACGCCACTTTCTTGACGAGTCGACAAGGGAAAGCCCTCAACCATCTCGTGATTATTTGTTGAAGTAAAGCTAGTCGCTCTGACGGTTGAGGAAGTTGGGGTTGTCAAATCTTTTTTTGGTGGAGGAAAATCCACTCCCAAGGAAAAACTCGGAGTCTTCGAGTTGCCAGTAAGTGGAGCTGCTCAAAAACAATAGTGGCGTGGATCTATTACTCCGATGTCGCTCCTACATGATGAAAGGCAATATCATCAACTACATATAAATGAATTTATTGTGTAAAGAACTCGATCAAGGATGTCATCCTTGGGATAGGAAGCCATTGTTGCAACAAATGAACTTTCTCCTCACTCTAATGATGCTCAAACAACTCATTTATTGTGAGATGAATGATTGTCCCATATCTATCTAGATGTTCCAAAGGAATGCCCATTGGAGCCGGCGACTATCATTTTCCTCTATAAACTCGCATGTGCTCGACATGCTAAGCTACAACAATAAAATTGCCATGAAAAATTATACATAATTAATAAAGTTGCAAAAGGTGGAATTCTTACCGTAGCAAGACATTCTTCTACAACTCTGCTAAGATGGGGTTTTTGCTGATATGCTCACCAAGAACTTCCTTTCCCAAATAGGAAGAGACTCCTCTCCAACTTCCCCTGAACACTGGACGCCGTTCTGCAACAAGTGAATCCACTAACTCTACAACAATACTCCCCTGAGCACTTGCATCCATTCGTGAGTCCTTGATCTAGGGATTAGTCTCACCTGCAATAGGTGCCACTTGCATTAGAGAACTCGTCTCATCAGGAGGCGCTCCAACAATTTTTCTATCCGTCTTCTTGGTATTTTTCTTCTTTCTCTTCAAACCCGACTAAAGTCGGCATCATATATATTATCTTGAGGTCTTTTGGAGTCCATGGTGAGCGTTCACTTTAATCAACAAATGAACTCGATAGAATACATATGAGACATATTTCACAAAAATCGTGATGAAGAAAATTGGCTCTAGACTTAGAGAGTCCCTTTTATAGCTCAAAACATGGAAAGGAAGCCAAAAGAAAAGGTCAGATCAAAGTTGATGTGTCAAAAAATTATTGGTCTAAATTTTATAAATTAAATGCTAATAATTAATATATGCTTTCATTCTTCGTCTTTTTGAGAGTTGTCTCTATAATGGGTAGAAGAATCAATGAGTTAAATATATACTCATAAAGTATGCATGTATCCAACGAGTACTTATAAAGGACAAATTGTCGACATAGGAGCATCTAGCAGTGAGAAGTTGAACTCAGACAAGTGATCTAATTGCCCATGAGGAGTCACTCTAAAAGGAGAATATAAAGGAAGGTCATCCCAGCCAGGTGATCAACATCAAGCAACCCATCTCATAAGTGAAAACTCACCAAATGCAGGCAACTATGCAGTCAAACACACATTAGAAAACTCTCCCCACTTGTGCTGACCACGTTTAAGAGCTTGTCGTTTGGCATATATTACTCGCTTACTCTCCAGATTGTGGGTGAGTTTCTTCTTATGTACCCGATATAGCTGATGTGTATTTTTTTTAAGTAGTCACTTCTTGTTTTATAAAAAAGGGATGCAACAACTTTTTTTTTCCACCTTTTACTTTGAGCTTTTGTATTTCTCTTTAAAGGGTGGTATTCTTGTATTTTATTCTTACATGGTGGAATTTCTAGCATCTCCTTGAACTTTTTTACTTTACTTTATTCCACTTGATCTAACCCTACTTCCCAAGTGCATGCAGTACAAAATAATCCTTTATCGCTCTGCAGACAAATTTGGATTCAATAATATTAATTTTTATAACTTTAGTTATTTATATTTGTATAGAAATCATTTTTATCAATTTTTTGCTTACTTGTGTTAGGTTTATTGATCTTACTTTTGTTTCCATGAAAGAAATTAACATTGAGGTCTTTTTGTTACAAATATGATTGTGTAACTTCACTATTATCATCATCCTTAAATTACTCATAATTTGATGTCATGTCATTAGAAACTAATGGATTTTTGTCATCATTGAAAGCCTTTTTTCTTTAATTATTTTTTATTTTATTTCTTGTTGTACAAGATGTAAACCAAAGAGCTTATCCTTAAAATTGTCAAACAATTTTGTTTTTTGGTATGACATTGATTATATGTACTCAAATTTCGCTTTCAGTCATAACAAGCAGGTAAAGCATAGTACTTTAATAGCAGGTTGTTATAGCTTTGGAGTGATATCACTAAATTGAATCTACCATTCAATTAATTTTCAAAAAAATCTTAAATTAACATACAAGCTTGTTTGTAACAATAACACATGAATTTTAAAAATTATCCTGGGAACATTTCGGAAACTTAACTTTGGCTTATTGTGGTGTAGTCCAAAGATAGTCCAAAGAAAACTTCATTATTTTTAAATTCTGTGAGCTGTAGATCAGCTTCTCTCTCTCAGTTGATTCAACTATCAATCTATTCATATAGTGGTATAAACTAAATCTGATTTTAGGATTAGAGGACTTATATTCAACATATTGAATTTGAGGTTTAAGATAATATATTGTGGCTTGATGAAATTGAAGCTTTTATTTTTCATTAATTATTTTTCAGTTTTAGCTTTCTTAAGTTATGTGCAATTCAATGCTTTAGTGTAATTATTGCATTATGAATGAGACCCATGGATGATTTTTTATCTACTTCAACCATCCTTGGAACTTGAATCAATGGTTGATTTGTTGTTAGTGCGTAACTCACACTCAACCATAACTTTTTATTCAAAAATAAAATTTCTAACTTATTTTTCTACAATTTTTTTGACCAATTATAGTTTAACTATTATGTGGAGGTGAACATAGCCTATAATTATAGTTTTTTTATCATGATTTTGTCACTTTCTTTAATGCTTATTAAGATTTAAGAAAATTGTTTTCTGTGGTTTCATCTGCTGAGGTTAGCTCATTTGATCATAGTATTGCCATACAAAATAATTGTGCTGTTAATACTCATGATCTAATGGAGTCTTCTTCCAATGTACTGGGTGCTTCCTCTGTCTTAATTCTCTTAGGATATTCATCTTTTGAGTTAGTGTTTTTACAAGTTAGCTCTTAGATTTAATAAGAATCATTCATGGGATAGATAGTTGCCAGCTTATTGAGGATCCTAATATTACTCTTACTATCTCTTTTCCTTATAATACTATAGGCATTTTCACCAATACACTATTGTTTGGTCTGAAGAGGAGAGTTATAATTATTCCAGTTGTGTAATCTTAATAATCTATTAAAAGTTTTGTTATAGTGTATAAAATATTTTACTAGAGTATTTTCTTGTCAAGGCACTAACCCAAAAAAAAGTCTTTCTCTATTCTCCTTAATTTACTAGATTCCAACTGATACTTAATAACTCTCCTGATGATTTTGGTATTTTGGAATTGGCTGATGTTTGAAAGTCAGCATGATGTACTTATTTAGGATAGTCATTAGTTTCTGAGCTTTAAATTGCCTTTTTTGATGATAATCTTATGCACTACATTATCATGTATTTTTTTTACTTATTATAAAGTATCATTGCTTTAAAAAATGATGTGAAGAGAAATATAAAAAAATATGATTAGAAAAGAGATCATTATTCCTCTTTATTCTTTTATTCATTTTAAGTATCTTGAATTCATTGAAAATTATCTTTTATTTAGAAGCGACCATTAGTTTGTTAATTTTAATGGCATAGTTTGAGAATGAAATTCAAACTATAATCTTACATAGCAATATATCTGCCTCTTCCTCTCTCTCCGTCTCTTATATCTAATACCCTCTCTCATCCTTACTTTCTCCTAGACACTTTTTTTTAATAGTCAAGAATCTCTCATTCTCTTTGCTTGAGATTCTACTTTCTCTCTCTTCTTTTCATTTGCATGCATCTGAAGGGAAGAGTATAAAAATGATATTCAATTTATCCTATTTCTCTTTCTCTAATATTTTTTTCCTACATCACACTTTCTCTCTCAGCCAATAATGCCTCCTCTCTCTCTTTCTCACACACACACACACACACACACACACAACCTATACTATCTCTTCCCCTTTCTTCATGAGTGAATCAAATGTAAGGTAAGAACCCTATGTCTGCGAACCTTCTAAAGACTTAAAAGAGAAAAGATAAAATTAAGAATAAGAGAAGGGGGAAAAATATAAAAGGGTAACAAGGATGGGAGATCAATGACAAGCTAGGTGAAACAATTAATCTTCCACAAGGTAGATGCAAATGTATCCTTATTCTAGTATCCTCTTGCATGATTATTACCTAATTGATATCATTTCTAAGTTGCATGAGATCCTACCTATGATCCAGGACACACTTCCAAAATTAGGTGCGATTAACACGCGTGTGGACATGGACACGGGTCAGACACATTTATTGGGACACATGAAGTCTCGATTAAAATAATATTAAAAAAAAAATTAAAGGGAACGTGTCATGAATAATTGAATTAAAATTATATAAAAATATTTTAAATATAGTTTATTATATTTTAAATTATTGTAGAGAGTTTTGGAAATTTAGATAATGAGATTTGAGCTGAAAAGAGAGAATAATAAGATATATTTATCACAAATAATTAAAATTATAAATTTAGAATTGATAATAAATTTTATTCATTAAGATTATGAAAGTATAATAAAATAAATTACTTAAGTAATATATATATATATATATATTATATGTAACTTAAATGACTTATTTTTTATTATTTTAAATATTTTATCTATTTAATTTATACATATTATTCTTAATTATTATTATAATGTCATGTCCAACGCATATTCGTGTCCCATATTTTTAAAAATAGAATTATCCTGTGTCTGTGTCCCCGTGTCCGTGTCTGTGCATTATAGGACCCTACTATGCACACAGGCTATCATTGGCCAATTGGAGCCTTTTGGGGACATCACATATCCTCGATAATTCTGAACAATGAATGCCACAATTGTGCTTAACTTCACATACATGTCCACACCATCAGCCTATTAGTGCCTTGATTCAAGAACAATGGATCATTTACTGTCTTGTATTGGAATGAAATTGATTTGCATAGCTCCACCATCAACCCTGGATTTCAGAATCATGGACTTCTAATCTACCACTAGGAGTGCTATACATTGGGCTGTTAGTTTTGGACCATATATGATATCACTATATGGAACTTACCTACAGGTTGCAAGGTCAATGTCTTTCCAATTCAATTCCTTAGCAATTCAATCTTAGGTTTTCCTGTTTACCATTCAGAAATTCTTTTTCTAAATTTTGGAAAGGATCACCAGATCCTCTTTAAATTTTAGATCACTACATTTTGATTGCATGAATGCTTGCTATTAACCTTCATTCAGGTTCTGATCATTGGTATTATGAACAATATTCTTTTAAAATCCAGAGTTGAACGGTTGTTATGGAGGATTACCACAGAAAACTTTTTCCCAAGATTCTAAAAATCTTAATATTTGAGGCATCAATCTTTTAAATAAGTTATTCCAAGTATTTATGTGCCTTGTTTCTTTGGGTGTTTTCCCTTATTGCCTGGTTATGCATTGATTGAAATGTTTTGCATTCTTTTTTCTAGGCTTGAATTTGCAGAATCAGAAAAGATGGAAATTTTATATCAGGTATAAATTGCGCTGTTTTCTAGTGATGCTCTATTTTAACTTTTGGCCCGTTTCTTTGCTTGTTTTAAAATTTTTTAGATATTGCTATCTTGCTTCCTATAAACGGAACTCAATACATTAAATTTCAGCGGATTATGCGCCTGAAAGGTGGGCCTAGCTTTATATGCAAAGAGTAATATCTTCTCCCCTTGCAACCTCAATGATGTCTTGATGCGTTGGCATGTTGAGCTGTTATAAATGGATTCGTATCAATAAACAACATGGTGTTGTTTGGTTGTCTCTTTCTTTTGTCTCTCTTTTGTCTCTCTTCTAGTGTTAAGATTTTTTTTTGGCCATGGGTTAAGACACGCCATGTCTATTATTCCTTCAACAATAATACATACACACACATATATATATATATATCAAATTAAAATGTTTTTTATTGGGCATTCTTATGCTGAGTTTCCTCTGATCTGGCACGTTTTAGTTGACAAGTTTTCTTACCAAATATTCCAACTTCAAGAATTTTCATTTATATAGTAAGAGATATTGTGCCTCTAGAGGCTCTTCAGAAACTTTGCACATCTAGAAGATTTAAGTCATGGGAGTGAGTTGTACAAAACAAGAACCAAAAAGAAATATAAAGCATGAATCTTTTCTTAGAGGAATATAATCTGACCAAGAACCAAAATGTGTCTATTTTATCCATGAAAATAATTTTGGATCTGTACTCCTTATGTTGATTACATGTACAGGCTAAGTTATATCTGTATTATAATGCTCATGCCTAGTGGAGACTCAAAAGTCAAAAGTTCATAGTAAACAAAGAGAAATTCTTCTGTCAATATATTTTCAAAGCAAGTGCAATTTAAAATTCAATATTTCTTTTAAAAGGTAAGTGTTTTAAAGTTTAAATTGAAATGTTTCGAACAACTACAACTTTCTTACATAAAGTAGCTTGGACCTCCATTAATATCTTATTCAGCAAGTTCTTAGAACTGATTCCATTGTCTAATATTACGAAAGTCAAAACTTAAGGTGAAACTTTTTTTTTTCCCCATCATCCATAAAAGAGAAGGTGAAAGATGTATGTATAAGTTAGCCAAACAAAGAGATAGGAGAAGTAAAGACATACCAAGTATGCTGATTTAAAATAATAAAGTGCTTTTCTTAGAAAAGATATCAGAATAAATAATGGATGATATTTTGATAAACTTTCAATGAAGGATGAAAGTAATTGATTTTAGCAACCTTAATACCCTAAACAATAATAGAATTTCATTTCTATCGTCAGATTAGTAAATCTAAAGTTAGTGAAGTTTTTAAAGAAAATGAAATGTGGAAAAGTCAGAGACCTGATAATATTCCAATAGATGTGGAAATGTTTAGAGATCAAGGAATTTCTTGGCTTACAAATCTTTTAATGTTATTTTAAAGACTAAAAGATGCTGAGTGGAGAAAGAGTCTATTGGTTCCTATATTTAAGAATAAAGGTGATGCACAAGATGCAAATTATGAGAATTGTTAATGTGCCATACATTAAAATTATGGGAGAGAATTGAGCATAGTTACGATGTGATACGTAAGTTTCACAATCGCTTTGGTTTCATGTAGATCTACTATGGATGCTATACATTTGTTAAGAGGATTGATAGAGAAGCATAGAGAAAGTAAGAAGGATCTACGTATGATATTTATTGATTTAGAGAAAGTTTATGATAAAGTCTCAAGAGATGTTCTTTGAGAGTTCTGAACGAAAAGAGTTAATATTGGTTATATTCAAGTTATTAAGGATATGTATACTAGAATGTTACGTGTCCAAACACAGGATTGAAAATATTTTCCTATTTCAGCTTGGATTACATCAAGGATCAACATTAAGCCTTATCTTTTACTTTAGTTATGGATGTGCTTACAGGCATTTACAAGAAGATGTACCTTGGTGTATGCTTGTCGATGACATTCTTCTTGTTGATAAGACTAGAGAGGGAGTCCAAAAACTTGATTTATGGAGGTCAACTTTAGAGTCTAAAGGTTTTCGCTATAGATCAAAACCTAATATATGGAGTGTAATTTTAGTAGAAGTTTTAGTGATAGTGTGACTTTTAGGTGATCGTCATTAATAAGATATATTATAGATATTTAGGCTCTATTGTCCAAAATGATGGTGAAATAGATGGAGATGTTATTAGTAGAATTCAAGTTGGATGGTTGAAGTGAGGAATGCATCCGCCTATTATGTGATAGAAAAGTTCCACTTAAACTTAAGGAAAATTTTATAAGATGGTGTAAGACCGCAAGATTTATGGTGCAGAAATAAAAGAGAAGATAAGACTAAGTAAGTTGTTACGTAGATGAGGCTTAGGATGATGGCTTTACTCTAGAGATAGAATGCAAAATGAGTATGTTGGGAAAAAGTGAGTAGCTCCATGGTAGATAAGATTAGGAGAGTCTTAGATGGTTTGGCCACATAAAAGTCGTACTCAATGTCTGATTAGGAGAGTAGATGCATTAGATTTGCCTTATGTTAAGAAAAGGTAGATTTCAAAAGACAAGATGTATAAATGATCTTAGTACTTGAATTAGAAATTTGACACATAATAGACACAATGGAGACGAAGGATTCATGTAAACCTAGTGGGATTAAGGCTTGTTGTTGTTGTTGTTGTATCCATAAAAGAGATTTAGAGGTCAAATGTAGATTTTGATGATCAGAAATCCCAGGGACATGAAAATAGGGTGGATGAACCAAGAAAAACTAATTTTATGCATTATGATTAATAATAACTACAATTACTTGATTCTGCGAATTTTTAGAATAATTTTTTCTGATGTTTAGACAAGCCACTGTAAGTATATATTCTAAAGTGTCTAGTGATTTTGAAACCTATATAGGTTATCATTTTTTGTAAATTGTTGCTGAAATGGAACATCTCTATACTGCTATTGAAATTGGGATTAGCATTTAGCCAATAGAGAATCTAACCTTTTTACAAGTACAAGGACGATTTACATATATACCACACAATTTTATGCATTTACATATCTAACATCTAAAGTTAGATATTTATTTATTTAACACTTTTCTATAGCTGAAAAGGTGCATTTCACTTTAAAATGATAATTTTGTTGTTATATTAAAGAATAAGATGTTATATATGTAAAAATTAAAATTTGGGTGTTAGATATATAAATACATAATAATTGTGTGGTATGTATGTAAATCCCCAAAAGTAAAAATATCGTCCATTCATTTTAAATTAGGATTTTTGAAATTCATATTTCCGTTATGATTTTTATTTTTTATTGAACATTTTAATTTTTATTTAACTTTTTTCTTGTACTTTTCCCTATGATTCATGTTTTTGGTTCGATTGAGTTTGGGTTTTGAAGTTATGAATTTCTTTCCAATTTCTTTATATTTTCTTAAATAACAGAGTTCAATTTAGAAATTTTGATTATTTTTTCAAGATTTTCCCCTTTTTCAATTTTAATACTTTTCATTTAACAAAGTTTAAATATGAAATTCAAATTATGTTCTCAATCATTAATTTTCTTTTCTTTTTCTTCCAATTTTCTTATTGTTATTTGCTTTGGCTGATTTCATGTTTTGAAATTTCAAAGTCTATTGTTTCATCAAATTATGATCTTAAAAAATAAATTTTCATAGTTGCAAAGTCTTTATGAAAAGCCAGTCAGATTAGACTTGAGCCATTATTTATTCCTTTTTTTATTGTTAAATAAAATTGTATTTTTTAGAACTTGTGGATGCAGAAAATGATGAAAATATATAACTTGATGGCTACATAGTAAATTTGTTTGATTTAAGATGTCACTTTATTGTATAATGTAAATAAATTTATTTAATGAAATTGGGAAATACTAAAGAGTTTAGGTAATAAATTTGTTGAATGCAGATAATTTGATTTGTTTATATTGGATTATCCATCGCATTAAGCTATCACTAATGCAAGGTCTACATATGGGTTGTTTGGTCAAAAAATTAGAATTTGAAAGATATGAAAAAAAGCTTTATCTATAGATTTTATGTGATGGGATAAGATGATAGGTCTAATCCCTAAGTTCAACTGATTTTATTAAAATTTTAAAACTAATGAAATTTTTTTATTTTGAAATTATTTTTTGATGTTTTGAATGTCTTTAGGTTCTAAGTCTTCTAAGATAATATTATTCTTAAATTTATTATATTTTGGAAATTTTTATTAATACTTTGGATTATAAATTTGCTTATGATCTGGTTTCTGGCTGGGTGTGTTAAAAGAATCAATCCTAGTGAAAATTCAAAGAGACGAGTGGGATCAAGGGGATTAAAGGGTAGTATTAAGGATTTAGGAAATGTAGACATTACCCTATTAGGATTTCATGGATTTGTCATCATGAGTTATCAAATTTTAGATCTACATAGCCATTAAGATAGTAGGGCCAACTTAGGGCCAACTTAGGGCAGTGTTTCTGCTGCATCTCATTACAAAACACAATGCAGTTGCGTTTGTTTTTTGACGATGCATTTGCAGTTTGCAAATTTCACATACATCAGCCGATTTTTCACGCCATGCCCCACGAGATTGCAGTCCGTGATTCAACTTTAGGGCTACCTAAATTACCTTGCTTTATTCTGCAACTTAAAGCTTGCATCTCGCAGCCTGCAATCCTCAATTACAGCTTGCAGGTCGTTATGGTTTCTTCTCGTTATCTCCTCTATAATCTCCACCTCTGCCTCTCAGTTCCATTCCGTGCCGTCCTCTTTCCCCTCAAACCCCACTTCCACATGTAATGATCTCCCTGCTCTCCAATTGACTTTGCGATGGCAAATCTGGTGGCAAATTTTGTCAGGTGATGAGAATCTACAACAAGATATTTCTTACAAAGGGGATGATAGTGGTGAATCAGGTGTGGTAGGTTTGGTTGGTTGTGAGTAATTGAATTCCAATAAAGCATAAATTTGCTCCAGTGAATTTGAATTTGAAGGAGAAACTTGATTTAAGTCGAGGATAGAGCTCAGTCACTATCGATTCTGTCATCAGGAACAAAAACATAAGCTTATTGATCTCCAATAAAATAATTATATATTCAAAATTTAAAATCTAATAAATATATTATGGATTATTTTAATATTGGTATCATTTAGTATTATGTGATGCATAAACTTCTAATGTAAATTAGTAGACTTATGACTATTTATGAATACCATGAAGTTTATTTCTTGTCATTCTGTTTCATGTTATTCTGCATATAAGGATATTTCAAGCTTTTATGAACAAACAAGGCAAAGATAGGGATTCTAATGAGTTTTTAAATAGAATCATACTTCACCAACAAAGTTTATTAACATCTTTTTTCATTTTTTCACGTACTTTTCAAATAGTAGTGCCTAAACTGCTCTTTGAGGCTTTTTTGTTAGCAACCTCATATTAACTCATCTAAGAAATAATGTAGATGCAAAGCCAAAGAAGATTAATTTTTTGGATAGGCATGCTAATTGGTCTAAAAGGAATATAAGACTTACTTTTTTTACAATGTATGAAGATGTCTATAGTAAGAGAGGATGGTGGCAATATAATTAAGTCAAACTACCCCATTGGCCTTACAATCCAACTTGGATTAGGACTGCCATTAAGTTGCCTAAGTGTTAGACTATCACTCGATAAGCAGCATAAATAAGCCATGTATACCCTATGGGACATGAAGTATGCATTACTATTTGTCCTTGATATGGAAGTTTTTTAACCATATGTAGAAGAGTTTGTATATATTATAATATATGCATTAAATTAGGTTCTTGTTGAAGATGACTCACCTTTATGAAAAAGACATGGGTAGATTGATACATTGACTTTATTTTAATACAAATACAAGGTGAGTGAGTTTGATTTAAATTGGTCCTAAGACCTTGTGGTTAATTTTTAGAAAATATTTTGTTATGATTGCTAAGAGTTGTTTACCATTTTGATTAAGTTATAGTCTTATATAAATATTTTTCTTAAGTGTTTAATGAAATTATGATTTCAATTAAATCATAAATCAATAAGAAAGAGAAAATTAAGCAACTACAAAAATATATCAATGCAAAAGAATATGTAAGTTGCTAGCAAGAGAGGTTGGGTGCAATTGAGCTGTATAAATATATCTTTGTTAAATTAGAAAATATAAGCAGCATGGCTGTCACATCCCAAACGATAACTTAAGACTCATCAAAAAGAGATGTAGTAGAGAGTAATTTATGTCAATTTTTTTTCTTAAATAATTATTCTAAAAATTTTACATACCACATAATAGTGTAAAAGATTAACACAGTCGTCTAAATTCACCCAAGAAAATCACAAGAATATCTGAATAATAAATCTACCACATTTATAGTAGGCGAAAACAAATCAATTGAAATTTTCATAACAATTATAGAGCATCTAAAATACTGAATATCAAAATAATACTTTTAAAATTTACTAATCTTACATTCAAAATTTATTTACAATATTTTCCCATACAACTTTAAAAAATGGGCAAAACTTCCTTCTCCAATTTCTCCTTACCTTTCTCTGAAAAATAGTTATACTCAACTGATAAGTCATACGACTTAGTAAGATAAACAAGCTAATACAGATTTGAATTATAGAAGAATAGAACGTTAAAATGCATGTGAATTAAACAATTAAAATAAAGGTTGCGTGAATAATCAATTTGACGAGACAAGAAGACAATAATTTATTAGAATTATTCTCTGCGAATATATATACATATATATATATATATATATATATATATATATATATTCAAGATAGCTTTGAAATATGTTATGTGTAGCTATTGAAATTATTGACAAACATATCATAACGTAAAATCTATAAGAAATTTCTTTTATTTCTATAGGAGGTCTTTTTGCTTCATATCATATCATTTGAGGACCCTTTTACTTCACTGGGGAACCCTTTTATCCTAATTCTTGCGCAAGTAATGTCATAATATTTGACTAATTTCGATTCTATCACACGACATGAGCAAGTGTTTTATCAGATGTCCACGCTTTTCAAAGATGAGGATAATATGCAAATAACCATAAATAAATTGAAATAATCATTGAGAGGCATAAACATGAAATTATGCATATGACTTGGTTTCAAATAAACTTATAATGATGATTATATGAGAACATATAGTAGTAAATAATATCAGAATAACAAAAATGCAGAGAGGGATAAACATACTTTCTGTGTTAGAATTTGCAAATCTTACCTAAGTGACGAATTTCTTCCAGAAATCGAGATGTCTGAAACCTCTTCCGCACATAAACGATATCACATGACTTTTCCTCATACAAATACTATTTCAAGATATTCAAAATGCTTGATGCTTCAAATACTGAAATTTCAGATAACTAATTAATCACCTAGTAATTTATAATATAAATACTGTTTCAAGATATTCAAAATGCTTGATGCTTCAAATACTAAAATTTCAGATAACTAATTAATCACCTAGTAATTTATAATACTCCATTAAAAGAATTTAAATATTATATTTTATTAATTATTAAAACTTATTAGTTAACATGACAATTGTCACCCACGCTTCCTACTACAAACCTCCTTATTTATGCTTTATTCCTGCTTAAAGTGAAAAATAATATAATTAGAATTTAAATTAAAGTGTTTGAAATTTAATTAAAACAAATTTTTTTCAATCTTTTATTATTCATAATAATCCTTAGTTAATTTAAACTCATTTAATTAATCAAGTTAAATTACTATCAAATAAATCATATTTAATCATAATATATATATATAACCCTATCACTACACTTAGCCCATGTCAAAAAATTTCAGCAATGGACTATTCAGGATCTTTTAAATTATGGACTCTTATCCAAAGCAATTATCAGTAGAGATGCTTATCTTGAAGAACATATTTCCTCCCTTCAGCATCCAGAATTACAGCGAATATTATGGTTTTTATTTGAAGAGAACGACATGTATTCAGTCACTCTCCTAATCAAGTCAGTGAAACCATACTATGATAAAGTTTGGAATAAAATAAATGATTGCTCGATTATCATTCATATCTATCTCAAATGATCCGATAATTGATTTGGCTAATTCATTTCATCGATTATCAAAGAGGATAACTAATGTTTTTGTTCCTAAATTTTTCCTATGTAATCCTTTGATACCAATCATAACTAATCCACATGCATCGTGACATTTTTTCTTTTATTTCCCAATTTCCTCTTACAATTATTGGTAGACTCATTTGATTAATATCTGATACACAACTTATTTTTTGTTCTGATAGGTTTGTATGATGGATGATTTAGATAATAATGAAGTATCATACATTTTCTTTTTTACATTGATTAAATTAAGTTTTCCATTATTGAATCTATCTAATTGGGATTCTATATCAATTATTTCTGATATTTTCCTATCAAATGTTGGAGATTTCTTTTTAAATAATTTTAATGATTACTTACCATATTTTATAACTTATTGGTTTTTTATAAGGTATGATTTCTTTATCTGTACTAATGCTATCTGAAAGTGTTTTTAAATCACTTTGTGTCGCTATACCTACAGTCCTTTCTTCAAGAAGTTTAAGTTTATCTTCTACCATTAATGTTTTCTGATGTAGTTCTAATAAGAGTATTGTTTGAAAATTTAACATTTTCGGATAAGTTTGATCACTTCCCTGGAGTCCTATATAATTTGTTAATCCTATGGAATTATCGTGGTATTTTCTAGCTTCTTGTAAAGCTTCTTTATAAATTTGAAGTTCCTCAAATTTACTCATGAGAAAATGATTTTCTTAATTTCTAGTAATAGTGCTTCGACTTCTATTAATTTATTGTTAGCTTTTTCTACAATATTATGTGGTTCTTTAACTCGTTTTAAGATTTCAATATTTTGATTTTTAATATAATCTAAATTGTCTTTAGGAATTAACGTTTTTATATCACTTAATACTTTGGTAGATTTTTCTAACACTCGGTAGGCCTTTTCTTCATGGCTTTTTAATGATTCAACTAACTGTAGATATAAATCAATAAGGCTATTTAATACTTTATTATCCTTACTATGGAGTTCATGTTCATAGCCTTTGGAAAAGAGACAAAATAAATTTATGGTTTTCTAATGTAATTAGATTTCTATTTTTTGAACCTAATTATCAAGACACCTAGATATTTTAAAGCCGAGCAAAAGGATGAAGACCATCAGCCGATTACTGAGCAAACCGAGAACAACATCTTTCATCATAGATTATACCAAATTGCAAATTTACAAAATGGCTTTTATCGACCACGATTCCATACTCATTTGGTCTATCAGGATAAAAATATGATGATCTTCCTCAATGACAAGTTAATCAGAGGGAAAATATCAGTTTAAATTTTATTGTCGCAAAGATGCACCTATTAAATATTACGTTCAAACAATCAATTGGCATTCCCTACAACAATCAAGTGATTTTCAGACAATCTACCAACGCCTTTCTCCAGTAGCAAATCATATTAGTGATGAATCTTCCCTTGAGCAACATTGGCTCGAAGGATTAGATGAAATGGAACTTCAGGCAATTGACAACAGAATGGAACCTTAGCAGTGGGAAATATTTGCAAAACTTCAAAAGCAAGCAACTACTAAAAGCAGATTCTCTGCCTTCATAATTACAAAACACCACAGCATTCCTTACTTACAAAGAAGAAAGAGTAAAGAATAAAAGGTGGGCCCCGCCACCTATTCATTCTTTGCTACCACCTCTACGAAAGAAGAAAAGCAGGCAAAGAATAAAAGGTGGGCCCCACCACCTATTCATTCTCTGCCACCACCAAAGAAAAGAAAGCAAAAAAAAAAATAAAAGGTGGGTCCCGCCACCTTCACAAAAAAAAAAAAAAAAAGAAAATCAGAAGGAGAAAAGAAAAGGAAGAAAAAAGAATATAGTGGGACCCAATCCTTTTTACCACCTCTCCATCGCCTCTTCATATTTTAGAAATTTCAAAGACAGTGGGACTCATGCCACAATTAAGTGGGACCCACGCCACTTTAAGCTAAAATTTCCACCAGAAGGAATCGCAATTTAGCAAGAATGGCTTTTTTTCACGATTATTGTACCACGTAAATTAATTGCTACCCATGGTTTCCGCCTCTGGTTTGTTTTATCAACGGTTTTATTTCCATTATAAATATAGCGTCTGTCAGTCTGTAAAATAGAGTCAAGTAATATCAGCCTTTCTCTTCTTCTTTCAAGTGTGTTTCAGTAAAGAAAGTATATTTTATTTCACAATAATATGTTAATTGTTTCATTAGAACGCGAAGAAGATATTTGTTATGATATGAATCTTTCTTATGGGTAAGTAATGTTGTCCTCATCAGAATATATATGTAGCTCTTATAATATTTATGTATTATAAAATCACGAATTAATAATACGACACCGCCTTACAGAATAAAATATTAATGAAGATCGTAGTCCTCAAATCATACAAGATTTTGGCAGTTCTGTGAATTCGACCTGGTCAAGATATATATTATTCAATTTAATACGCTCATTGAAATATATAAATAAAATAAGTTGCGGACGACGCTTATATTTATGGGATAGATAACTGCATATAAGATAATTGATCATATCTACTCAAAGCGAACATTCACCTCATCTCATATTATATTGCATAAACATTCAAAATGACTGTAGGATTACCGGAACAACTCTATAATTTAGGATTATAATTAGCACCTATAGAAGTAAATATTTTTCAATATGAATCAGAATTAGTAATATTAATGAAAGAATTAATAGAAGAAATGAAAGAGGTAATACAAGCTTTAGAATTAAAAATAGCCAATAATCCACATATAGATCATACATTAGAAATATCAAAAATACATAGTTATTACGAACAGGCCATTAGAAATCTATCACGACCAAGCATAAGCATAAAAAATATATGACAGATTACCCCACAATTTTATGAAGTAGATTACAAGTAACCATAAGTAAATATTTTTACTAAACTATCAGAAATAGAAATATTACGTACCGAGTTAGAAAAAGAAATGACCAAAGGAATGAAAGAAATCGAAAATCAAAAGGCCAGAATATATATATATATATATATATATGTATATATATATATATATATATATATGTATATATATATATATATATATATATATATATATGTATATATATATCTTACATAAACCAACATATACTTGATTTTAATTTATATTTTACCTATAAACATATACTTATAAATCTAATATAATATTTACTTAAACCTTTAATTTCATAGAGATCTTAAATATTTAATTATTAACTTAAATCATTTAACATAACAAACTTTTAAATCATTAATACTTTATTTTATTTCATAAAAAAATATTCCAACTAATTTCAAATTAATTTGTTAATATACAAAATACCATGTATAGAGTAATAAAAATCATATAATTACCTATTTCTCTCAGATGCTACCAAACTCCAATCGGCCGAAGTCCTAAGTTGAATCATACGCAGCCCATCCATTGGGACAAGACTTCAGCACCTGGCCAAGCCCACGTAACCGACCTCTCTCTCTCTCGCTCGTCTCGCATGACAGACCAAACGAGAGAAAAGAAAATGCGAAGGAAAAGAGTAACAATTGATTTATATACTCAATTTAAGTGTTTTAAATATCCTAACCCAATGCATGGTGAGCTAAGTGCGGTTATTCGTCATTGCTATAGTGCAACATCGAAATTACAGGCTAATTAAGGATTTAATTAAAGTATAAGTATAATTAAGAACTTAATAATTATTAGTTATTAAGAAATAAAATTAAAAATTCAATTAATATTTATTGCATTATATATATATAAATTTAAATAAATACATACCTTACAATGGTATTGCGTACGATACAACTCAATCTTTTTTATATGTAAATAAAAAAATTAAATGTAGGTACATTAGATAAAGTCGAAGCTATGGGTAGGGGTGTAAACGAGCCGAGCTTGAGCGAGTCGAACACTTGTTCGTTCTGGTGTTTTGAAAATTATATTGTCTTGTTCTGGCCGTGTCAAAATAAATTTCAATCGTCGTGTTCGAATTGTTGAAATGCCTCGCAGGTAGCTTGAAATGGCTCTCAAAATACAATAATCCCATAAATAAAGAGGAGGATTAATCGCCAATTTTTGTATGAAAAGCTTTAACCATTAAGTCATGCTTGCAGCTGTATATATATATATATATGTGACAAAACCATTTGACACGACTTTCTCTAATCTTAATAGCCACTGGAGCTACCCCAACCTTTTCATGTATATATTCGTTTCGCATTTTGTCTCTAAATGTAAAGCCATTTATTCACATGAACATCGTCAAAACTTAACATAATTTTATGTTTATCTTTTATTGGCCAACTTTTTGCGCCTTAAAGCTTTATAGGTCTCACAAACATCTTATAAATTTTTCCTTAAAGTCTAAGCAATATTTTTATATCACAAAACACGCCCGATGCATTCCTCCACTTCAACCATCCTACTTGAATTCTACTTATGACATCGTCATTTATTTCACCATCACTTTGAACAATAGACCCGAGATATCTAAAGCATTCACTCTTTTAATGTCTTGATCAACCATTGTCAGAATCCCACCACTAGATTTATTACTATTAAAATTACACTACATGTATTCAATTTTAGATCTATTTAAACGGGACCTTTATATTATAAAGTTGACCTCTATAATTCAAGTTTTTCTTAAATTCTCTCTAATCTCATCAACAAGAAGAATATTATCATAAAAAAACATGCACCAAGGTACATTTTCCCGTAAAGGTCTAGTAAGAATATTCGTAATTGAGGCAAATACGGGCTTAAAGCCGATCCTTTATGTAATCCAATTGAAGTAGTAAAAAATACTTGGTTAAGCCTCTTTGTGTTTGAACACAAATAACAACTCCAATCTACATATCCTTAATGACTTAAATATTCATAATATAACTCCTTTCTTTTCTAGAACTCTCCAAAACAGTTCTTAGCAAATATCATATGCTTTCTCTAAATCAATCAATATCATATATAGATCCTCTTTACTTTTTTATATTTCTCCATCAAACTTCTCAACAAATGTATAACATCCATAGTACTCATCCAGTTTGAATCCAAACTAGTTTTAAGAAACTTTTGTATCATGCTATAACTTATGATGATCATTTCTCACATAATTTTAATGTATGGCATATTGCTTGGTTCTTTTATAATTGACACACTCTTGTGCGCCATCTTTATTCTTAAAAATTTTAACTAACAAATACTTTTTCTACTAATTTGACATCTATTTGATCTTTAAATTATTAAAAAGGTTAGTAAGCCAAAAAATTCCTTGATCTACTAATTATTTTTACACTTTTATTGAATATCATAAGGTCCTATTACTTTACCACACTTTATTTTTTTTTGAAAGCCTCAACAACTTCGAATTTATTAATAGATCAATACTTTTTTTTGAATTTTTGTCATTTATCATTTTTCTTATTTAATTTAAATGGTCATAGTACCTTGCAAACTAGAAATTGATTTTTGAAAATTGGTTTTGAGAGACCATTTACTTTAAGAAGAGTTATTAGCAACTTTTGCTTGTTGAATTTTAAAAATAGGATTATTAATTATTTGATAGATAATTTATATTCTCAATATTTAAGTAAATGGATAGTTAAAAATGAAATTTAGTGCTAATAACTATCACCAAACTTAATTAAGGTCAAATTTAAGATATTTGATATCTAAAAATATAGTTTTTAATAGTAAGGCATTAATTCTTATTTTCTTAGTTAAGAAGATCATTAATTAAGAAAATTGTGCTCATTAATTATTGAAATTTAAAATTTCATTCTTTTTTGTCCAAATAGATGGGATTAAGGTTTAGAATTTTGAAATTTTTTTTACTATTATTAATTATTAAAAACTTTAATGTTTACTAAAAATAGATAATGCACTAGAAAATAGCCAAATAATTTCAGTAAGTTGAAAAAAAGATGCATGATTTTTGAAAACTAATGTTAGTTCAAAACAGTAATTGAATATCACTCCTTGACTAAACTCCAAATTAATTAGTTATAGCCAAGAGAAATTAAAGATAAAATGAGTTTTAAGACTTTTGATGCCAAATAGAGGATCTTAATGACTTTGATCTTGTTGATTAACTTGCAACACTTTCAAAATTATCATAATTATGAAAAGTATTTTATTTTTTAAATAATTAATATAGAGGTTAATTATAGAAAATAATTTATTTGCAATATATATATATATATATATATATATATATATATATATATATATATATATATATATAGTTAATATGTTTGATTTGCAGATTCTAGGTTTGAACCGAAATAGTGTTTGATAAAGTATTTCTCTAGTTAATACTCTAAATTATTTAAGAAAATTTGGGTTATTAACTAGAAAAGTTGAAATCATAAAGTCAGAAAGTGATCAATAGGCTTTAATTTACAAATTTTGAATGTAATTAACTAGTTTTAATCATTAAAACTTGGAAAAAATAATTAACATGCAAGATAATCACATGAAAATTTCTAAGATAGTGGTTTTTTGACAATGGTGATCAAGTTATTTAAAAGAATGAAAGTTTTAGATATCTTGGGTTTATTTCTCAAAGTGATGATGAAATTGATGGGTATATTGTTTATAGAATTCAAGTTGGATGGTTGAACTAGAGGAATGCATCAAGCTTATTGTGTGATAGGAAAGTACTGATTAGACTTAAAAGAAAATTTTATAAGATGGCAGTAAGACCTATAATGTTTATGGCATAGAAATGAGGGCAATTGCTGGTTGGATTTCTTAATACCCCTTTGGCAGACATTGGTGACTTGTTTGAGTTATTGGAGTCAAGGCTGGGTTAGTCCCTAGGTTGGTTAGTGCGTTAAGGTTTTGAGAAGCTAATTTATCTATTGAGCCAATTTGGATGGCTTGAGGTTCAAGTTTAATTAGTTCGAGTTGGGTTAAATAGTGCAAACTTTGATTGAAGGCTCAATTATGATGAATCAAGAGTCAATCAAACTAATTTAGATCATGGTTAATTTCTTGATATCTAATATGGGAATTGATTATGGTTAATTTTTCCAGTTGGTGTTTGGGTCTTATTAGATCATAATGGGCTACGTTGGACTAGCTTGGGTTTGAGTTTGATGTAAGCTATCACTACAAACCTTATCTTGACGTAGTACATAATATAGGTGGGTAAATCCACTTGATTGAATGCTTCTCCATCATCCATTATGTAATTCTTTGCCCAAGAATAGAGTAGGAGATACATTCATCACCCAAATTTATTGAATAACATATATAATATATTTATTTCATATAATAAGTCTATTAAGATCAATTATTCATCTCAAGCGGAAGCAATTGGCAAAATATTTTTTAAATTTAACTACAAAGCATCTAATACAATAGAATTTTGAATAAAAAAAATATAAATCTAAGTGAAAACTCACCTTAAAACTTTATTTATAGTTGTTGCCCTGCAAAAATAAGCTCACAAAAAGGGGTAGAGCTTGCTTAACCTTATCGTTCTCTTTTTCTTGTAAAATAATTGTAGTCATCTAGTAAGTCATGAGATTCAATAAGATAAACAAATCTAATACAAAATTTAAATATTGAAGAATAAAAATTAATATGCATGTCAATTATAGGTATTTAAAGCATAAACTATAGACATATGAGCAATAGTACGATAATAACTCACAATTAAAACCTTATTTTATAAAATATTTTATAAGAAAATTAAAATATACTTGTACATGTAATTTAAATGTCATTATTTTAGCTTTGAGAATATGTCATGTACAATCATCAATGTTATTGGCCATTGTAAATTAATTTGAAAGTTACATTGAGAATCCTTGTCTTTATAGGGGATCCTGTTGCCCCATTTATATCATAAATGACCCTTTTGCCTCACTAGAGATTCTTGTACCCCATTGTGGACTCTTTTGGTCCCACCTGCACAGGTAATATAAACATCATATCATCAATTTGATTCCTACTACATGACATTTTTTCAGCTTTGTATGTTTATATAACCAAATTGTTCATTAAGCTGAATATTTTTATTTTAAGTTAAGGATCAAATTGGTCCCCCAACTATTTATGCAAGATCAAAGTAATCACAGACTAAATAAATAGATCAATTTAGCCCCTTAATTATTTGAAAAGGCCAATTTGATCCAATCATCCAAACTAATGGTTTGAGGTGTTAAAAGTAGGCTCATTTTTGGAATTTTAATTATTTTTTCTAGATTTATGAAGCACCTCAATTCTTTTTATTAATTTGTCTTTCTTGTGTGATACAAATATAAGGAGATTGGATTAATATTATTTAGATTTTGAGCAAATAAATTTTTGGCATAAATTTTATGTATTTTTATTACACTAAATGTCATTGTAATATTAACTTATTTTATAATTCTGATATTGCCCCACCTTCTCCGTTATATGTCTACTTATTTCCATCCAAATCCAAACGATAGGATTAAAATGGTCCATTTTCAAATAATCAAGCGACTGATTTGGTCCTTTTATTTAGTCCGAGACCATTTTGATCTTCCATAAATAGTTGGGGGACCAATTTTATTCTTAACTCTTTTTATTTTAAACCTGCAAAGTAGCGATAAATGCAATTGAATAATATATAGTATTACATGATTTCATTAATGAATAAAATCAATGAGAAATATTTATATAATCACATGCTTGATTGCAAAACTATAATAACATAGCTATACATGTAGTTTGTACTTGATTAACAAATTATAAAAAAACAATTTTTACAACATGAAGAATTGCCAACATATTACTATCATTATACTATTCATATCTAAACATTAATGTATTAAATAAGATGACTTGCTTTTTGTATTAGGATTTGCAAATCTTACCAAAATGATATTTTTTTTCTTGCCACACGAGTTGCTTGAAACCTCTTTCTTGTATAAATAGTTTTGATTTAATTTCTCCTCATAAAATCCCCTGCTTTAATTATCCCAATTTTCTTAATGCTACGAATTCCAAGAGCGGCCTACATTAATTCTCAAATTGTTAATTACACACTTAAATTTATTTAAAATCACTAATATTTAAATTATTTAACACATAATAATGATAATTTTGATATTTACCTAATGTTTTGGCATTCACCACAATTTGCCCCTCTTTGAAAATTTAATTTCCAACAATTTAACCCTATTTAAATGTTAATGCAAAGTAATTAAAACATTTATTAAGAAATTTGAAGTAAAAATTTCAATTTCTTTAATATTTCAATATATATATATATATATATATATATATATATATATATATATATATATTATATACACACATTTATTTATTAGGGCTGTTGACATATGTTAATTCAAAGCATTTTATGAAACTCTTTAATAAATAAAAGTACTAATATATAATAATAATATCAACAATAACAACAACAACAAATACTTGTCTCTTAAATTTCCTTCCCTAAGGCGAGCCTTAATTGCGCTTAAAATCACGTAGCGATCGTGATCCAACACTCGATTCCTGCATATGAGCTTTCTCTAGCCCTCGACTTATGCCGTCGAGCCCATCACCTATTCACGACCATGGAGAATTGAGCCTCAAGGTCACAATTTTCGTTGTCCGGCATAGTCATGCGCGCTGCACTGGGAAATCGCAGGAGGTCATCTCACGAGTGTGCCTCATGGAATGATAAAACGGAATGGCGAGGGAAATTAGCGAAAAATGGAAATTTAATACTTATAATTGATTTTATTTTAATTTAATTTACCTTAATTTAATATTGGCCGCCCGATCTCCCTTCATCAAGATGCATGACAAGGAGAGTGTGCTAGCTACAATGCTGAGTTGGGTTGAATTTTAGGGAGAATCATAAAATATTAATTAATTAATTTATTATCTTAATAAATATATAATTTAAAAATATAATTAAGTAAGTCATATTGTTATATCTTATTTTTATCAAAACAAAATAAACAATTATAAAATTGGGAAACTTTTCGAGATAATGAAAATTTAGGTATTAGCTATTTAGTTTATCTTTGCAATTATTTTGGATATTTCATAAGCTAGTCCATGGTCAATTTTGGTTGACTATGGCTGACTTTTAGGAAGCTGTTGAAAGAGGATTAGGCATTGAAGTGATCCATCTGGTCAAATTGACTTGCTGGATCTCTAGGGGTTGAGCTTGATTGAGCTAGTTTTGACTTTTGGTCAAAGTTGAGGATCAAGATTGAATTAGAGTGATCCAATGGTCAATTGAGTTTAAATTTAGCATCCTTGGCATATTGGAATAGAAATTAGATGAATTGACCTTCTAATTGGCTCATCAGGTCAGATAAAGGTTAAGGTTAAGTTCGATTTGATTGAGAGTTAACTTTGGTCAAACTAGAGCGACACTGATCATCTTACTCCTAAAGGCTGGATTAGAGTTTTGGCTGAGCTAACTACGAGAGCAACCTAGGAACCATCATATCACTGTAATTGATCTATTTTGATTATTTGGAAAACCTCATATTGGGAATGACTTGAGTGACCTCCCTAATATATCAATCATATCAAACATTAAGATTTGAAGGGCTTGTATCTATTTTGGCCTAGGCTAGAGGATTAAGCACTGGGATCATGGACTTAGTCAAAGTGTATATGTATCTGAACTGAGAATTAGTAATTCAATTTGGTGAATGAAAAGTAACTTGAGCTAAGCAGACTCAAGTATCAAGGGACATTTAAAATTTTTAGGAGTGATGCCAAAAGGTGTTGATGCTTGCAAACTTGCTTCTATATTTTCAAAGCTTTGAATCTCCTGAATTTTAATTTATAAGTTTAAAATATCACTATATTTTTTATCACATATTACTATCAAATCAAATTTGCAGGTGTTATGTAATAAAAATGTAGTTAATGTTTATATTATAATCTATATGCAAAAATTCTTTGGAAAATGAAGTTTAAAATTCTTTATTGATTCTGTATGATATTGCAATTTAAGAAGATATAATGTTTAAAAAATAATACTTGAATTTTATCAATCTAATAGATGTAAAATAAAATCACTGCATGGCTTGAAAATATTACACATAGTTTAAAGAATGCATCATGAAATTTATGCTATGAGTGCGTTAACACTAATGTTTATAAATGGAGAGTCTTAAGATGTCCAATGCTGACGTTTTAGTGCTCTTTTATGGTTGGTCGCTAACTTTGTAGGTTAAGCAAGCTGTCTTGGGCGCTCATGGTGTGGAAGCACAAGTTTCAGGAATCAGTTTTCTAGAAGCTTTGGTATTCATTATACTACAATTCTTATTTTAAGATTATGACATGAATGTTTTGTTTTTTTCTTGAAATTTCCGAATCATTGAACTTACCCAGGTATCAGAATTTTCACTATCAACTTCAACTGCCTTGGGCCTCCCTAGAGAGTTTCACGAACAATGCCATCTATCATTTGAGTTGACTTGTTTGAAGGTTGATATTTCATGTTGTGCTACTTATTTGTACTTTGTAAACATTACTAATCCTTTCGGAAGTTGTGTAAGTCTGAAGTCATAATTGTCAATAAAGGTTTATCATCACAGGAATTTTATTGTTGGGCCAAAGATGCTGCAATTAGCTTGACTGATAAAATAGTTGGCTGCAATGCAAGTGTTTATGAAGATAAAATTTGCTCTTCAGCAATGCGCCTTATGTTTGAAATTTTGAACTGGAATTTTAGACAATCTACCGTTCATCCAGACCTTTCCAACTTTAAACCAAATGCATTTTCGGCTGGAATCAGGCATGAAGCCATATTGCTTAAGAAGTTTGAGCGAATTTTTGTGCAGGTAGACCTTTCAAGCTCGTGCATACATTTCAAGCTCTTGTGTATCATCCATATAATATTCTAACTTGGCAAAGTCCTTGCATACTGTGTGTAGCCAGGACCCTCTTGGCGTGAGCCCTTAATATCTAACGGACAAGTTTCTTGGGTCCTGAATCTTTATTCAACATTACGCCAAAAACATTCAGTTGATGTGATATGGGCTGATTCTCCTCTTGCAGTCTCTACTAGAGAACTTATTTTACAACTATGCTCGTTGACAGGAAGTGTGTTTCCTTCTGGTAAGGTGTTTTCCAGCTTTTATTTGTTTAAATTCTTGACCATTTTATATGTCTAATTTCTCAACTTGGAATTTCATCATCTCAATACTATTTGAGATTGGAATGATTCATATATAGAGTTTGATTGTCTTAAATTTTAAATATGTAAGGTAATAAGGGCTCTTCACGTAGCATCTATTTATTTATACTGTGTTTTATATTACGACACTTGGAAGTTGTTTTATCATCATTTTTTAATCCAAATTGTTGGAAATCTGGATCTGCCATATGGAAATCTGTCCTGCTGTATGAACCAGGAACTATTCTTGAGTATGTTACAAACAGATCCAGAATATCTCAATGTATGCCGAATTTTAGCTACCCACGTTTTTGGCATTTATTTCATACAATAGTCCTGGAGACTCGTACATGGTAAAAATTATGCATATTGCGGAATTTGCTTGCTGTGTATCAATTCTCTGCTGTGTTTCCTTCGTTTTTCTGCTTGCTGTACTCGGAATTACTTTGTTTTTATTTCCTAATCTTGTATATTAGGTTATTTCTAGTTTTGGTGCCCTACATAATGTTGACCTCCACATGTGTCATAAGTTGGGTCAAGCCCACAAGTCAAGTTTGACGGACTTCGGAGAGGCTTAAAATGCACTGGACGTCACCGAAAATGGGCGAAACGATCTCCGATCGATGAACGGATTTCGCCATCGCGTTCAGAACGTCGAAATTGATCAGAATATAAATATTGCATAATCTAAAGATCAACTGTTCGAACGATCGAGATTAATGTGTTGATGCGCATATCGGAGTCAGAAAGCTGCGATGATATCCAAACGACTGCTCATGAAATTGATCGCGTCGTTAGATTCAAAACATCAAAAACTATCAAATGACCGCCCACGGACGGAAGTTCGCAAATGTTGAATAATCAGAAGTGACATCGCACAAATCGAGGCTGAAATACGACATCATCAAAATCAACTCAAATGACCTCCGATCGATGAACGGACTCATCGCGTCGTAACGCCAAACGGGCCGAATATAAATATTGCGACTTGATGATCAACCGATCACGTGCGTTCGAGCCAACGACTGCGACGCATATTGAAGTCGAGACGCCGACGCAGTTTTAAACGACTCCGCTCGCAAAATTGAAAGGCCGCTTTCAAACGCCGAAATCTATCAAGACTATTCACACTCACCGCAGCGCACGGTCGCCGCCGGTTGAAAGCGGCCACGCATTTTGAGCTAAAATGGACCAATTTGACGAAACCAAACGATCTCCGACATAAACGGATGCGCTGTTGCTCAAACATCTAATAACTTTAGATTGATATATATATATATATATATATATATTTTGACATAAAATTCAATTTGAAGTCGATTAATCAATTTAAATAGCTAACTCCCTAAATTATCCTAGGTTTTCCCAATCGGCCCTAGCCCGTCGCTGGGATCCCTCGTGCAGCTGTTCCCCCTCACGCGAGCGAGCTCCTCTTCCCCCTTCACGCGCTCGAATCACACGAAGCTAAGCCGCACGCAGCCCTCACACGTCACCTGGCTCCTTCCCTTCGTTCGAACGGTTCGGCCAACTCCTCTTCACGCGTGAAGCCCTCAACCGTTCCCCCTCTTCCCCTTTCTTCTTCTCAACCGCAAGGCAAAGGGACGGACACTCCTTCCTCCACCAAAAAACTGAGAGCCCTTTTTTTCTTTCCCTCTTGGATTTTTCGGTTTTCCTCTTCTCTCCAAAACGCATGCAAAGGTAACCTACTCCTTCCTCCTCTCTTCTTCTTCTTCTTGCCCTTCTTTTTTTCTCTCTACTATTTCTTCCTCATCCAAAAAGAGAAGAATAAAAAAGGGAGTGCTGCAACTACAACAAACTGAATTTTGAGAAATGGACGTACTTCACCTCTTTATTGCTGCATGGATACCTGTTCTCAAAATGTTTATGATGACTGGTGTCGGTTCGATTATAGCAACTCCCTCCATTGATGTTTTAGATGAAGCCAGGAAATACATTAATGGCGTTGTATTTTATGTATTTAATCCTTCAATCGTGACAAACAATTTATCTAAGACATTCACTCTGGAAAGTGTGGCTTCAACATGGTTCATGCTTATCAATATTCTTCTGACTTTTTTTAATTGGCTCTGTATTTGGATGGATCCTCAACAAAACTACTAAAGTTCCTTCAGGTTTAAGGCCCATTCTTTTGGGTTGTTGTGCATCAGGAAATCTGGGTATCATGCTTCTCATCGTCATTCCCTCATCCTGCAATGAAAGGAGCAGTCCCTTTGGTAATCCAGACTTATGTCAAGCACGGGCATTGGCCTATGCTTCACTCTCTATGGGTGTAAATGATTTTATATTTTGGTCATATGTCTACAATATTGTAAGATTATCTCTGGGATTTGAAAAAGAAAAAAGCAATTTCATTGAATCATCTGCATCGAAGTCTATGGAGGAAGGAATGAGATCAAATCATGAGAATGACTCAAAGTGTGTAGATGCTAAGAATGAAGTTTATATTGCCACCAAAGATAATGATGAAAATTCTCAAATCATATTCACTGAGTCTTCCACTAACAGCAAGGTTCAAATTAGAAGAAAAATGGCCATGTCACTTTCCTTGAAGCCGGCCATCGTTACATTGAGAAGGTTATTCACTCCACCATATGGTATGATGGTAGGACTCATAATTGGCATAGTCTCCCCACTCTGAAAAGCACTGATAGGTGAAACAACCCCTCCTTTTCTTGCAAACGATGGAAACCGAGAAGAAACACCGTCATGAGGAGGGTTCTTCTTTAGGTTTTCGACGTTTCCTCCTGCAATAACCCTCTTTCTTCCCCTTGAACGGACCGAAAACAATCGAGGAGGGTTCTTTTTAGGTTTTCAACATTTCTACTATACCTCCCCTAACTCTCTTTCTTCCTCAAATGGAGAAGTAACATCGTCGTAGGCGGGTTCTTCGGTTTCGTCGCCTCATTTTCGTCCCGACCCTTCTCGCCTTAGAGAGGAACACCGTCATGAGGGTTCTCTCTTGGTTTTGGTATACCCAACCGTTTCCTCGTCGGTTTGCGTCGCAGAAAAATGAGTCAGAATATGTGGGATGTGTGAATGTATATATATATATATATATATTTGTGTTTCTTTGTGGGTTTGAAGACCTCGTCGTGCTCATGAGGGCTGAAGATGGTCAGCGGTGTCAGAGCACAGTGAGGCGTATCGAGTAACCTAACATCCATTAGATGTTGCTTCCCTAGATGGAATGCTGTCGAAATTTTATTTAATATCTAGACTTAGAAAAAAAAGTTCAAATGAATACACATTGCACTGCATTTCTCTTTCTGCAGGTTTCAAGACCCTGCTAATGCATGAGGCGTGGGTGTGAAGGCGACCGATGTCCCTTCGAAACTCGCTACTCAGCGAGTGTAACGAAACCCCGCGATCGGGATGACAATAAGGTATCAAAATTCAAATCTTTTGGCGTAGGAAAAATGGAAAGTAAAATGAGCTTAAAGTAAGAAACTTACGTTAAATTTAAACTAAAAGCGTAAAGAAGAAAAAAAAGGAAAGTAAAATGACATATAACAAAAACAAAAAAAAAAGAAAAGAGGAAAAACATTTACAAATTTATTTAAGCAAGTTTAAAACCTTTCCAAAGTTTGAATTAAAATCCTTCCCCTTCTTTCTCAAGTACTCTAAATTCAAGCAAGTGCTTTCTCTTTGCCTTATTTAGAGGGATTTGATGAAGTAATGAGTGAGTTCTCTTTTCTTATAAATTCCTCAAAATTAAATGAGCTTTAATTGGAATTTGGGGAGACTAATACTAAACTCATAACAAACTTGTAATAAATTTAAAGTCTATAAAATTTGATATGGAGTTAAGGATGAATCCCAATTAGGTTTAATAACTCTTATATGAATATGTAGGTGATTACTATGCTAGCTAATAAGCATGAGTAGGGCTAAAGCAATATATACTGAAATTGTCATAACTTATTAAAAGTGATTTAAAATGAAAATAATCAAGTTGGAAGAATTGCAAAAACTCAACAAGTAAACTAAGTGCAAGTAATGTTTTAAACTACAATCTAAGTCTAAAATGTCTTCTTCGCCACCGGATCTATAATTTTTTATACAAACAGATAGAAGTCGATATTAAATCCAATTCTATAAAAATCATAGGGTTTCTTTCAATAAAAACTTAGGAATTTCATTCTAAATTATGATTTTCAAGATCAACGAAATCATTAATTAGGTGAAATTAGCTATAAATACTGCATTTGCTGGATGTAGATTTAAAGTCAAATTTTAATGTCGAAAAGGCCGCTAAATGAGAATCAATTAAATATTAATCAAAATTTAATAAAGATCTTAGATCAATTTACAATCTCTTTTACGTTCACGGATTATAACACTTTGTAAGCAAAAAAATTAGTTAAGGCATTCTTATATACGCATGGGCCCGACTTCTGATGAATCTTAGATTCAAGTGTTTGAGAATCTTTGCATAGTTGCTTTTGGTTTGTCTTGGTCAGTTATACCAAAAGCTTATAATAAGAGTTTTAAATTGTGAAATATCGAAAGTGATTACTGTAGATCTAATCCTCTGCAATTATGAGTTCGATCTAAAGTTCTTCATATTCAAATTAATCAATTTTTTCAAATCAAATTAAGTAGCAATTTGAAGCTGCTTAAATGAAATTCTATCATTAAAAGCTTAAATCAAAACTCAATCTATCCATCCCAATTATTTTTGCGGGTGACAAATTAAGAAAATTCCCAAAGGAGCCGTCAAATCAAATGTTATGTTCCACTCAATCTCACCATGGACTTGACTGCGCTTTGATTCGTAACTTCCGCGATCTGGCAGCGTGTCCATGGCTTTGAGGTAGATGAAGCGATTCACCAAAGTCCCCGATCGGGTGGTTTGGCCAGTCTGATTCCATTATATTACGATCACGACAGAACCTTTATGCTCCCCAACACTGTCGCTTTGAGTTGTGTATGGGGTATCTTGATAGGAAAGTCTCTGTCTATAGACTTAAGTCCATCTCTTGATAAACACCATCTGTAAATTTCTTGGATGCGTAACTTATGTTCATAAAGATTCTTAGGTTGGTATTATCTCCTCTACTAAGTAGGAGGGGATGGCGGGATAACAACCATGGGATCTAGATCACGTTCATTCCCCAACCATGGGTTTAAAATGATGAATTTAAATTCAAACTGCTTCACGCTACATTCGTATCCCACCCTTAATCGAAGTTCTCTCTTATTGAGAGGAGGTAATTAACTATAGCTGCCATAGTAAACCTGAAACTAGATCTAAAATCCTCACCAAATGATGACGAATAATATCTTCTACTATTCCATCTGTCTTTTAAAAATTACACCGACACTTTAAATCATACTCTCTTCAATTCAAAATTGTCGAGGGGTCGGTGGCGAATTTTCGGAGCCCACACATAGCTTCTTATTACATTATACTCTACTCTATATTTGAAAATTGTTAAACTCATATTGATGGAATAAGAGAAAAGATTCCTCATCTCGTTCTCGGTGTTTCTACACAATCTGTCACGATAGCTTTTTAAAGTCAATGCATCTCTCACTGCTTTCCTTTTGGGAATTTATGTGAATTCTCCATTGGTTATATTTTGATAAAATGCTAGTGAACTATTAAATGACTAGTGAGGTTAGAGAATATAAACAACCTTTGCCGAAATGTCTCTTGCACTTTGCATGGGTGTATGCATGTGTGATGTCCGTTTTTATCTTGTCTATAAAAATATTAAAACGTGCCTTTAAAACCTAGATATCTGAGCATAATGCGTTGTTTGACCTTTGGAGAGCAACGACCATATGCTCTATATCCTGGATCCCCTCTGTTCTAAAGAAAATAAAAAGATTTTGAGACCTTTGGATCTCGCAGATTGTTTTTGTAACTTTCAAGTAGTAAGTTTAATGTAAAAATTTCTCCTTTTTAATTAAATTCTTGATCGTCCTTTTTCATTAAACTTTAAGTTATGAAGAATGGTTTAAAGGTTAATGTTGGTTTTATTTTGTACAAGTTACGAGAACTTCTGGTTTAACAATTTTGATGATATCAATTGTTTCACTATCTAGTTTTACTTTGAGTTTCAATAATTTTTTATAATTTTGTTTAACATATGAAAATCAAAATGACTATTTATGAAAGACTAAAATTTGAAAAAAAAAACTATTTTATCAGCGTTTGTTTAATTGATTATTTGATTAGATATGATCATTGTTTTGTACCAATAAAATTAATTTGTAACTAAGCTTTTATATATAATCAAATTCCGTTTTTTAACCGCAACTGTAATTACATATAAAATTATTTACTACTTCAACTTTTCTTATTCAGAAGTATCTGTAATATGAACTCTCGTAGGTGCGTCCTACATGTTTATCAAAGATAAACAATAATATTAGATTAATGTCTGCATTCCCCAGTTTTCTAAAAACGTTGAGATAAACTCACTTTTTAAG
Organism: Cymbidium sinense; assembly: GCA_021442155.1. NCBI lineage: Eukaryota > Viridiplantae > Streptophyta > Magnoliopsida > Asparagales > Orchidaceae > Cymbidium > Cymbidium sinense. Next base: position 74,845,071 of record CM038232.1, read on the forward strand.
ATATAATCTTATGGATCCTTGCCTTGGTCTACCAGACTATTTCGAATCCTGTGTAGTTCATGATGCAGATCAAGTTGGTTGATTATTTATCCAAATCAGCCGATTAGTCTATTTTCTCGTATGATAATTAAAAGGAGTCAAAACAGGCTACAATAAATCTGAATTGATTAATTTTCAAGCCTTTTTAGTCCAATATTCATTTATACCAAATTTCTTTTATTTTGATTTGATTTATTTTATTAGATTTAGTTATCCTCTTTGAATAATAATGAGTTTAAATTTAAATGTTCTATCAGGATTAGGTTTAATTTCAAATAGGATTTTTTTGGATTCAAATTATTTGGTCTTATCCTTGTAATACTATTCCTGTAAATTTGGAGTGATGACTTATATTCATAATTGGCTATTGATGAATCAAATTGATTATGAGGTCAATTAAATATTCTCCCTTGCCTCAAGTTGTGCAGAATTCTTTCTATCCTTTCCCTACTGTGGTTGCAGGGTTTTTCTTTTTTCCTCTTCATCAGCTCATTATTTTGCAATATCACAGTTTTATCTCCCATCACCTGACCATAAAATGCACTCCAATTCAACCCCTTATCTATGAAAATCTGTAAACCTCGAAGACACAGAAAATATTAAATTAGTAGCTAACTCTGTTGCAAGTTTGTTTTAGGAGTTTATTAGTCCCTGCTTTGAAGTTCTTTTTCAATAATTATAGCAATGATGCGAAGAATTCAGCATTTAGTGATTTATATAATAGATTAGACACTAAAGATGCGAAGATATATGTATAAGTTAGCCAAGCAAAGATATAGAAAAAGTGAATGTTCAGTTCAAGTGAAATATATTAAAGATGAAGGTTATAAAGTGTTTTTTTAGAAGATGATATTCAATATATATGGATGAGATATTTTGATAGATTTTCAATGAAAGTTGGAAGAATATGATTAACTTAAGTGATCTTAATATGCTTAATAAAAATAAAGTATTTTAATTTTATCATCGTATTAGTAAAACTGAGGTTATAGATGCATTAAAGAAAATAAAGTGTAGAAAAGCAGTAGGGCCTGATGATATTCTAATAGAAGTGTGGAAATGCTTATGAGGTTAAAAATTTTTTTGGCTTATGAATTTTTTTAATATTATTTTAATGATAAAAAAGATGCCAGATGAGTGGAGAAAGAGTTTGTTTATTTATATTTTAAGAATAAAGGAGATGCACAAGAGTGTGCAAATTGTAGATGAATTAAATTAGTATACCATACATTAAGATTATGAGAGAGTAATTGAGCATAGATTACAACGTGATTCAAAATTTTCTCAAAATCAATTTGGATTTATGTTGGGTAGGTCTACTATGGATGCTATATATTTGTTTAGAGATTTGACGGAGAAGTATGGAAAGAGTAAGGAGGATCTTCATATGATATTTGTTGATTTAGGAAAAGCATATAATAAAGTTCCAAGAAAAGTGTTTGGGAGAGTTTTAGAAAAGAAGGGAGTTAATATTGTTCATGTTAAGTCATTAAGGGTATGTATATTGGAGCGGAGCAATCACTCGTGTTCAAACATAAGGAGGATTAATCAATTATTTTTCTATTTTACTTGGATTACATCAAGGATTGACTTTTAGCACTATCCTTTTACTTTAGTTATGAATGTTCGTACTAGACATTTATGAGAGGATGTACCTTGGTGTATGCTTTTTGTTGATAAGACTAGAGAGGGGGTTCAAGAAAGCTTGAATTATGGGGGTCAACCTTAGAGCCTAAAGGCTTTCGTTGAGTAGATCTATAACCAAAAACATGTAGTGTAATTTTAGTTGTAGAAGATCTAGTTGTGGAGTGGTGATAATGAGTGATTAAGTGATTAAAAAGTGTTAGAGGCTATTTGGTTACTTGAAAAAGGAATACAGTGTAAAAATAATGTAGTGTATTTGAATTATTTTAGGTTGTTTGGTTGAAAACTCTATAAATACATAAGTTTAATTTTTTTTGTTTGGTAAAATAAGTGTAATGTAAAGCATTTTTGAAGTTGTGGGCGGCATGGTAGCATTCTTGTCATGCTTTATCTTGGATGTATTTGGGATGCTCATGAAAACTACATTATGTGAGAAAAAAAATAGCAAGTGAAATTAAGCAGTTCTAAAGATGTCTTGGAGAATCAAAAGGAAAACTTCTTTTAATAAGAATAGTTGGTGGTGGAGTCGAGTGTAAAAGTTAAAAAATAAGTATTATTATAAAATTTGGTTTAGATGTAAAAATTCGGAGAATTGAGAAAGATATAAAGTGGCTCGTAGAGATTCTAAGAAAATAATATATGATGCAAAAATTTAGTTTTTAGTGATTTATACAATAGATTGGATATCAAAGAAGGTGAAAGATATATGTATAAGTTAGCCAACCAAAGAGATAGGAGAAGTAAAGACATAGTCAAGTGAGGTGTATTAGGATGAAAATAATAAAATACTTTTTTAGAAAATGATATTGAAAATAGGTGGATGAGGTATTTTGATAAACTTTTCAATGAAAGATCAGACGATTGAATTTAACAACCTTAATACCCTAAACAAAAATAGAATTTCATTTTATCGTTGTATTAGTAAATCCGAGTTAGTGAAGCTTTAAAGAAAATGAAATGTGGAAAAGCGAGGACCTGATAATATTCCAATAGAAGTGTGAAAATGTTTAAGAGATCAGGAATTTAGCTTACAAATCTTTTAATGTCATTTTAAAGACTAAAAAGATGCCGATGAGTGGAGTAAGAGTTTGTTGGTTCTATATTTAAGAATAAAGGTGATGCACAAGAGTGTGCAAATTATAGAGGAATTAAGTGAATGTGCCATACATTAAAATTATGGGAGAGTAATGAGCATAGGTTACGATGTGATACGTAAGTTTCTCACAATCAGTTTGGTTTCATGCGTAGATCTATGGATGCTATACATTTGTTAAGGGGTTTGATGGAGAAGCATAGAAAGTAAGGAGGATCTACATATGATATTTATTGATTTGAGAAAGTTTATGATAAAGTTTCAAGAGATGTTCTTTGGAGAGTTCTAGAACGAATGAATTAATATTGGTTATATTCAAGTCATTAAGGATATATGTATACTAGAGCATTACTTGTGTCACAAGGAGGATTGACAAAATATTTTCTATTTCGGTTGGATTACATCAAGGATCAGCTTTAAGCCCTTATCTTTCTACTTTAGTTATGGATGTTCTTATTGGGCATTTACAAGAAGATGTACCTTGGTGTATGCTTTTTGCTGATGACATTCTTCTTGTTGATAAGACTAGAGAGGGAGTCCAATAGAAACTTGAATTATGGAGGTCAACTCTAGAGTCTAAAGGTTTTCATTTAAGTAGATCTAAAACTTAATATATGGAGTGTAATTTTAGTTGTAGAAGTTCTAGTGATAGTGTTGTGACATTAGGTGAACAAGTCATTAATAAGAGTGAGCGTTTGAATATTTAGGCTATTGTTCAAAATGATGGTGAAATAGATAGAGATGTTATTAGTAGAATTCAAGTTGGATGGTTGAAGTGGAGGAATGCATCTGGCCTATTATGTGATAGAAAAGTTCCACTTAAATTTAAGGAAAAATTTTATAAGATGGTGGTAAGACCTGCAATGACTTATGGTGCAGAATGTTGGCCAATAAAAGAGAAGCATAAGACTAAGTTAAGTGTTCAGAGATGAGGATGCTTAGGTGGATGAGTGGCTTTACTCTTAGAGATAGAATGCAAAATGAGTATATTCGAAAAAAGTTGGAGTAGCTCCAGTGGTAGATAAGATTAGGGAGAGTCGCCTTAGATGGTTTGGCTACATAAAGCGTCGGCCGTCCGATGACCCGATTAGAGTAGATGCATTAGATTTGCCTTATGTTAAGAAAGGTAGAGGTAGACCTAAAAGACTTGGTTAAGATGTATAAAAAATGATCTTAGTATACTTGATTTAAATGAGAATTTGACACATAATAGGACACAATGGAGACGAAGGATTCATGTAGCCGACCTCACTTAGTGGGATTAAGGCTTGTTGTTGTTGTTGTAGAGATGAGGATGCTTAGGTGGATGAGTGACTTTACACTGTAGAGACAAAATAAAAAAAAAAGAATATATGCATGATAAGATTTGAGTAGCTCCGATGATAGATAATACTAGAGAGAGCCACCTTAGATGGTTTGGTCCCATAAAATTCCGGTTGTCCGATAAGACTCAGTTAGGAGAGTAGATGTATTGGATTTGGCCTATTGTGGGAAAGGTAGAGGTAGACCTAAAAATATTTTATTAGAAAGTATAAAAATTTACCTTAATTTACTAGGATTAGATGAGAATATGACACCTAATATTACACATTGAAGGAAAATGATTTATATAGTTGACCCCACATAGTGGGATAAATGCTTGTTGTTGTTGTACTTGTAGCAATGATGGGTTAGCAGATGAAAGAAAGAGAAGTGGGACATTGTAGGTGAGGTTGTTATGCATAATGACTAACACTTTTCTTTTCATCTAGTTTTATGCTTTTGGAAAAAAGAGGGAGTCTATTGGAAACTTCAACACTTGTTTAAAATATTATGAGGACCTTGTATTGCATCATGCTTTTTATTTGTTAGCTAATGATGGCTACTTCTCTTATTTTTTTGTTTATGAACTAAAATTGATAAGATACAATAGCAAACCCAATAGTATTGGTTTGATTGCAGTACCAAAATCATTTACCACCACACTAATTTATGAACAAGTTTGTAAAGTTTGAGAAATAATTCATCTTCAAAATTGTTTTACTAAATTAATGCTCGAGTCTAAAAGGTTTCTCCTCATTTCATTCTTTGATACAATGAATACCATTGTTCTGTGAACTTTGATTATGAAAATATTTACATAAGTATGACTTAATCCTTCTTAGATTCATCCTAATATTCAATACTTTTATTTTGAAAGAATGCATCCTATTCGTTGATTAAATTTCAATCCGTGGTTTGTTATGGGCTAATATTCGTCTAGTACTTCTCGTTATTTTCTTCCCCTTGTTATTTCTACATAATGTTTTAAAATCGGATCTGACTGAATCGATTGGTTCAACCATTTTGATCGTGAGCCGCACATACAATTGTCTAATTAGCCTAACAAAACCATTGAATCGGTTAAAACCGAATTGAATTGCCAGTTCAACTGATGAACCTATCTCAGTTTTAGAAAACTGATTGGTTCAAGTAATAATTATATTAAATTTAACAAAATATGTTATTTAATTATTTTAAAATGAAATCTTATAAATTTTAGAATTATTATTATTATTATTATTATTATTATAATGATCTTGAACTAAATTAAACATAATATATTCATCAAAGCTATCACCCATGTATGTTAAAAGTTCACGCTTTGGAGTTCCACTTCTCAATATAAAGAGTGCAATATTAAATCTCTATATGATGTTAGATTAAAAAAATTGAATATGGTGAAACTTATCGAGTTAGGCTTTAGGATTGAAAATTTTGGATTATATGATTTGGACTTTAGTAATATTAAATGAGCTTTGAAATGTAAGAATAATATTTTAATTTTTATTTTATTTTTGTATTGTAATTTATATTTTATGATATTAAAAGTTTTTTAAGAATATAAAATTTATAATAATATTTTGTAAATGTTTTACATATTATATTTTATAGAATTTCTAAAATAATTTTATATTATAGTTATATATTTTTATGTTATAAATTATATTTGTATTCACAAAAGTATATTATCAAAACTTCTAAATTTGTAAATATTTTTAATATATATATATATATATATATATATATATATATATAGATAGATAGATAGATATCTAGACTTATAATATACATATAATTTTATCTTAACAAAATTGATATCAATTTTTAAATTTATAATTATTAAAAATACTATTTATTTATGTATTTTATTTTATTTTTAATTATATATTTATCATATGTTTATATTAAGTTATTATTTAAATTATATTTAATAATTTTAATATTTTTTACATCATTCGGTTTAATCTCTGGCGAATCATTGAACTTTGAATCTCTCCTTCATCTGATTCCTTATTTAGTCTGACTTTCACATTCTTGCTTTTATATAAGCAGATGAATTGGATAATAGAGAACAATGCTCATTAGTATGTAGTTCAATATGATAATATCTTGATAATTTTAAAACATGAAACCCATTGTACATAAATACTTGTCCAATTGATTGTTGAGGTGACTTGTGATGGTTATGTTCTACATTGATATTAAGCAAGTTGGTGGGTGTATTTTTGTAGTTGTCTTTACCCGGTATTCCTGAGCTTATTGGTTTGAATATGTGATTGTCACTAGAATTTAAGGCTTAGCTTGAACCTCTTGGATCAGTCATCTCCTAAAGTAAGTGGTTTTAGAATTTAAAGTTACTCGTAAGACAGGACAATGATGTCACTGTTGCTGCACTTCTGATACATTATGTGGCTCATTGACTCTTCTTGGATTAAGGGTATGTTGGGACTGTTCATGAAGCGTAATTAGTTCTAATCCAGTAGCATTTCTTCAAAAATTCATGAGTAGGCAGTTCAAAGTGTTTTAACATATCTCTGCCTTGGGGGTTGAATGTGGTGTTGGGGGGAGAGACTGCTTAAGGTCTTCTATAACTGATTTAGTATGATTGTATTCACCGGAATTCACTTATATACAGTAGTTTTCGAACCTTGCATGTAGATTCAACTTGGGCTCTGTCTGATCTGTTCCTAACAATTCAGTTCTTTCTTAGAATGTCAACTTCTACCGAGATAACCAAAATAAATTATTAGATCCAACTAAAAGCTGTACTTCGAAGTGTTTCAAGGTGTTATTGTAAATTTGTTGTGATATATCTGATACTTACGGTACCTTTTATAGAATATAAAAGCTAATTGTGCTTTCAATGATGTTAGACTACTAAATGGTTGTGTGCACATGTTTTGTTATTTTTATTTAAAAATTTATGCCATCTAATCTTTTGCTTGCTTAGATTAAAATATGGCTCCATCATGTTTATGTAGTTTACTTGCCTAAAAGGACTTAACACAGTTACTTTTAAATTTAAGATAATGGGCATGCTCAGATCAATCACCTACTTCAGATACTTTCATCTATTATGCAATGGATTGAACCTCCGGAAGAGGTCATAAAAGCAATAAGGTCGGGTCGAAGTGAAAGGCAAGTTCTTAATTATGTTTTATTCACTGTCCTTTCCTTCTCTCTCTCTCTCTCTCTCTCTCTCTCTCTGCTTTGTTTTCTAATCTATGTTGTAGCTACATCTATACATTTGATTGACTTCTGATTCTCATAAGAATGCTCTCACTTTATTTAGTGAATTTATTGACGGTTGCCATGCATTGCTGTCAATAGCCACTTTAACTACTCCTCTGCTGTTTGACAACCTTTTACTATCTTTGAGGTCAGCAGTTAATCTTGAGTTCTTTCTAGCCTGTTAAATTCAATATTTAGTTCTATTACTTTGTAATCTATTAGATCTCAATTTTGGTTTAGTTGCTTGGCATTTAATTGTTGTGCAAGTAGTTGATTTTTGTGTGCTTGTAGCCACTTGAATTGTACTTTTTTGAACTTTTTTTTATTCTAACAAACTTAATTTTTATTTTCAGACCTTTTGGAAGTATTCACTTCATGTCTATCTTGACATGTGATGTTATAAAAGCTGATGTAGCTAGTCATGATGAAGATGAAACATGGACGGCAGAAGCTCTGGACGTTCTACTAGAGACATGGAATGTTATTTTTGTGGTATCTCAGATCTTATTTCCCATTTGCCGTATGACATGCAAATTGCTGACTCTTGCAAGCCAAAGCTATATTATTTATACATTTGTGATTATATATTTATGTAGTTGTTCTATTGTTTATATCATTTATTGTGAGACTAGTCATCACCTTGTGCTAATGCACTGAAATTTTTGTAATTTGGAATAACTACGAAATTCATATTGTCCTTAAATATATGTTATTTTTGTTATTCAGTAAAATGACTGCAAAAAAATGACAAAACATATCTATATTACTGAGCAAGAGCAAGAGAGAAAGAGGACATAGTGCAACAATTTGAATTTATGATACGTGCATTTTTTATTTTCAACAAACTGACTGCATAAAAACTGAATTTATATGATTCTTTGAAACTCTACCGCTATACTAACACCATTTAAATGTGTCAGATAAAGTTAATAATAAGTAACTATCAATGTAATTCAGAGCTCATAGAAATTTTATCAAGAATTTCACTTGATGCACTAAAATTATTAGTTGTAAGAGCTTCTCATATACCCAGGGCTGTAAACTAGTTTAGTCGAGCCGAGTATGTCATGAATTAGACTTAACTTGATTTTATTATAAGTTGTTTATGTTCATCTCAAGCTTAAGCCAAACTTTCACATATAAGCTAATACTTAGTTTGTTTAAAATTTTCAATGATCGTACTTGGCTTTTAGCTTGTTATATTAATTGAATGAGTGCTTCAATGAGTTAATAAACATGCTACAAATTTGAACTAGTACTTGATTTTTAAGTTTAGTTATAAACAAATAATTTTATAATACTAAACAAACAAGCAACAACAACAACAATAATAAGCCTTTATCCCGCACTTAAGGTCAGCTACATGAATCTTTTTCTTCATTTTGTCCTATCATTCTTCCTAGCCAAATCTTTTGAGTCTAGCTATATCTTTCTTAATATAGGCCAAATTTAATACATCCACTTTCCTAACGAGTCATCGAACAACTGACGTTTATGTGACCAAACCATCGACGAGAACTTTCTCTGATCTTATTTGTCACTAGAGCTACTCCAATCATTTCATGTGTATATTCATTTCTCATTTTGTCTCTAAGAGTAAAGTCACTCATCCACCTGAGCATCGTCTTCTCTGCAAAACTAAACAAACAAGCAATTGAATAAATTTAAAATTAGTATTAACTACTTTATGTTTATTAAGATACTATATAAATTGCAAGCAATCTTTCATGCAATCAAATAATATAAATAAGTGCTAGAAAATTAATTCATTAAAATAAATAAATAAATAAATAAATAAATAAATAAAATGCATGTTCATTAATTACAAATAAATTAATTAAAAAATTTGAAATGCTCAAAAAGAATTTATTAATAAGCTCTTGGACAAGAAGTATGTCATGTGAAACAACTTTATATCAATTCCTCAAAATGGTTGAGTTACTTTTATTCAATTGAAGTCAAGATGATTTATCACAATTAAGAAAGTTAGTACGGAATAAGATGCTTCAAATTTATTGAGAGAAGGAAAATATATTTTTATTTTTTAAAATATATTACAATTAATATTGAAAACATTCATTCATAGTGAATCGTTACATTGCTATAAAGGCTGTGCCATTTAAATTTTTTTAAATAAAAATAAGAATTAAAACGAAAAAGATCTAGTGTGTTATTTAATAAATTGATGAATGAATGAATAAAAATTAATAAAATAGTACCATTAATGTTAAATTATAATATCATTAAATGTATAATGAAATATGTTATATTCAATCATGTTTTATTTAAATGATATGTGAGCTATCATTGAGCTTAATATTGATCATTTATAAGCTGTTTAACAACAAATGAGTTTGTTTGTAAGCATAAATAAATGAGTTTGATCATGTTCATTTTTAGTTTATTTAACTTTTGAGTTTTCAAAAGATATTCAAGTTTGTTTATTTATTTGTTTGAACAAACTTGAATGAGTATTAATCTAGCCGAATTTGAGTTGATCATCAAGTGCACTAGTTCATTTATAGCGTTACATATATTACATCATCAAATGGGCAATTATCATACATGATAGAACATAATATTGAATATCAGCAGTTATTACAAAGTTATTATCATTGAACATATGTTTGGTGAGAAGATTAAGCTTATATGAACAATAAATATAGGTGCCATGACATCCTTGTTAGGGTAGTTGTCCGACATATGAAAAAAAAAGAAAAAAATTTATATCATAAAAGCTTCTTCTTAATGGCTGTGCTAATAGTCCTGGAGGCATTTATCAAAGGCTAAGGCATATTGTATGTTGATAATGAAGTCTAAACTTTGAATCTGGATCCATAAATAGTCAATTTTTAATTAACTAAATTTCAAAATTGATTTGCTGCTTGTTTGAAAAAAAAGGAATTAATTTGCATAAAGTTCTTCAACATATATATAAAGATTCACACACATACAAATATATATATAATATCTCCAAATTTTTTAACACAGCCTATGCTTGCATCCCCACCACGCAACCTCACCTACTGTAACCCCCGCAATGTGATGTATTGTGACTTCAACTTGCACCCCTACCTTGCCCAGCATCATTCTTGCTATTCAATGTGCTCTTCCCTCAGTTGTGCTATCATGCGCTCCTTCATGCTTCCATCCCCATCTTGCTCTTGCTTCCACTAGCACCTGTACCTGCTTGTACCCATAATTACTGCTCTGGATTAAGTCCAACTGGTCTTCTCCTATCTCTACCGCTCTTGCTTCTTTGTCCTATATCCATATCTTCTTAAACTTTCTTTCCTTTTTTTTTTTTTCTATTGGTGATGTTTGCTCCTCCTAGTGGGATAAAGGCTTGTTGTTGTTGGTGATGTTTTCTGTTAGCTTTCTTTGCCAATGTTTCAGAGATGAAACCCTCATTCACTAACATCTATCAAACTTAATGGTATGAACTCTCTCTCATGGTCTCAGCCTTTTTATTTTCTTGTAGGATCTTAGGTGAAACTTAGTTATCATGATTTGTTGTCCTAAATAGATGACACCGTTAAATACACCAAATGACAAACTTATGATTATACCATTCTAATTTATATGCTTAATGGTAGGGCTATTAATAAACCAAGTCGATTCGATTAGTATATCGCTTGTGCTTGAGCGCATTTGTCAAAGCTTTGTTTAGGCTTGAGCTTAAGCTTAATTTGAATATTGTAGTAGTGTTCAAGATAGATTTATTTAGAATTATAGTTGTTTGAGTTTCATTGGCTAACTGAAGAAGCCTATGAACGAGCAATGTTATTGAGCATCTTGTTAGCTAACTGATCAAGCCTTGTCAAATCTGTCAATAACTAGTGTATTGAGCTTAAAATTAGACATTTTTGAATAGACTACTAAACAAACAAGCATTTTAATTAGCATAAACTTATAGCTCGTGTTTATGAACAAAAACAATCTAATGTAAAAAAAGAACAACACTCTTACATATTCATATGTTAGCATAACAAAGTAGATGAGGCTATGATATTGTCCTTAGTGCTAAGTGAAGCGTTAGGGCTGAAAGCTTTGATTCCATTATTTTCTCAAGCATTTATTCCAAATTCAGTGTGCTAGTATGAGCTAAAGAAAGTAGAGCAACTACCTCCATAAGTAGTGATAACTTTTGGTTACTTGTATGCTCCATTGTGATGATGTGAGATTGATTGTTTGAATTAATAAGAAATGATTTTCTTAATTATGGATGAGCTTTGAAGCAATTAGAATTAGCGGTGTTAGTAAGTCACTCGAGTTGACAACTTGACCTGAACTTGTCTAAAAAAAGTTCATGTTTGGATTGACCTAATTACTATTTAGGTAGGTTCTGATCACAAAAGGGTTGAGCCACTTATTATTTCGATTTATTTGGGTTGGCCTGTATAACTCTAAATTTATTGAGATTAACTTGATTATTGTTTGTGTTAGAATTATGTAGGTTTGAGTCAGGTTAATCAATGTTTAAAATTACACAAATGGGTTTAGATGCTTGTTTTTAGTCTATGAGGGGAAGCATAAGTTTCAAGACATTTTGAGTCATAAGCTTCAAATTCAAAAAGTTGTACAAAGTAAAAAGTATTGTATTAACTTCAATATGTGAACTATTAAGTAAAGTATTAATATGCTAACCTCTTAACATATTAAAAAGTAACATATTAATATCCTAAAAATTGTAAGAAGTAATACAATAACTACAACAACAAGAAGCCTTAATCCCACTAAGTGGGGTTGGCTACATGAATCCTTCGTCTCCATTGTGTCCTATTATGTGTCAAATTCTCATTTAATTCAAGTATATTGAGGTCATTATTTATACATCTTAACCAAGTCTTTTTATGTCTACCTCTACCTTTCTTAACATAAAGCAACTCAAATGCATCTACTCTCCTAACCGGGTCATCGGACGACCGACGCTTTATGTGGCCAAACCATCTAAGGAGACTCTCTCTAATCTTATTTGCCACTTGAGCTACTCCAAATTTTTCCCGAACATACTCATTTCACATTTTATCTCTAAGAGTAAAGCCACTAATCCACTCGAGCATCCTCATCTCTGCAATACTTAACTTAGTCTTATACTTCTCTTTTATTGGCCAATATTTTGCACCATAAATCATTGCAGGTCTTATCACTATCTTATAAAATTTTTCCTTAAATTTAAGAGGTACTTTTCTATCACACAACAGGCCAGATGCATTCCTCCATTTCAATCATGCAACTTGAATTCTACTAATAACATCTCTATCTATTTCCCCATCATTTTGAATAATAGAGCCTAGATATCTGAATCACTCACTCTTTTTAATGACTTGTTCACTCAATGTCATAACACTATCACTAGAACTTTTACAACTAAAATTACCCTCTATATATATTCAGTTTTAGTTCTATTTAAACGAAAACCTTTAGACTCTAAGGTTGACCTCCATATTTCAGGTTTCTCTTGGACTTCCTCTCTAGTCTTATCAACAAGAAGAATGCCGTCAGCAAAAAGCATACACCATTGTACATCTTCCTGTAAATGCCTAGTAAGAACATCAATAACTAAAGCAAAAAGATAAGGGCTTAAAGCTGATCCTTGATGTAATCAAACTGAAATAGGAAAATATTTTAGCAATCCTCTTGTGTTTGGACACAAGTAACAGCTCTAGCATACATATCCTTAATGACTTGAATATAACCAATATTAACTCCTTTATTTCTAGAACTCTCCAAAGAACATCTTTTGAAACTTTATAATAAGTTTTCTCTAAATCAATAAATATCATATGTAGAACCTCCTTACTTTCTCTATACTTCTCCATCAAACCTCTTAACAAATGTATAATATCCATAATAGATTTATCTTGCATGAAACCAAATTGTGAGAAACTTTTGTATCTCATCTTAACCTATGCTCAATCACTCTCTCCCATAATTTTAATGTATGACACATTAACTTAATTCCTTTATAATTTGCACACTATTGTGCATCACCATTATTCTTAGATATATGAACCAACAAACTCTTTTTTCACTCATCTGTCATCTTTTTAGTCTTTAAAATAACATTAAAAAGATTTGTAAGCCAAAAAATTCCTTGGTCTCCTAAACATTTCCACACTTCTATTGGAATATCATCAGGTTCTACTATTTTTCTACATTTCATTTTCTTTAAAGCTTCTCTAACTTCAAATTTACTAATACAATGATAAAAACAAAATTCTCAAATTTTTTTAGGGTAATAAGGTTGCTAAAATCAATTGTATTTTCAGATCCTTCATTGAAAAGTTTATCAAAATACCTCATTCACGTATTTTCAATATCCTTTTCTAAGAAAAGCACTTTATGATTTTCATCCTTAATACAACTTACTTGAACTAGATCTTTATTTCTCTTATCTTTTTGTTTGACTAACTTATGCATACATATTTCACCTTCTTTAGTACCCAATCTATTGTATAAATTATTAAAAGTTAAATTATTTGCATCATATATTTTTTAAAACCTCTACGGACTATTTTATATCTTTCCCAATTCTCTGAGTTTTATTAGTGTTCTTGTAAGAAGTAATAAAATGCATAAAATAAAAAGTAACATTGTTGACATTCTCAGATCAAATTTTGAAGTAAGATGGACTGTACTTTTATGAACTTCAAAGAAAGATATCAAAGTAAGATGTTATAACATAACATTTTAAAGTAAATTCAACATAATTAGTCTTTCTTGTTTTCTCACTCGTACTGTCCTCCACATAGATAAGAACATAAGTTACATAGTATGCCCGTCACTTCCATCATTTATGAATCTTTATTAGAGTGATCAGACAAACTATTTTCTCCCCCATCCCTAATCAAATATTAAATAATAAGAATTATAATTAAAGTTCAAAACAATGATTATATTGATAATTACACCTTCAATTATATAAATTTATATAAATATATTTTCTATTTATTTCTTGCTACTTGAGTTAGACCTATTGGTTTAGCTTTAGTGCCATCATCTACAAACCATTTATTATTTGATGATATGCATTATGAAGTAAAGGAGAGGATATTCATCATCTTTTAAAACCTTTTTTCTTCAATCTTATTTTACTTGATATAAACTAAGGAATTTATTTTTAAGGTACTTAATCTTTGTTGTATAAATTTGATTGTATGTACTCAAATTTTGCTCACAGCTAGATGTGAAACATGTAAGTTCTAATATTTTAGCAACAAATGTTCAAACACCTTAATGTTATCACTAAACCCAATCTACCATTCAACTAGATTTGAAAAAACACAAATAATATTGGAAGAATCTTTCCTTATTTCAAATAATAAATTTTAATCTGGATAACATTTTGTATCTTTATCTTTGATTTATTATTGTATAAGAATACTTCATTTTTTCTTGGAATTGTACAAGCTGCATATCAACCTTCATCTTCTCACTTGAGTTAGCCATTAACCTATCAATGCAATGATATAAACCTAATTTGATTTATGAATTTGTTGACTTATTCTTAGCATGTTGATATTATTATTAAGATATTATCCTGCAATATGCAAATGATGATGAAACTGAAATTCCCACTTCTCATAAATGATGTCCAAATCTTGTTATAATAGACTCTTCTTTTTCTAAGTTTAAGGCATTAAATCTTTTTCCTCTTAAATGAAGTTCATGGCTTTTTTTTTTTAAATCCATCATCTTTAAAACTTGAATCAATGGTTTTGTTGTTGATAATGCATAGTTAATACTTTACCAAAATATTTCATTTAAGAAAGATAACTTTTTTTTCTTTACTTGTCTTAGACAGTACACAATTAAGCCATTTTATGGGGATAATTATAGTTTCTAAAGGTTGTCTTACTGCCAACATGTTTTGTAGGGTCAAGCAGACTATAATAAATCTAATTGTAGCAGGTTGTAGGAGTTCCTTTTTAGAAAATTTTCCATCAAAGCTAGAACACGTAAATGAGTATTGATGAATTTTTTTATCTTCCTTACTTTAATCATGGTGGTCTTATGCTAAGATAAGTCATTAATTTTTTCCAAAATCAAATCTATTTAATTTGTTATTTATCTTGTCCAATACAAATGTTTTCTTATTTCTATTCTTATTTTTAGCTATTCTATCTGCTCAAGCATTATCTATAATAATTTGTATCACTGAATGCTCTCCAGTTTCTTATATGATTCCATCTAGCAATCCCAAATGCACTCTAAATTTGTTCTTATTTGGTGCTTCAATAGATTTTAATATAATTGTGTTGTAGGGATTCTTAATCAAATCTTGTTGAAACTTATATTTTTTTATATTAGACCATCACAACTTATATTTTTATACCAGGCATAATCATCACTCTAGTTTGATTATGAGGTCTTCTAATTTCCTCAATGTTCTTTTCAATGTTATTCAACTCCTTTAACGCTTAAGTTTTCAAATCATGCATAAATGATGGTTTTAGGCCTTATCCTTAGTAATAATGTATGGAACGAATTGTGTTGAGTAAGGAGGGGAGGTTGTTTTATTAAATGGAACTGTATTTTCATAGAAAAAGCCTTCCAATATCCATACAAACATGCCTAATGCCTATCTAGCACATCTAGGACATCTTATGGGTTACCTTCACTCTATCATCAATTTCATCTTCTAGATTTATCATGTATTGATCCATAGGTCCTTTTGCCCTTGTAACTATCACTTGTGGAAAGGATGATGAATAATCTTTGCCACTAAGCCCACTGTCATAATAGGAACCAACATTTATTAAATCATAAATCTATCATTATGTCAAATGTTTTCACATTGTTGTCTTGATCATCCATGCATGGATTTTCTTTTTCATCACCTCAGGCACTTTAGCAATGATGCAACTTTCTATGAGCTTTAGAAATATGTTTTTTCATTTTTGTAACACTAACTTTAATAACCTTTACAATTATTGTATTTTAGATGAAAATATGTCTTATTATTTTTTCCAGTATCAGCTTGCATGCTATGCCTCCATGTTGTGCCTTATGTACTCGTTGTGGTTTTATCTTTATCTTGGATCATTTCTTACAAACCCTAAAATATTCAAATAAACAAAAAAAATTGATTTTAAAAAAGTAAGACATATTAATGTTCAAGTAAACAAGGAATCTTAATTAAGGAAGTGAATAAATTAGATTAAGAAAAGAAAAATTTTAGTGTTTATGGTTGCCACTGAAAGAAGAGGAGGCGAAAGAAGATGAGTTTCTTGTGTAGAAAAATAATTTGGCAATGCGGCCATGATGGCAGTGGGGAAAGTTGATGGGGATCATAAGTTTGGTTCGCATAGGTGTGAGGAGATGTTAATAACATGTTTTATTTATTAAAATTTTTCTTATTTGTGAAAAAAATCTTCTATATGTTGTGTAAGCTTTACATTGCATAAGATGAGGTGCAATTTGAGGCACACCTCACATAACATGAGGTGCATGACTCATATAATAAGCAATGAGGCATGCACCTCATGACTTTTTGACTTAAAAGCATCGAGGTATAGTTTAAATTGCGTAATTCTAAACAATGGGGTTAATTGGGCTAAATGTGTTATGTTCTGGTTAATTGGGTATGGTGAGTTGGGGTCAATTTGAGTTCATGTCAAATAATTTAACAACCCAAATAATAAATAGGTATGGTTCTGATCAAACATATTCGAGTGATATCAATTTTGAGTTAGATGCAAACTTAAATTGATAGCCTTAATTAGAATTTTTGTGCATAAAAAATTCGCAATATATGCAATAATATGAAATGGTTTCAAATTCAATATTCTACTAATATTCACAAGAAGTCCTAATCCAAACCTCACTTTCTAGGGGAGAAGTCCATAAAATTAGTACTCTTTCTTACTTGTAAACTCCTAAGATTGAACTCTTTGACGTGAAGTTAATGATAATGATGAGGGTTTTATACTATTGATGTCTTATCCATGTCCCATTAGAAAGGTGGTGTTGAATTTAGCTAATAAAATTCTTAGCAAAATTTTGGAAAATGATTTTCTAAAACATTTACAATGAAAAAATAAAGTTATTTCTGTTATAAATAGTGGCAAGTATGAGCATGAACAAATTATAGAAATAAAGTGCATAAAGGGAGGCTCAGTTAGTTTTTATGTGGTTTAACTCTCAATAGTCTATGTCGATTGCTAAGTGTTCCTCATAGCCAAGATCTGAGTAAATCTCGAATTCATTACTTACGGGTGGAGAAATCTTTACAACTATTCTTCAAGGGGAAGTGTACTCATCAATTCTAGGGCACCACCTTTGAGTCTTTTGGAAAAGACTTTTGTCAAATGCAACGGAGAACATAAAAGGAAAATTTCACTAGTAAAGAACTATCCATGTTGATCAAAATGTGCATGGAAGATTAAGAATGAGCGAATCAATTTTGAAGCAAAATAATCATAGTGATCAAGCCTTCTCTTTTCTCTCAAAAAAATCATTTTGCAAGAAAGAGCAATGGAACATCTTTTGGATTTAAGATGGGTAGTGCTTAAATCATTTTAAATGGTTTAGTATGTATAGAAGTGTCATTAAAAGGCTACGAAATCGATGCAGCCTCCAATATGGAAATGATTAGTTATCCAATGACTAATTTGAATTAAGAATTGTTTGATAAATCTGGATAACAGGTGCTGCTAGGGGTTGAGAAAGACCCACTTTTGGAGGCCTATAAAGCCATAACAAATGCTTGCTAATAGATTGATTTAAAGTCTAGAGGTTTTGTCACTTTGCTGAGAGGGCTTAAAGGTTAGCTGTGATTAGCAAACTTTTGTTGGTTCCATGAGCCGATACATCTTCTAAGCAAGTCCCTATTTGCTATGAGGCCTCTTCCACCCACTACACCTATCATGGCAAAGCATTTTGATCCACCTAGAAGTTCTTTTGGTGGCGTGTAAAGGGGTTTTACATATATATATATATATATATATATATATATATATATATATATATATATATATATATATGCTCTCTCATATATATATCTATCCTCTTGCTTTGTCATACCTTCCTTACCTCTCGTGATCTCTTGAGGTTAATCCCCAAGAAATCTAGCTTGGGGAAGGCATACTATGTTATATACCATTTGAGGGCTAGAATGCCAAGATTCACGGCAAAATCATAGGTATTGCAAACATCTTGGCATATCAACCCGCCTTTCCATTTTGAGCAATGGGAGTTCCAGTATCTCACTATTTCACACTTTTGGACTCCCCTGATGGCTCAAGGCCATGTTGATGGTGCCCTCTTCTCCTGCCGCAATTGAGTCGTCATCGAGATGATAACATATAGCTGATACATCTTTGATAGTTTGATAGAGTTGCTATCACATGGTCATCTCGGCCGTGGATGTATGAGTGCGGTGATCTTGAAGCGACAACCAGTGGTCACTTATCAGATTTGATGAGATATTTAGATATATTCTTTCTTTGGTTCCACCAGTGATCTTCTCCCACATCCGTAGGGACCAACATTAGCGATTCGTGCGCTCATCGTCGATTTTGTATGGCATCCGTTGATGCTTGTATCTTCCTTCGCTTTTTCTTTACTTATGGACCTTGAGCATGTCGTCTAGTCTTGTTTTCCTTTCTAGTTTTGCACTTTTTTGGTGCTTTTATTTTGTAACCCTTTACTTTCCTTTAAATGCAAAATGCAACTTTCGGGATTAGCAAACTTTGTTTGGATCCACTATCAATAAGGAATGTTGATGAAGTACCGAAATTGAAAACTATTCAATTTTATTTAGCTAAATTTTTTTTAACTTTTTTACTTTTTTTTGCAAAATATGGGAGTATAGCATTATAAAAACATTTTGAGGCCATTATAGAAAATGTTTTAGTAATTTAAATTATATATATATATATATACATATATATATATATATATATATATATATATATATATATATATATATATATATATATATATACATATATATATACATATACATATATATATATATGACTATTTAGCTTGATCTCTATGAGTTTTGAACTCTTTAAAATTATGTTTAAATTTCGTTTTTACATTTGAAGGAAAAATAAAGTTATTTAATTCTAAAGATTATTTTCATATTTATTACATGATCATGGCAGCTTAAACTATGTGTGTATAAATTGAAAGATGTTATTAGATCAATTCTTAAAAGTATTTTTGTTATAACCAAAATTGGGTACAGGATGGTATGGCTGCATGTTGTCAACTGTTGTTTCTCGTTGTCTGCATTTGGTTGATAAGCTTATTTATCTAATTGTGATTAAATCTAATATATTTTATTATTATTGGTTTAGTTGATTAGTATATGCAAAACCTAAAGAATAAACATTAGCAGGCTGTTCTGATGATTCTAAAATATGACAAAAAATATCCTAAGAAAGAATGTCTACTAGAGGAACAATTATTTAGAGATTGAAGCCTATACAAGTGTGTATTACATTGAACCATTTGAAAATAGGAGGTCCACTTTTGGATATTATGTCTTGTTGGTTAGAATCTTGTGACCAAGAAAAGTATGAAGCAAATAGTTATTATTAGATCTAGTGTTTGAAGCATAATATATGACCATGACTCACTTTGACTGTGAGATGATGTGGCTAAAAATTGTTCTTAAAGATTTTGATTTTATTGTTACCCAACCTATGATTTTAAATTTTGATGATTAAATTGTCATTTATATTGTTAGCAATTCAATCTTTTACGAAATAAACAAACAAAACAAAGTGGACTGCTACTATATATGTGCTGTCAAAAGACGATGGAGGTCATCACTCATTTTACTAGTGAAGAACATTTTGTTGATATGTTTACCAAGGCATGTGGATCTTATAATGCTATTCTCTCATCTTCTTTTTTAGTTTGAACTAACTAGGTTCAACATTGAAGCTTTTTAAATGATCATTTTATCAATTTTAGGACGTGATTAAGCCATTCCCAGATGATGTTTATCTTCCTCTTGTTTGATGATGTTCTTCTTAATACTAAGTAAGATTTTAAGAGCTTCTCATTCTTTCTGCAGGCATTAGATGGAGATAAGAATTCAATTTCAGCAGAAGGGCGATCCGTTTCTGCTAAACTATTCAACAATATTGTGGAATCTTACTTAGAAGGTATTGTTTACTGCAGTGATGGTTTAATAGCAATATTTGGCCAAACTGTACATTAGTTGTACTTCAAATTTAGTAATCTTTCTTGTCTTGTTAAATTTCATTTGTCTTCACATATGTTTGTAGTTCATCCAGGAACCTCACCATATATATTTGGTATTACAGCTGCTGCTGCAACTGCCTATGATGAGGATGATGATGCTGAACACTTTGTTGCATCTGTCTCAAGTATGCCGATGTCATCATCTGTCAAGTCATTTTCTGTTCATTACTGTTAATTTCATGTTGAACTGTCTCTCAAATTATTTATCTATAATTGTAGAAAGAGATGAAAGGTTGGAGTCATATGCTATTATTGCTCGAGCTGCTGCTGACATTACTATTCCTTTTCTAATAAGTGTGTTTTCTCAGCATATTTCTCATCTTAATCAGGTGGTTTATCTATCTTTCTAATCATAGAAATACTTCTGTCTACCTTAAAATATGTAATTTTTTTCCTTATATCCTTTGTTTTTACTTCTTGGATAAGAAATGATTCATTTGTCTTTATTGAAAATCAGATTGTTTAGAGTCCAAACATTGCAAAGTTAATTATTTATGGATCATAACATTTCTTTTTTCAAATCAAGCCTTATGGGAAGTATTAAGGACCATGCTTTTAATTTCCCCAACTCATTTGTGTTTATTTCAGTCTGCACCATGATTAGAAGTTATAAGAGCTCAAGTATAGGTTCATTCATGACCTTGTTTTTGCAACCAGTCCTAATATTGCTGAGTGGGCCTAACATAAGAATGTTTTTCATGTTCAAGTTATTTTATTAATATCTAATTTTTTACCTTAATTTTCGGTTTGGAGCTTCTCTTGAAGGAACTTGAATTTTCTTTTGTTTTTCTTTGAATCAAGGAAAGTTAGAGATGCATGGCCTTCTGTTTTATGAATTGCTAGAGTTAGCGATTTGTTTTGAAACTTAAAGCTTATCATGTGTTTTTCATCACCATTTTACATATGAAAATATAGGATAGGTGTATACGATGCTTCATCTCAGTTCATATTTTGAATAACTCTCAATTTGGGTCCCCAAAGCTTTTGTCCTCTTTTAAGTAGTTACCTACCATAATTTCTCTATTAATTTTGTAATTAAATACTTAAATTTCTCTTGAAATCATACCAAAATATAATTTCCTTTTTAAGTTATTCTTCTTTCAAAATTTTTATGTCTTCTTTGTTCTCCCATTTTTTATGAAGTTAATTGCACTTGAATTTCCAATTCGCACATTTTTTAAAATGAAAAAGAAAGAATCTCTACTACCACGGGGATTAAGATCAAGATATTATCTTAAGCATCACCGCAATATCCAATACCTTGTGTGCCAAGGCTATACGTTTAGTGTGGCATCAAATGTAGACTTTGCCTCTTCCTTTTGATCTGTTTTCTTAAAACAATTGCTAAGTAAAACAACTACCTTTTCATTCCCCAAACAAAGTTGGATGAGCGATGAGGACAATGTCCATTGCTAGTTAGTATGTTTCCCTTGGGGATCATCATTAGCATAAATGAGCTCAACAACGAGATGAAAGAAATGAGGTGGACAAACAGCTTTGCGAGCATGTAGGGCAGAAGAGTCATGCTAGTTGAGGTTGAGGGTAAGATATTTGGGGTGAAGAATTGCATCATTGAGTTTTGATGTGGTTGGTGGTAGAGTAGGCGGGTAAAGGGAGTTCAGGGGAGGATTTGGTGTGAGCTCTGTTGAGGAACAGCAATGAATGTAGGAGAGAGCATAATCGGGGATAGTGCAATGGGTGAGGAAGATGAGGGTTAGCATTAGGGATTTAATGACAAGCTCCATTGGTAATTGCCACAATCAACAATTACAACAAGAGAAGCGAATGCTATGATGATAAAAATGATCGATGTTGGATTACATGAGAAATGCTAAGGGTATAGATCATCTATTCATAAAGAAGAATAAAAACATCATATGAAATAGTGAAAGGTCGTATCATTGCATTTATTGATATAACATTATTGATGTTATTTGTGAGGGAACATTTGGAATACCACTAACCATTTTAAGGGAACATAATTATATTTCAAAATGTGCACAAGATTTAAGAGTTTTTGAATCACAATTTATATCTCATTTCTTGACTGTAGTTTATTTAAATAATTAATTGAGTTTTACATCTAATACTAATAAACCAAGTAATTTTTTTTGCCCATTACTGCTGTATTTCATGTCAAACTTTTTCTCAAATTATCTTTCTATAATGTAGGAAGAGATAAAGGTTAGAGTCATGCTGTTGACGTGACTATTCCTTTTTTGTTAAGTGTGTTTTCTAAACAGATTTTTCATTTTAATCAGCCATAGAAATATTATTGCTTGCCTTAAGACAGTTTTGTTTTCATGCTCTCAACTTTGTTTTTATATCGGATAAGAAATAATTCTTTCGTTTTTATTGAATAGCAAATTGTTTAAAATCTGAAAGTGGCAAAATGATCTAGTGCTGGATCATGTCATTTCTTTATCAAATTAAGTATTATGTGAACTATTAAGGACCATACTTCTCATTACACTAACTCATTCGGGGTTGTTTTAGATTGAACCATTTTTAGAAGGTACAAGAAATCAAGTACTAGTTCATTCATCACCTTATTTTGGAAATCAATTCTAACAAAAGAATGTTTTTTAGATACAAGTCATTACATGTGTAATTAATTGCTTAACTTAATTTTTAATTCAAAGCTTTTATTTGGAGGAACTTGACTTTCTTTAAAATTAAGGAAAGTTAGAGATTGATGGCCTATCTTATGAATCATGGGTTTGTTTCTTTTGGAACGGAAAGCTTGTTTGGCTTTTAATCGCTAGGTTACATGAAAGTATTGGGTAGGTTTATACCATGCTTCATATAGGTTCATATTTTAAACAACATAATTTGGGTATCACAAGTTACTATCCTCATTTATGTAGCTCCCTACCATAATTTTTCTAATAAATTTACTTGAATACCTAAATTACTTTTAAAACCTTGTCAAAAATGTAATGTCCTTGTCAAGATAGTTTCATTTTTCAATGACTTTTTTGCTCCCTTGTTGATTAAGAAGCTCATTGTACCTAAAATTTCAATCTTTGTATTTTTTTTAAAAATATAAAGGAAAGAATCTCTACTTTCATGGAGATCGAAATTAAGAAACCACCTTAAGCATCCACCCCCCAACCCCTTGCATGCCAAGGTTATGTTCAACTTGGCATTGAATGTAGATATGTTTCTTCTCTCTCTTCTCAAAACAATTGTTTAGTAAAGTTACTGCCCTTTCATTCCCCAAACAAAGCTGATGATTGATGAGGACATCAGTCATTGTTGGTTAGCACAAGTGTGGTGGACTTAATGATTATATCAATATGATCATTACTATAAAGGGTTCATTGATGACATGAAAGAAGGGAGGGTGGACAAATGGCTTCGTGGACGTGAATGGTGAGGAGGTGATGTTAGTCGGGATTGAGCATGAGGGACTTGAGAATAAGAGGTGTGGTTTCATTGATATTAGAGGGGATGGTAAGGATGGTGCAGAGCAGATAGGGTAGAGAGTGTTTGGGGAGGATTCAATGTGAGCTATGCATTGTAGCAGTGGTTGAGACAGGAAAGGGCATACCTTTATGGCTTGAAAGATAAGCCCCATCTACAATTGCCACAATGACAACTACTAGGAAGAGAGGCAAAGGCTAAAACAATAAAAAAGATGGATTGGAGATTCCATGGGAAACTTTAAGGGTATTGATTGTACTTTCATTAAAGAAAACAAAAAATATAACATGAAATGTTAAAAGGTTCTATCATTGCATTTGATCATAAAATCTTAACGATGTTATTTTCCAGGGAACATTTGAATACCCAAAATCATTCTAAGGGATCTTAATGTATTTCAAAATTTTCATAAGATCAAAGTGGAATGTTTTTAAGAACACATCATTTTGAAGCACAGTTTATACCCTCATGTCTTCATTGTAATTTCTCTAAGTAATTAATTGAGTTTTACATATATAGTCATTCATTTTTTTTACATATAGAAAACATTTATTTATGTTATTTCTGATGTAGCTTATGTTTTGCCAAGGCACATATTTTATTGATCTTTCAAATTGGGTCTTTGTTGATTTTCCTCATGCTCAATGCCGCTTACTACCACATCTTGCTGGAGTCGGGTGGAATTATATGTTTCATTGTGTGGCTTGCTTGTTAAGCGATTGTAGCAGAATTAGATGGCTTTCCTATCATTCGATTAAAATATCAATCAATTTTAGGCATTGATTAATGTTTTACTAGTTGATCATATTCATCTTTTCATTACATATGAGCAACTATAACAATCATACTAATTTAACGATATGTTTTGGTGAAACTGGCTTTTAGATCCTATTGAATGTAATTTTAATATGTTTGGATAATATTGAAATGTCTTCAGGGTAGCTTATTGGTGTTAGATGTATTACTAGTAAGAAAGTAAGTCTTGATTAACAATTGAATAAATCTACATTTTAAATGAATTGAACATGATAATCTATATCGACTTTTTAATAACTTTGTCTTGGTTATTTTACTAGTCATATTACTTAAACAATCTTCTTCAGTAATGTACATATTTATTGGTAACTATTTTTGTCATAGTTCTTGCAAAAAGTTAAAATTTTATTATGTAATTTTTTTTTGTTTGTATGTGGGCCCAATTGTTCTTCTTTAAAATCCCATTTGTAGGTGTCAATTGAAAAAAAAAAGGTGAAAACCAAGTTTCTCAAATTTGAGATTATAAATCATTTTTCTTCATTTATTTGTTGATTGTTGCATAAGAAGCTATGTTTTGTGCAAATTCTTTTACACAACTTTTAGCATTTGAATTTATTTCTACATTGCATTCCTTTATAGTCTTTGCATATTAATGTTATTTCCCCATGTCATATTTACATTTTTTTTACCCTCAGATTTCCAAACCACCTAACACTATTTTTGGCTTCATTATCTTCAATAAGTTGCTACTCTCACAGTTTATCCAATATAGTCATTTCACAATCTTTCATTATTTCATCACATTCATCTTAATTATCTCATTTAAAATATTTATTTTTATGTGTCCTTAGATCGCATAGTATTCTCAAGATAATTGTCTTAACCACCTAAGTTTAATTCTAAAAATTAATGATATATATATATATATATATATATATATAGCATCTTATGTGTCCATACACATAGGCATCATTTGATCTTCTAAAGTAATGTATCATTAAAATTACATATCATTTTGTTTTTATTTTTGGTATCAAGTCTAAGATTCTCATCTTCTAAAAGCTTTCATCCATTGTTCTAACTTTTGAATAACTTTTTTAGTTGTTTTAAAAGACGTATCGTCTATAGTAGTTGGATAGAAAAAAAATTCAAAGTAGTTCAATAAGGGATAATAATTGCCTGATAAGGGAGAGGAAGGAAAATAAATAAATAAAATTTATAATTAAATAACTTAAATAATAATAATATAATAACAATAGTATAGTTGTAATAATAATATTAACTAAAATAATAAAAGTAGTAATATAAAAATTAATTAATGTTAATGTCATAGTGATATGGATAAAGTAATAATATCTATATTAATAATAATTAAAACTATAATTATTTATAGAATAATAAGTAAAATAATCAAATATTTTCAAACTACTTACATTTTATTATATAAAATGAATAAAATAGTTAATATTATTTAATTGAAAGATAAATTATAAAATATAATGATAATAAATCAAAATTTAATAGATATTAAATAAGCTTGTGAAATGAGGCATAATAATAATAATAATAATAATTAAATATATATATATATATAATGACAAATAAATGATATTTAATATTATAATTAATAATAAAAAAAATAATGGTATTGACATAAATAGTAATAATGATAATATTATTAGTAATAATAATATAATAATAATTATTATAATATAATAATTATATAATAATTAATAGATATAATAAAAAGTTATAATTATATTGTTATAATAATAAGCATAATATGAATAAAAATGATAATAGTATATCAATAATAAAATAATGATTAATAATAAAAATATAATTAATATAATTGTGATAATAATAATGATAAGAATATGTAAAAATGACGGTGAAGATGATATTAAAAATAGTAAGCTAATTGAGCTTTGCACGCAATTATGTCTTAATGATAAGAAGGAATACTTTTAGTAGAAAGGTACAACCGAGCTTATTTCCCTTATTTTAAATTAAACTGCATTGATTATTATACTTGTTTGTTTGAGAGTGTTCAAATGAATGTCTAAATTGATATTGCAAATACTTTTATACTTATGCATGCTCATTAAGAATGTTCTTATTTGATATATAACTATTATTGTAAAATGAATTTTTTTCTTTTTTTAGTATGTAACATGAATGCAAAGACCAACAATTATAGTAGTAATTTTTTTTGTCTTGTTAGATAGTACAGAAGATTTGTTGAAGTTTTTTCACAAATTGTCATGTCATTATTTAGGTTAATATAGAAAATAGTTAAAGTTGAGTGGAGTAATCAATGTGAAAAAATTTTTAGTAGGTAAAAAAATTGTTTGATGATTGCACCTATTTTGATAATTCTTTCAAGCATAGAAGGATTCCATCTTCATAGTGATGCATCATTAAAAAGGATTATGTTGTATCTTAATGCAACATGGAAGAGTACTTAGACTTCATGTCAATTTAAGATTTGCTAATGAAATTATCTAATACATGATAAGAAGTTAGCAATAATTGTGTTTGCATTATAAATATGGAGATATTATTTGTAGTTAGGCATGAAGTATTTATTGAACATTAAAGTTTAAAGTATATTTCTTACATCAAAAGAGTTACGTATTTGTCAATGGCGAATGACGAATGTTGCACCATAGTGCAAAGGTCCTTGTGGAGCCATAGTGCATGACGTGGTGCATACCATTTTAATAGGATGCAAAATATTTAAAAATTATACATAAAAATATAGATAAATATTTAAGACTATATATATATATATATAATTTTTTATATCAAATCTTAAAAATCAATTTAGTCGGCACCATTTTGGTGTGTCGCGTTGCGTAATTCAGATGGTGCATGGGGTATGTAGTATCGCAGCATGAGCTATAACATACGTCATTTTGCACTTTTGGCATGTATATTTCGACTTGTTCTTTCTGTAAAGTGGGAAGACCAATGAATCCAAAATTTGGGTGGAAGAGTAAAGATAAGGTTTTTTGGTGTTTTCATAACATTGTATTTAAGATCCCTTGACTCTAGCTTCTATAGATGTAGTAAATGTGTACTCTTCAAACAAGTCGTTCACATGCTAAGTAATCAAGTACTGATTGGTTGAAATTTGACTTGTTGATTCATTGAGCATATCTCACGAGCTACTTCACAAACCAAGCCCTTATTACTTGAGGTTGGTTTGTCCTAACTACACTAAATAGCCAATGCATGGAAACTGAGAATCTTGATATTTAGATTTTAAAACTTTTCATGCATATATTAGTATATTTAGTTAAATATGTACCATATGAAGCACAAATACTTTAAAATGCCTTTCATGCTCATGTCAGACATGTATGGGGCACAAACACATCTCGAGCATGTCTCATCATGTGTTAGACTAATTTAAAATTATGTGGGAGATATTGTAAGCCCAAATTAAGGTCAGACATTGCCTAAGATAGGGTTACATGTGCGGGGCACATAGGGGACACATTTTAATATTTTTTTAGATTTAGCGGTCTAGTTCATGGTCTTATTTGTTTCTCTTGCTCGGTCCTGTTAACTTGTAATATACACATGACAATTAATGCACTTGATGAATTTTAAAGTTTTTGTTATAATTAACAATGTTTTCTTTGCTCGTTTATGGAAAGTATATAATATTATACTTTTTTCGTAATGCTTTTAATAGAAAATACTTGTATCAGGTGTTTTTATTATGCTATTTATATAGTTTATAAAATAGAACATACCTGCTATGTTCTACTTTTTACAGTTTTAGTCATAATACAGGCCAGTATTGTGTCCGTGTCTTGTGTCGTTGTTTGTGCTTCATAGAAGGTAGCTTTTAGGTGGGCATAATGTTTTTTTTTCCTTAACTCGTGTCATTGCAGACACCAGAAACGGTCCTATGCACGAGAAGAAAATCCTATGAAATTTTCATTTGTAATGTGAAGCTTTGATAAAGTTGAATTGCCTTGGTCGGGGTTTGTGAAAATTGTTTCCAGGATTTGAAATATGTATTCAATTAGGTTCCAGGTCACCTAGTCAACTAGTTGGACTTTCATGGATTTGGTCTGGGATTAGTAAGTACTCCTTTAATGAAATTTTCTCTCTTTATTTGGATCAACTCTGTCAAGATCTTGCTTCTGTGTGCCTACCTCAATATTTAAACTGTGATCCTGGTTGATCTTAGAATTTATAGGAAGGTCTAACCCTAGGTGGAACAGCCTGTTAAACATATAATTAACCGTTTGAGTTTGATTGAAAATTAGCTATAAAGAACAAGATTTACTTGTACACGTCTGCCAAAGTCAAACGAAAGCTGTAGCGTATATTTCTACAATATAAGTAAAAGATTACTAGATAAGCAGCATTTAATATATAAATTATTTGAATTTGTAAGCTAAGCATTATATTTGATGGTTACCCTTTTTGATGTTATCTGACTTTTTTTGACAGATAATTGGGAAAAGTGATCCTACTCGCATTTTGGAAAAGCTTTATTGGATCTTATTGATGATAGGCCATGTTCTAACTGATTCTGGAGAGGGAGAGACAGCACTTGTAATTGTTTTGGTGCCTTATTTTTAAGATCACCAGTCTTATTTATATTAAGTCTTGCGATGTTTATTTTTCTGTATGAACTGTTCATTTTCTTGCTTGCTGTTTTTCTGGTTTGGTAGTTATGTGAAATCCAAATCTTGTCGTTCTAAAATGCTGTTAAGGCTTTCCAATTTTATGGTCTCTATATGATACTCTGGAAAGTAGACAGCCTGCTACAAAGAAGTTAACTCGGTCTTACAATACCAGATTCCAGAAGCATTAGAAGCTGGATTTCCAAATTTCCTGGAAGGAACACAGCATCCTGTGGTTGTGCTCTCCTGGTATGGTTTCTTTTAACTATATTCACCCTTTTTTTCGGCATATTGAATAATAAGATTGTCGAAGTAGCCAATGTACTTTTTATCTGTATTACAATTCAGTGGCTCCTGCCTTCTTTTTTATTTGTTGGCTGCAATCACATGGTATGCACCTTCACAAATATGGGGCACTTGAAGTATCATCATCTTTACTCTAATCCAATTATTTGTGTTTGGCTTTGTGAACTCACTTTATCATTTGCATGTGTGTTGAGTGCTACATGATGTATTAAGCCTACATTTCTTTCTACTATTGTATATGTTCAAGATACTCCTAAGTCTTTTTTTTTTTAAATTATCTTAACTTCAATATATGTCACTCCAACTATTTCTTTAATGTAACCATTCTTGTCTCATGTCTATCTTAACATTCTCATTTTTACAACTGCCAAATTTAGATACAAATTTTTTTCTTCCCAACAATTGTATACCTAAAAAATTGTTGGTAGATGAGGTAGGCCAATAAGAAATGTAGTGCAAGGATATGTTAAAGAGGGAAGTGAGTTACCACTAGGTGTTCTTCTGTTTTTTCTTATTCTGTTGCTTCCACTACCATCCCTGTGAAATTTTGTGATTGTTGACCTTATGTTAAGTGTAGTCGCTTGTCTTTCAAAGAAAGAGTATCTAAATCCCAGGAAAGCTCTTCTGCTGTCTTAACATTTCTACATTATATCTATAAATATGATGGCGAAGATGACCATTTTTTGATCCAGCTAAAAAAAAAGGAAAAAAGTTTGAAAATGATAATACAAAGTCTTCTATTTTAATTTCTTGCTTCTATCTTCCCATCATTCTCTCATATAACTTCTGCAGGAATTTGGTGCAATGTTTGATATAATAGAATTTTTAGAGGCCAAGTTCCTTCCTTACAACATTTAGGACATTATTAATAAAGTTTTCATGTTAAATGATATAATCATCATTATCATCGTCAACAATAAGCAATTTTTTTGGGCTAATAGGATGCAATGATGTTGACTATTTGGGCTATCTTTCTATATAATTTTAGCCCGTGTTTAAAGTGATGCAGAACATTTTTTTTTTTTTTTGATTTAATGCAGAAAGAGTAAAGCGCGGCAATTTTTTTACTAACTAGATCATTTATTTGTAATATATGTTATGCACATATATATAGAGATACTTATATATACAAACATACATATACATACATACATACATACATACATACATACATACATATATATATATATATATATATATATAATGTGTGTATAATAATTATTTAGTTAACCAAAAATAAATCACATAAGGTAATAATTTTTCAGCAAATATAATGATATGTTTAATTATGGTTATTTCTAGCTATTTGAAATAAAAAAAAAAAGAAGAAGAAATAAAATAATAATATATATATATATATGGCATAGTAATGAAGTGATGTCAGAATACTTAAAAATCAAAATTATACTCGTGGCATTGAGTGATTTGCTAGAGATTGAGTGGTGGATGTAGCTTGAAGCATGAGAATGTGATTCTAAGAAATTGAGAAGTATTTTTATGGAGAACTTTGTGAGTAAGAATCACTTTCACTCTCAACAAGAACTAGTGAAAGACATATGAGGACTAGCAGTGGAGTGACCATGAAGCGATTAACTCCATTTGGAGAGAACAGAGAACCAATGATCAATGACTTAATGATTGCGAGAAACAATAAGTGAAGTAAACGGATATGCTTAGTAATTGTAACAACTGTTGAAGTGAATCATGAAATCTAAACTAGAATTCTGCTCTGAGTGACAGTTGAGCACACAATATTATGGCACTACGTGATGAAGTGTCGTGACACACGCTTTGCTGAGAACTTACACTTATAGGCAAGAAGTGAGAAGTGGCAGTGCATCGCATCGCTTCACTCCTATTGCGCATTATTAACAACACTCATTTTGTTCTCACATAGTATTTTCTTGGGGTTGAAAGATGCTATAAACCATGCTACACAATGGAGACTAAAATCATGGAATCTTTGATTTTGTTATACATATTATTCTAAAAACATTGTTGCTACGACTTTTAATCAGAGTTCCTCCTTTTGTTCTTACATAAAGATTCCATTTATTATTTCTTGCATACTGGTGAGTAGTAGTCGAGGGGCATTGATGTTTTATTTGGTACTGCCTGCTTTTAGTTATAAGCCTATGCATGCATAGACTGGAGCAGTATGGTTAATGCGTAGGTTTTTTTTTTGTTTCTCCACTCAACATTGTTAATAATTTACGTCATATAATATCCAAAATGCAGGGAATTTTCGAGTTTGAAATTTTCAAAGGGGGAATGAGAATTTTTATGCGTATATACCACAATTGTTTGTTCTAACTCATGAAAGCAAGCTTGTGATGTGCTTGTGCCAGAATGGGGTTTTGTTCTTTTATTGCATGGCTAGTTTTTGTTGATCAGATTCTATCCCCTTGGTTTATGCAGGTCAATAATAGAGTTTTCAAGGCTGAGTTTAGATCCAGAAATGAGAGCAGCATGTTTTAGTCCTCGCCTTATGGAGGTATATGAAAGACTTAATGTTTATTTGTTTCTGTTTGTTTGCTGCTTGCACATGCATTGTTATTGGTACCTTGTGTTTTTTTTTTTTAATGCAAACCCCATACATCACTACTCATTTCTATCCTTTTTCCATTATGCTATATGGCGTTGTTATCAAAAAGCGGATTTCAGAATTCCAAATCATACATTTTTTTTAACCTTCCATAGGTAGCAAACAAATATGTCCTTGCCTTATAACCAGTGAATGTCTTAGGACCGCCGTGGTCTCTGTCAGTTCTTAACTGAAAATTTAAGTTACATTGGGATCTTTTTCTAGTTTCTTTTACAATTTGTTTTATCCTGATGCACAGGTTTCATCTGTTTATTGTTTTTTTTTACACTGCTGTGAAGAGTTTTCTGTTGCTAGATTGTGAAAATGTAGCCTATAGTTAAACTACTGGGCACTTCTGGTAGAAATTTGTTGGTAGAGCTCAAGTAAAACCGAAAGTGCTTATTTGTGTTTTAGCTTCACGCAGGCAGTAATATGGTTCCTTGCTCGATGGGTTGATACATACTTAATGCCTATTGATGGCAGCAAATTTCTTATTACATCAGCATCCGATGAGAGTGTGATGCATGGACCTCAGTCTTCTAAAAGGATTCTTCTTGATTTTTCTGGCGAACACAAACAAGGAGAACTGGTGCTTGACATTATTTCTCGGATTTGCATAAATGCTTTAACTTCATACCCCGGGGAGAAAGAGCTACAGGTATAGTTGAACCTATAAGGGCTTTTGGAAGAGTTTTTTTTATTTATTATTTATTTTGAGTTGCATTATGATTCTCCTATGTAAATGTAATCGCACATGGATTTTATTGTGATTGATTGTTTCTAGTCTATATTTATTAGGAAATGTCTCCTTAAGTACTTTACTAACAACACCCTATAAATTTGCAATCTAGTTATCCTGTTTTAGCCAATATTACACGTGTTCATCTTATAATTTATTTAGATGTAATTTCTATGAATGCTTCATTGTTTATCTAGAGCTGAGGTAAACCAATTATAAGATGCAAGAGATACAATTAAATGATCAGATCTAACAAACAGTTTGGAGGAACTCCTCTACTATATCAGTTATGCAATCAAATTTAGGAACCATTTTTTTTATTTTTCTTTAGAATTACTGGTTTTTTATTTTTTAACATACTTGCTCTACAATAGTGGTACCTCTCCACCTACAAGAATATTCATTCATCTTAACCCCCCTATTACTACCATGCCTCACTGTCTTTCAATTTGTAAATATAAGGATGATCAGGATGCTCAACTACCTTATGATATAGATGAGAGCACTCAAAAGTATTAACTCTTTAGTAGAATGGAGGTTTCAAATCCTATTTATCGAATTGAGCAAGAATCCTAAAAAAAAATTTAATGTCACTCCCTTATTATTTGCCTTGCTTCAAACAAGGTTGTCCATAAGTTTTTTTTTTTTAAATACTTTTAATCATCAAGACTTGGATTGGAAACTTGGAGTATTGCCGCTAAAGATGATGGACAAATATTTAAAATTTTCTCACATTATAATTAATAGAAAAGATCCCACCATACATATCATTGCAAATTTGTAATCTATTTGTAGTACAATATATACAATAATTTCAATATCAATTATAATACTTCTTTCTAGAAGTAAATCTTCTACTAGGCACATACTCTCTTCTTTCATCTATTTACATTATCAAATTTTTTTTTGAAGATTGATCATTAATTAAAGAGTGAGTTAAACAACTCAGTGGATAATTTAAGAATTAAGATTGTGTGAATCCTAGTTTATATCATCAATTCAAAATCATCTCTTGTTTATGAAACAATTAGAAAATGCATTTATAAAAGAGTAGAATTATGATATGTCTAAATGTGTACTCGAAAGAAACACCATCACATAACTTTTACCAAATTATCTCTGGAGGGAATGTAACCTTTTCTAACTTAATTCCGAATGGAAAACAACTTTTTTATTTTTTATTTTCATTTACATGCACAAGTAAGTTTGCATCACTAGTCAATATCGTGAACTCCATTAGTCAACATGTGGATATAGTCATTCTACAACATATTCATTTTCATGTCTTTTATTATACACATAATAACATCTTTTACTTATCATTAGGATGATTATTTATGATTCTATCATAGAGGAAAAGAATCACAATCTTCTCAGTATGAGGATTTTATAGAAAGAGAGAATCATTTTAAGCTTTTGCAATAATAGTCTAGGTGTTAAATTGAAACTCATCTTATTGTACATACATAAGCATAAAAATATTTGCAATTTAAGAATTCATTTGAATACTCTCATACAAGCAAGCATAATATTCAATACATTTTGATCTATAAGAAAGAAAATAATTACTATGAAGTATAGTACATAATTACTAACTTTTAATGAGGCTCGATGCCTTCCTTTTTTATGAATAAAATTTCTCATTGTTAAACCCATAATTATGTACAAATATTAATTAACTTAATGTTTCTCATAGTATGACCATCTTAATGATTATTCTCGTTATCACCATCATTTTTACCATAATCATTATTTTATTTTTATTATATTTTTATTATTACTTATTATTATATTATTATTATCACTTATTATTAATGATACATTTACTTTTTCTATTATTATTATTATTATTATTATTATTATTCTATATGAACATTAATTATTATTTATATTATTATTTATATTATTGTTATTATTTTAAATTAAATTAAAGTTTGAAATTAATTTTCTTATTCCCAATTAAAGTTGAGTTTGATTTATAAATTTAAATTTAACATAATTATGTATATTTAATTTTAATTAAATCATTTCTTAAAAATATAATTATTAAGTTATAACATAGTTTTAAAATAATTTCTTCTATTATTATTATTATTTTTAATGTAAATTTAATTTAATTTATTAAATTAAATTTATTCTAAATTCATCATAATTTGTTGTTATTATTATTATTATTATATAACTTAAAACAACTCTTAATCTTTTTCTTTCTCCCCATTAGTTCGACTCTTGTCCAAACCTACACCTTCAAATTCTAAATATAATAAATAAGGTGTTGTTTGGTTTGGTGAAAAAGGAGTGTAAAGTATTTGGAATATAGGGGTTTTAAGAATTTTGATATTTGGCTTGAAGAATTTGGAATACAATGTAAAATTTCATTGTATTTTAAATTCATCTTGTAGTCTATTTTTGGTGTAGTTTTTAAATTCACCCAACTTTGGCCAAATTTTGAATACACTAAAGTTGTGACCATTTTAGCTTCCCATACCACTTGCCGCCACCACCGCTGCCTAATTCCACTGTCTCTTGCTGACAGCCTCCATTCCCTATCGTTGCCCCCTAAATCCATCGGTCACCCACCGCTATTAGTCTTTACCCTCCGTTTTCATCATTAGCCGCCACTGTCGTCCTCTGTTGGCCGTGGTTGCCCAACCCTATTAGTTGTAGTCATTGCCCGACCTTGTCGATTGTCACCACCATAGCCTATCACTGATTGCCTTTTGCCCGTTGCATTCTGGCCACCATTTTTGAGTTTCACATTACTTTGTTTTACTTCAAACCCAACAAAAAAAAGTAATTTCATGCATTTATTTTACATCAACCCAAGAAATTCTAAGTTTTTCAAATACACAATATTTTAATTACATTGAATTCTTCTTACACTTCATTCCTTTTTCAACAAACCAAATAGCCCCTAAAAATTTATACTTTAATTAAAAGTTGTAGATTACATTCGCTCATTTTCAATTTTTTATTTCATGTAACATCAGGTTTGGTACCGTGTTTTATAAAACCGATGTGAAAGGATTTTCTTTATTACGTAGTAGTTTTACATCATAGCTCAATATTTTTTCTTGTTTTGTCATGGTTGAACTTTTATATGATCTGAAGTGTTGATGGGTTCAAGCTGTTTAGTTTAATTAATGTTTATTGGAAGAATTTGGAACGGTGAAAGTAAATACAAAGATTTTAACTTTTGTTGAAGAGTAATTTTAAGATAATGTAATGTATTCCAAATACATTACATATTATTTAGATTTGAATTCGCCCGACGGGCGAATTCCAAATACATAATCGAAGTGCCGCGTCGCCGCCGATGACGCCGCCGTCATTGTCGGCCGGGCCATTGCCGTCGGCGACGTCATCGCCGCCCGCCGCCATGCGCCGGGCCGTCACAATCTTCGGGTGTCAAAACTTTCAAAATACTTTACATTATATTTTTTTAACTAAACAGAAAAAAGCAAAGTCATGAATTCGTAAAACTCTTAACCAAACAACTGTAAAATAATCCTTTACATCAGATTCTTTCACAATTTTTTTTTCACCAACCACTAAGGAGATGTGCAATGCATCATGCATTTTGTATATGTTTTTGGCAAAATTAGCCTATAACATCCTCAATTTTCCTAGAATTTCATAAGGGTCAATGTATCTGTCTTGGACTTATTTTCTTAGTCTTATCAAAATACTTCACATCCTTAATATTACTAACTTTCAAAAATACAAATTCTCGCACTTCAAATTTTTTTAATTGGTGCTTTGTATTTAATTTTTTTTATCTATCTTATTCAGACTTTAATGTCTCAAATCAATATGATTTGATCTATAGCTTCATTTACTAGATCAGCACTAATTACTTTACTTCTCCTTTCTTTGCTTGATACAATAGAGTCCCACATTTTCTTTGTTAAAAGCTTCATATAGAGTCATTCAGAGGCTTATTTGAAAACTATTATTATAGACAAATTCTATTTACAGCACATGTAATTACCATACTTTCTCAAAATCAAGTATACACTGTCTGAGAATTTTTTTTAAATTTGAATTGTTCTTTCTGATTAACCATTTGTCTGTGGATGAAATGTGATACTAAAGTTAATTTTGTACAAATTTTTTGCAGATTTTTCTTCATAATATGGATATAAAATTATCATCTCTATTTGAGACTATAGACTTTGGTACTTTGTGTCAACTTATACATAAAATTTTATCAATTTTTCAATAGATTCAATTTGTCGAATCAACAGAAAATGTATTGACTTAGTCAATCTATTAATAATCACCCAAATAGCATCATGGCCTTGCCTTGACTTTAGTAGTTAATTTACAAAGTTCATAACAACCCACTTTCATTCTATTATCAATAAAGGGTGCAACAATCCACTTGATTTTTGATGTTTGGTTTTAACTATATATGATAAGTGGGGCATTTAATATTAAGTTATGCTACACCTTTTGCATTCCAGGCCACCTAAATAGTCCTTGAAGTTCTTGATACATCTTATTACTTTTTAGGTGGATAGATTTTCTTTCTTATATCATTAACATTTGGAGTATATATTCAGCCTTTGTATCTTAACAATTTGTCACCGTGAATCTCACACTTTAAACATGACTTTTTTTCACCATAGTTGATATTTTTTGTAATGCACATCTAGTGATTGTGTATCAATATCTTGTCTTTGAGGGTAGATTATATCTCCATGTGATCCATTAGCATTAATTTTTCATTAGTAGGTTTGAATACTAATAATTTAAGTCTATTTTTTTCTCTATATCAACTCTTATTGTTAAGTGATTAGCCAGTTTGCCATGCCATAAGTTTTTACAGCTACACTTAAATTTTTGGGATGATATTATATATTCAGACCAATGTTTAAAATATGCAAAATTGAGAATTAAGGCGTTTTTCCATAATAAGGTGAGGCATAATTCTCAAAACAAAAAAAAAATCTTAAAATAATAAATAATTCATAAATATGATGAACAATCAATATATTCATTTGATTCATTTTCTTAAAACACAAAATACAAATTATAATATCAAATAGAAATTTAAAACATGAAATTGAAATGAGATTTCATGTAAGTGCTCACTTAAAATTTAAATGCATTATGAGAATTAAGATATGTGGTAGCCTCATCGTTACTTTCATTATTTTCATAAGCATCATCATATGTAATAACTAACATTTTCGGAATATGTGTCGTCATCTTCAAAATCTTCTTCAAATACTAAGATTTCTTCTTACTCCTTTTAGCAACTAATAATGTATTCAATATATTTTTAAATAAAATAATAAATTAATAACATGATGGAAGATAGAGGCATTTCTCTGGCTTGCCTTGTTTAGAGGAGTAATAGTGGCTTGCATGATTTGGGAGAGATGGACCATTCGAAATTGAGAACTTTAACCTTTATGAGGCGGTGAGTTAAATAGATAAACAGGTATAATAATTTATAAAAAAATATTAAATTTAAAATAAATTAATTATAATTATTATTTATAAAAAAGAGTGAGCGTTTCAGATATCTTGGGTATATCATTCAAAATTATGGTGAAATAGATGGGGATGATATTAGTAGAATTCAAGTTGGATGGTTGAAGTGGAGGAATGCATTTAGCCTGTTGTGTGATAGAAATGTATCGCTTAAACTTAAGGGAAAATTTTATAAGATGGTAAGACCTGCAATGATTTATGGTGCATAATGTTGATTAGTAAAAGATAAGCATAAAATTAAGTATTGCAGAGATGAGGATGCTCAAGTGGATGAGTGACTTTACTCTTAGAGATAAAATGCGAAATGAATATGTTTGGGAAAAAGGTTGGAATAACTCCAATGGCAGATAAGATTAGAGAGAGTCTCCTTAGATGGTTTGGTCACATAAGGTGTCGGTCGTCCGATGACCGGTTAGTAGAGTTGATGTATTAGATTTGCCTTATCTTAAGAAAGGTAAGAGGTAGACCTAAAATACTTAGTTAGGATATATAAAAAATGACCATAGTTTATCATAATTAAATGAGAATTTGACTTGTAATATGACACAATGGAGAAGATAGATTCATGTAGTCGACCGCACTTAGTGGGATAAAGCTTATTGTTGTTGTATTATTTATAAAAAAAATAATGTGGGGCGCCACCTTAAAGTGGCTTGAGGCATTGAGCCTCACTTGAGAAGGCATAAGTTTTTTTGGATCAAGTGAGACTTAATCCTTGAGCTGCCGATGCGTCTCAATTTGAGGTGGGCCTCAAGGTGCACACTTCGAACGACTTATTAAAAATAATTTTACATGTTTCTTTATTTGCCGTAGGTAGAGAGAACATAACTTCTCCTTTCTTATTTATTAGGGCAAACCAACATTGACAAAAATTTGTAGCTTGTATTAATTAGTTGACCTACTTGCCCTTGTGCCAGTCTGCCATTAGCACGTTGTAGTCTTTTTCAATAGGAAGTTTTTTTTCTTCTTTTGTGACCTAACACTGATAAATTCATCCTTACATCATACCTATAATGAAGCTATAAATTGTTAAAAATGACCTCATCTGCATCCATGTAAATATCTTGTACCATCTCATTGATGTATTCCTTAGTGATTGCAAATATAAAGTGACACTAATAGTTATTCTTCATCTCTAGCTCCTTTTAAATTCAACCTAAAGGATACATGTTTTAAAGGGGTATTGTGCTCACCCGAATTTTTGAATTAGATATGCATAAAGGATGTTTTTTTTGGCCACTGGTATCAATGATGATGTTGATCAAGTCTTGCTGGACCTATATTATCAAGGCAACAACTTTTCTTGTGTGACCTTATTGTAGGATGACTGTATGGTTATATCCTTTAACATCAATCAAAGATATATATATGGATCTGACTTGTCTACTAATCTCATCGTAGCTTTGCCCACCATGATAACAATTGGTTTATTTCTTTGTTCTTTTATATCTTAGGGAAGAGTTCAAGGGTTCAGCTCCTAGTACTTTTCTTATGTATTGTCGGGTATTTGACAATGACTATAGAACTTATTTGAGATATTTATCTTGTAATAGAAAGTGCTATCACATGTGCTTCTTTCCTTCTTTCTTTTGAAGAAAAAGAACTCCCATAGAGTGATTTTTAGGTCATTTCCTTACTATACTTTGTATTTTTCTTTTGCACCATCCGATGACCTTCACTATCATACTTGTCTAGTGGTGAAGAAATGGTGGAAGTTTCTTGTATTTGTACCTCCTAAACATTTATTTCTGATGTGATTGTTTGATGTTGGAACTTTGTGGCGCACTTCCATAAATTGTCCTTGGCGTTGTGTAAGGGTGCTTTTTGGGCAGTTTTTTGGTTGCTTTGCTTTTCAGAAGGTAGCTATAATTGTGCTTGGCTATTAACTTTCAGATTTTTTTCAAAGTTTTGTAAAAAGTTTGAGAACTGAACTAAAGTTTGTTTGGTGGTTTATGACTTTTTTTTTAAAAGAAACTATTTATGACATACACAATAGCTTTCTAAAATTTTTTTTCTCCATAATAATTTTATAACCATATTTACAAAAACTGTAGCTGCCCCAAACAGACCCTAAGATTGAGCTATTTCTTCCACCAATCTTTTTGCATATCCGTTTAGGTAAAACTCTTGATTTATCATCTACTTGAACATCCCCTAAGCTGGTTTTTTGTGTTCATTCATCTTTAGATTAACATTCTACAATTTCAAGCTATGATGACTTCACTTCAGTTGTGCTAAGACAGCCATGTTATTTGTGCTATACCCATGCAAGATGAAGTCTTCAATTGATTGGTTCATGCATCTTGTGCTTTACCATCAACCATTTCATCATATGTTGTAATTTTCATTTTGACTTACTACTTTTAGTGTTCACACCTTTTATTTATGAGTGATAGTCATATCCTTATTTTTATCCTCTCTAACTATGTTTCTTCTAGCATGGAAGGAGAAATACGACTCCACTTGTCACAGTTGTGGTTTTTTTCATCCTTTACCCATTCGGTATGATGGTCATTGCCCTGTTTGAGTAAAGTCATTGTTAGTTTTTGATTGATTTTCTTTCTCTTTTTGCTCTCATCGCTTTCTTGACATTCATTGCTGCTCCAAGTCATAAAACAGCTTTTCCTTTTTTTTGTATCCTTTTTTTGTTTACAACATGCACCAAAGAATGATGCTCTGATACCAATTTGAGTAATAGCTAACCTCTTAATGTTATGATACAAGTTCACAATAAGTGGTTAGAATACATTCAAAAAATTTTAAGAATATCATTTTCAATATGTGGTTTAGCACATTACATGAGCACGTAAGAAATAATATTCTAAAATTCTTCTTTTAAAGATGCTGATAGGTTTAGTATAAAAGAAGTTGGTAACTTTGATAGAATGGAACTGGATTTGTTTCGTTGTCCTTTGAAATGGTAGTTTTCCCAGATTTTCATTAAATGCTCATCATGTCATAAGAATTATATCATTATACTTGTTCTTGTACTTACGCTTCTATAACTAAATGTTGCAACACACCCAGGTTATCCGTTTCTTGGGTGGTACAAACTGCAACAAATATGTTAAGAATGATTTCCATAGGACTGTTCCTCTAACTTATTTACACTTTTTCATCTGTCATTAATGTTGGGAATTTTAAGTGTTATGTTTATTTCTCGTTGGGCATCTGTTCTTTCTTGTAGCATATATTGCAGAATAGTTTCCTTTTGATTTATTTTGAATTTATATAGAGAATTTTATGAATTTTCTTTTAAATGGAGTTAAGCTTAACCTGGATCTGTGTTGACCATGACATTCCCTTCTAAATTATTGTAGGCACTCGCATGCCAAAAGCTTCTTGTAGCCCTTGTTCGTCGAAGAAATGTTTGCAGTCGACTTTTGTCCATGGTAAGATCATCGAAGTCTAATAAATATTGTGTTATATTTATGTTGTTTTCTTTTAATTTCTATTTCTTTTTTTAATTTGAAAAATGATGGAAAAAAAGAAGAGAAAGAGAGATAGAAATGGTGTTTTGTTGCAGTATGGCTGAATTTATTTTATGTGGGCATGATTTAAAGTCAAAGCTTGCATAGTTTGATCTTATTCGTAGTATATTGTGGGCAGTTCTATTTCCTATTAGTAGTATACTATTGTGGATTTATTTAAGTCAATGCTTGCATTTACTTGGACATGATTTGAATCAATAGAAGTTTGACCGGAGTTGAATCAAGGATTGAATCGATGATGTAATACAACAACAACAACAACAACAACAACATGCCTTTATCTCACTAAGTGGGGTTAGCTACATAAATCCTTTGTCTCCATTGTGACTATTATGTGTCAAATTCTCATTTAATTCAAGTATACTAAGATCTTTTTTTATACATCTTAACCATACCTTTTTAGGTCTACCTCTACCTTTCTTAACATAAGGCAAATCTAATGCATCTACTCTCCTAATCGGGTCATTGGACGGCCGACGCTTTCTGTGGCCAAACCATCTCAAGTGACTCTCTCTAATCTCATCTGCCACTGGAGCTACTCTAACTTTTTCCCGAACATACTCATTTCACATTTTATCTCTAAGAGTAAAGCCACTCATCCACCTGAGCATCCTCATCTCTGCAACACTTAATTTAGTCTCATGCTTCTCTTTTATTGGCTAACATTCTGCACCACAAATCATTGTAGGTCTTACCATCATCTTATAAAATTTCTCCTTAAGTTTAAGCGGTACTTTTCTATCACACAATAGAACAGATGCATTCCTCCACTTCAACCATTGAACTTGAATTCTACTAATAACATCTCCATCTATTTCACCATCATTTTGAACAATAGAGCCTAAATATCTGAATCACTCACTCGTTTTAATGACTTGTTCACCTAATGTCAGAACACTACCACTATAACTTCTACAACTAAAATTACACTATATATTCAGTTTTAGATCTACTTAAACGAAAACCTTTAGATTCTAAGGTTGACCTCCATAATTCAAGTTTCTCTTGGACTCCCTCTCTAGCCTTATCAACAAGAAGAATGCCATCAGCAAAAAGCATAGACCAAGGTACATCTTCCTGTAAATGCCTAATAAGAACATCCATAACTAAAGCAAAAAAATAAGGGCTTAAAGCTGATCCTTGATGTAATCCAACTGAAATAGGAAAATATTTTGTCAATTCTCCTTATGTTTGGACACAAGTAACAGCTCTAGCATACATATCTTTAATGACTTGAATATAATCAATATTAATTCCTTTCTTTTCTAGAACTCTCCAAAGAACATCTCTTGAAACTTTATCATAAGCTTTCTCTAAATCAATAAATATCATATGTAGAACCTCCTTACTTTCCTATACTTCTCCATCAAAGCTCTTATCAAATGTATAACATCCATAGTAGATCTACCTGATATGAAACCAAACTAATTGTGAGAAACTTTCGTATCACATCATAACCTATGCTCAATCACTCTCTCCCATAATTTTAATGTATCACAGATTAACTTAATTCCTCTATAATTTGTACACTCTTGTGCATCACCTTTATTCTTAAATATAGGAACCAACAAACTCTTTCTCCACTCATCTGACATCTTTTTAGTCTTTAAAATAACATTGAAATGATTTGTATGCTAAGAATTTTCTTGATCTTCTAAACATTTCTATACTTCTATTGGAATATCATCAGGTCCTACTATTTTTTCACATTTAATTTTTCTCTAACTTCAGATTTACTAATACTACGATAAAAATAAAAGTCTTTGTTTTTATTTAGGGTATTAAGGTTGCTAAAATCAATCGTATTTTCAGATCCTTCATTGAAAAGTTTATCAAAATACCTCATTTGCCTATTTTTAATATCTTTTCTAAGAAAAATACTATGTAATTTTCATCCTTAATACACGTCACTTGAGTTAGATCTTTATTTCTCCTATCTTTTTGGTTAGCTAACTTATACATACATCTTTCACCTTCTTTGGTATCTAATCTATTATATAAATCGCTAAAAGCTCAATTTTTTGCATCATATATTGCTTTCTTAGAATCTGTACATGTCATTTTATATTTTCCTCAATTCTATGAATTTTTACATAAAATTATTAAATGATATAATAATGATATTAAAATTATTTTTAGAATCTTATACATGCCACTTTCTTGGAATCGATGATCTAATAAATATTAAAATTATTTAATATGATTTAAATGATGTAATAATGATATTTCATCAAGTCAATGTAAAGTATTGTAATTCATAGTGCTTTACTATTGAATTTTTTCAATATGATTCTAAATTAAAATTTTAAAAATTGATATTTTAAATGTTTGTTATTTTTTATTTAAATATTTTATTTTTAGCCATTTGATCAAAATTAAAAAGCCAAAATTTGATCAATATCAGAATCAATTGATTTTTTAAAAATCAATTTTATTTAGTAGTTTAATAATTGATTCTATGCAGAAGTGGTTTTGCACTTTTACTGAATTAGTTGGATGATTAATTCACATTTGACTAATCAGATTAGCCAGTTTGATCCAATTTTTTTCAAACTACGATTTAACGTC
The DNA here is from genome assembly GCA_021442155.1 of Cymbidium sinense. Classification (NCBI taxonomy): domain Eukaryota; kingdom Viridiplantae; phylum Streptophyta; class Magnoliopsida; order Asparagales; family Orchidaceae; genus Cymbidium; species Cymbidium sinense. The sequence continues at coordinate 74,889,628 of CM038232.1, forward strand.
AAAGCCCTTCACTGGCTCTATTTGTTGCTTGCCCAATCAACATTTAGGGCGATTCTATTGTAAACCTTTGTTGCTCTTCTATGCAATAAATGCAATTTTGGTACATGTAACGTAGAGAATGATTGATAGGGTATTTTATTTTAAGATTTTGTAATTAATTAATATTTTATTGATGTTCTACTCATCTTTTGTAAGCTACTTTGGTGAAAGTTAGTGTTAAGAGAAGGTATTTCTTAGAAGTATGAAACTCTAGTTGAATTAGACACAAAGAAGCTGAATAATTAGTGCATGTATATAAAATATATTTTTTGTTGTAAAATTATCACAAGAGGCATTATATGACTCAAGAATTGTTTTATAAAATTAATAAGAATGTGAAACTGTGTCAAAGAATTTTCAGATGAAGCTAAACGAGAGACATGAAACTATTTGATTGCTTTTACAATGACAAAGCATCAACTCCAACAAAATAGTTGGTTCTTCCAGTTCTGGTTGTATTGATGGTCCCATTGAGTCATACTAGTTGTACTTCTCTTTTCACTAGATGAATTTGAAGCCCTATGGAATTATTTCTGGAAGATTTGGGTTTTCTATTAAAGATCAAAGTCAAAATATCCCACTAGAGTTCTTTAAATAACATCAAAATTATGTTTCTTTTGGATATTGTTAGACTTTTTCTTTTAAGAAAATTGGATTTTTTTTAATTGTTGATAAGAGTTCATTCTTTTTCAATATGGCACTCTATTAGAGACTACGGTCAAGGGTTGAAATCTCAAAGCATGTGTGAGCGTCATACATGGATATGAAAGAAGTTAATATGTCTAATTAGATGGTTCAAGAAATAATTAATATTTGAAATGCAAACAAGAGTTTCAATGCTGTCAAATTATTAGCTAGACGTAAGATGTCGAAGCTTGATCAACTTATTTGCTAACAATCTTAGTGAAATTGTATTTCAAAAATGTTTTTATGCATCTAAGTTTATTAAAGATCCACTATTGTTATTCACAATGCTTAATGATATTATCAAGGGAGTTGGAAAATATATTGCTATGCAATTAGTGATGGATAGTGCAAGTACATACAAAATAGGTATGGGGATGTTAATTGAGTAAATAAACATCAATATTGGACTCTTTGTGCATCCTACAATTTAAATTTGATACTAGAAATGCTTGAAGACTTGCTACAACAAAAAAATGCTTTTGATTAAAGCGAAAAGAGTTACACTTTCATTTACAATCATTAATTTAATGTTGACTTTATTGAGATGGTTTACCAATAAAGATCATGTTATGCCAATTATCATAAGATTTGCTACAGTTTATTTGACTTAACACAACATTCATAGTGTGAGGAATTAATTTAGGATAATGCATATTTTTGAAGAATGGTATAATGGTGCATGGTCTAAAAAATATGAAGTAAAACAAGTGAAAAAATTATTTTAAGAGAGTATTTTTTTGTAGTGTAATATATATTCTTAAAATCACAAAGCCTTTCGTTGAATTGTTGAGAATAATTGATGGTGAAAAGTGATTATAATGAATTGTGTATGGTACTATTGACATTTCGAATAAGAAATAGCAAAAACTCATGTTAAGCATAATCAACATATAAAGAGATCTAGAAGATCATTTATTGTCAATGGAACAGCTAAGATCATCATGATGTGCATTCTAATAGATATTTTCTAAATCTTTTATTTCATTTTTATGATGGATTTTTTTAATGTGCATAGGTTAAATTTGATTTGTATGAATGTATAAAGATGATGATGAACTCATCGGAAGATTTTGAAAAGGCTGATAGATAGCATAAAGAATTCATAAAAAAAAGGGAATGTTTGAGTGAGAGCTGCTCAATTACCATGAAAAACACATTCACTTGATACGATGTTTATTAATTTAAGTTAAACTTATGATTAAGTTTGTTAGATATGTCATTAGTATTATTCTAATTTTAATCCTTTCAACTCATGATTTAGAGCGTTGATGGATGCACTTTGAAGATGAAACCAAAATTAAAAGTATTTGATGATTGAGTTTTAAGTTTATAATATTCAGCTTCTGCATATGAATGAAATTGAAGCACATTCAACCAAGTAATATAAAGAGAAGTAATCTTTTGATTGTGGCTAAGATGAACAAATTAGTTTATGCCACATATAATTATTAATTAAAAGGTAGATGCCTCAAGTTAACTTCATGCAAAGATGATGATTCTTTAATTCCTAATGATCTGGTATACATTAGATGATGAATTGGTGGTTATAACTAAGATGAGAAAAAGAAATGAAGAAAATACTATCGGATCAAATGATGATGAAAATATTAATATTTATGTTGTTCATGTAATAAAAGTTAGTAGTTTTTTGCAAAGATACACCAATTGCAAATGAGGTCAACCATTAAATACTTTGAAATTTCAATAAACTACATTCATCATGGAATGTGTGATAAGTTTTTACTTAATGTTTTCTTATTATGTGTATACTTATTATAATATTCTTCATGTGGGAAAGAAGAAAATGATAGTGTTGGATGAGGAAGAAGATGAATAGAATGACTCACATGAGGGTGATAGGGAGGATAATAGTGCTATTAAATATCATAATGAATCTTTAGATGATCGTGCTAGTGATGATAATAATTATGTTGATTTTAGGGCATACAAGGCTTCATTTAGAATTTAGTTTTATTTGAAGTTACTAATTTTTATGTTTTCTAACCTTGAAACTTCCATTTGATTTTTTGAAATTTGTTTGTTTATTATAATGGGTCTTTTGTGAATTAAGTTTGTCTTTTATGAGTGTTTTATTTTTCTAATTTTTCATATATAATTTTTTTATGAATTTTCAATTCAAAGCCTATGCGTCATTTCAATTCAAAATTATGTATTGATTTAATATATTTTCTTAAACCTTGAGTGAGAGTACTTTTAAATGTTAAGATTATATAATGCAATTAAAAAACATCTCATATCTTTTCAATTATGAAGGTAAGGTTTGCAATCTTAAACTTCAATCCAAGTAGAATAGTATTGATCATTTTAATTATAAATTTCTAAACTATATAAGTCAATTGCATTGTTGAGTAATGCACAATTCCTTTTATCTAGCATTAGTAGCATATGATTCAACCAAAATATCTTGTAAGGGTTATTGTTTTACCTTGACTTTATAATTGATTCCAAATACAAAATAATGAAGATTACAAAATGTGCGACTAGCTGATCTTTTGTTTGCATGGATTTGGACGTACATGAAGATTTAAGGTTGATTATGAAGCAATGAAGAAAATTGTGGGCTTGTTCAATCACTCACCTTGATTGGCATTGCTCTGCTTGGCTTTGCAATGCGTTGTGGTTACATTAAGGAAATCAAATATTGCCTTCCTTATTAGTTGTAATCTCAAGTCCCATGTTTGAATTTGGCCTTGTTACTTGCACCTTTTGAGTTCTACTTAAGAGTCTTAATTCATGATAATTGTAACATCCAAAATTTCAAGAAGGAAGTTTAAATTTCTCTCGAAATTTGTGCTCCACTTTGCACATATCTTGAAAATGATTGAATATATTTTTATTAAATTCTACATTTTATTTCAATCATTTTGATATATAGAATTATATTAAATAAGTATAATAATTAGTTATAAACATTATTTTTTAATTTTATTATTTATTCAAAACTATTGTATTGTAGCATCATCACTATAGTAGACACTGCAACACTGTCATTGTAACAGATACTGTAGCATCGTAGCAATTGTTATGGTAGGTTCTGGAGCATCGATTTATGAATATTTATCCCTTCCATTTTAATCTTTTGAAACTTAATAGAGAGCTCTCCAACTCTTGGGTAAGTGAAATGGGGAAGGAAAAATGAGAAGGAAAGAAAAAAGAAGACTAGAAGAAAAAAAAGGAAACAAAGTAAGGAAAATAGAAAATTTGAGAATCGAGCTAGGAAATTCAATTTTTGATTTTTTTTTGTTTTTTTTTTTTTTTGAAAATTGAGTTATGATTTTAAATGATAGATTTGTAGTTTATATGGCGAGAAATCTTTTTGAGATTGTTTATAAATAAATAAAATATTAAAGAGATAGTAATAAGTAATTTTATTTTGAGGAAGATCATATAATTGAGGTGAGATATTTAATCTCTAATATATGAAGTAAATAATTTTTAGATCAAATATTAATTGAATTTTTTTTCATATTGAATATGCAAGAGTAAATTTTTTGTATTTTTATACAATTATTAGTTTCAAGTAATTTTATTATATTTATATTATTAAAAGGGTAGAAATATTTCATGATATGTTGCATTATCATATGATATATGTTGATTTTTAATAAGTGTGTTGCCATGCTAAATATTGAAAAGACTTAGATAATGATGTTAAAAACAAAAGAATTTTTTAAAAATCATGTCATATAGGATAGGTTGATAAATAATGATAACTTGTAGAGGGAGAGGTGAAAGACCTAATGAGGTAGCAATTTCTATGGTAGGTTCTGTAGCATCGATTTATGAATATTTATCCCTTCCATTTTAATCTTTTGAAACTTAATAGAGAGCTCTCCAACTCTTGGGTAAGTGAAATGGGGAAGGAAAAATGAGAAGGAAAGAAAAAAGAAGATTAGAAGAAAAAAAAGGAAACAAAATAAGGAAAATAGAAAATTTGAGAATCGAGCTAGGAAATTCAATTTTTGATTTTTTTTTTGTTTTTTTTTTGAAAATTGAGTTATGATTTTAAATGATAGATTTGGTAGTTTATATGGCGAGAAATCTTTTTGAGATTGTTTATAAATAAATAAAATATTAAAGAGATAGCAATAAGTAATTTTATTTTGAAGAAGATCATATAATTGAGGTGAGATATTTAATCTCTAATATATGAAGTAAATAATTTTTAGATCAAATATTAATTGAATTTTTTTCATATTGAATATCCATGAGTAAATTTTTTGTATTTTTATACAATTATTAGTTTCAAGTAATTTTATTATATTTATATTATTAAAAGGGTAGAAATATTTCATGATATGTTGCATTATCATATAATATATGCTGATTTTTAATAAGTGTGTTGCCATGCTAAATATTGAAAAGACTTAGATAATGATGTTAAAAACAAAAGAATTTTTTAAAAATCATGTCATATAGGATAGGTTGATAAATAATAATAACTTGTAGAGGGAGAGGTGAAAGACCTAATGAGGTAAATCTGATTAGGGATGAAATAGGGTTCTCAACTCTCTTAAAAAAAGTTGTTACATTATGGCGTAACTTTAAAATGAGAGGCGATTAGTAAATGGTTTGTTGGCAGGTTAGCTGACAACCTAATATTATAAATATGCTAAAATTTATAAATATTATATGACATGTTTAAGACTGAATAGATAATTTCATACAGTAAATGCATATCATAGTCCATTTAATTTTGACCTATAACTATTACAGTTTATTTTTTATAGATAGATATACTTACTATTTATGATTTTCATTTTCTCACGAGATTTTTTGACTTTTAAGATTAATTCATTGCATTTGTCATGCCTATGATATTATATGTTAGTTTAAATGACCATCATGCTTGTTATTATTTCATTTCTTGCATTTTGAATCTTATGCTGAAATTGTTCGTCTCATTGAGCTTTTAGCTCATTAGATATTATATTGACTATTATTTCGGGCAAGAAAATGGAGCAAGTAGAGTTGCAATTAGGTGATTGGGTTATGTCTTATATCCTAAAGTTAGATGAAGAGTTTGGAATATATAATAAATGAAAAGCTGTTCATCTTGTAAAATAAAGAAAACTTTTTGTATGTACAAATTTATGAAGTTTATTAAAAGCTCTATAATTCATTCAAATAATTTAAAGTATACATGCTTTCATATTAAGCTCTATAATTCATTCAAATAAGGAAATGCATATTAAAGATATAGTCAAACTAATTTTCTACTTGAATTTGGTATGAGAAGTTAAGATGGATACTGGTGGGTAATGTGTTACCTGATTATTCACCTCTATTTTATTTTATATTATGCCAAAATGAGATGTGACAGAAATTGATATTGTAGCAAAGGATTAAATTATAATTTATAATGAAAGCATAATTAGATTTAGAATTTGATTCGGTTACTATAGGGCTTTAGGTTGACCTGATTGGGGTAATACATCTAGAAAAATTGGGTAGTAATTCATGCATTGGATAATCATTATATGATGATTTGCATTAAATAAATAAATTCATGCGTTAGTAGATAAATATGCTTGATGAAATTCACAAATTGCTTCTATAGAAAAGTCATCTACATGGAGTGGGCTAAGATTTCAATTTGACAATGAGGTAGATCAACACTTGAGAATATTTTAGACTTCAAACCACCGGCATTCAAGGGGGCATGTGATCCCACTATCAGTGAAGATTGGTTACTGAAAATTGATAAAATATTAGATGGATGCTTTGCCTTGATAATAAAAAGATTGTATTGGCCACTTTTGTGTTGGAAGGAGAAGTTGAGAGATAGTGGCAAGGACAACATAGGGAGAAATTTGGATTGATGCTAACACAAGATTCAATGTGATGATGATGATTTTATAAAAGTGTCCAAAGGTTGATTTATTCTACCATCTACTAGATTAGCAATGAAAGACAAATTCTTCAATCTTACTTAGAGCTTGATTGGGATCAATTTTGTTGTGTTTTTTGTTTATATTTTTATGTTATTTCTAAAAACATGTTTATTTAGTATGTTTTTTAAATGTTTTTATTTTTTTGGTTTTAAAACAAATAACAATATTTTTAAAAACACTCAAAAGAACTCTTTAAATATTGAGTTCTTTTAAAAATAATTAATACCACCAAATATATTTTAAATAAAATAAAATATAAATATAAAATAAAATTGATCCCAAAATTCCCCTTAGCATTGCAAGATTGTTATGTAGTATGAAATAGGCTTCCCATCATTATCTTGATATACTCGTTACTATGTTTGTACTTAATAAGAGAAACGACATTTATTTTTAAGGAGATTTAAGGATCAGTTGAACCTAGTGCAAGCACCTTTTTATATAAATGAGTTATCAGTTTTAGTAGAAAGAGTTAGAAGAATGAAAATTGAGTTGAATTTTGTCAAACAATATTGGGGAAAACAATCAAATGCAATATAATAAACCATCTTGTGAACAATGTGGAAAGAAACATTCTGGGCAATATTTATTAGGTTATGAAAAATGTTTTAGATGTGGAGAAATGTGACATCATAAAATGGATTGTTTGTTTGAAAGAAAATTATTAGGCCACAAGGGTTATAAGGATAGACACAATTGACAATTTTTGAAAGGTAACAAGTTAGGTAAAATCTAATTTTATAGAAAATCATCAGTGCATATGAAGGAAATAACTTTAGAGAACAAAAACAATCAATCAATGAATGTCGGAGTTTTTATCATTGCACCCCAAGAAGCTAGAGAATCAAAAGTAGCCATAGTCATGTTTGATTTTAGTGCTTCATATTCATTTATTTCTGAAGTGTTTTTTGCTAGTTAATAAGTTGAAATTGCATGTTTTGCACCTAAATTATGTGTTATGATGTTATGCAAATAAAAATACATCATTGACATTGATATTCATGGTAAAAAACTAATAGCATAAATAATTGTGATACTTATTATTACTTTTGATGTAATTTTGGAAATAGTTAGATGCTTTATCACAATTGAATATGGGAAGAAATGAGTGAAGTTAAATTTGTCTAATGAGAATCTATTTTACTTATGATGAAATTATGGCGTCTCATCCATAATCAAATCAATGCTTTAAGGATTGGTAAATGTTTGAGAATTGATACTTTTTAAGAAAGATTGAGTTGTTAAATAAGAATGTTCAAGCATTAAAGAATATCCTAGTAGTTGTAGATTTTATCAATGTATTTTTTGAAGAATTGTTAGGTTTGCTACCTGCAAGAGAAGTTGAATTTAAAATCTATAGTCTCTTTATAGAATGACTCCTAAGAAATTATAAGAATAAAATATCATCTTCTAGAATTGATGGATAAAGTTCATTAGAACAAGTAATTCACCTTGGAGCACACATGTAATATTTTGTTGAGAAGGAATTTGGGTTTATGAGAATATGCATTGATTTTTTAGAGTTGAATAAAGTGACAATTAAAAATTCATTATTTAGGATGGATGATTTGTTTGATTAGTTATAGGATAAATTTGAGGTCTTGATATCATCAGGTTAGAGTCAAGGAAACATATATAACCAATATAGCATTTGGAATCAAGTATGATCATTATGAATTCATAGTGATTCCTTTTTATCTAACCAATGCATCTACTATCTCTATGGATTTGATGAATCAAATTTCAAACTAAATATTGATCATTTTATAATTATATTTATTGATGATATTTTGATATGCTTTATGATTGAGAAAAATCATATTGCATATTTAAGAATAGTTTTGAAATTATTGAGGAAGAATGAGCTTTATGTAAAGTTTGCAAAATTAGAATTTTTGTTCAGAAGGGGTTTTTTTTTGGGCATTATAATTTGTTAAGGAATTTTAGTGAATCCTCAATAAGTAAAATCTATATTTAAATGATCTACACTTAGGAATATTAGAGTTTTGTTGTGTTTTTTGGATTTGTTAGGTTATTACAAGATTTGTGAATGGATTTTTATAGATAGCTATGCCACTATCAGAGCTAATGAGATAATACATTAAATTTGAATGGACTACAAAATGTGAGAGTAGTTTTCAAGATTTAAGAAAGCATTCGATAACTACATTAGTGTTATATCCCATTAGAAATAGAAGGATTTTAAAGTTTTAATGATGCATTGATGATAGAAAGGATTCATGAAATTTTAGATATATTGAAAGGAATGGGATATGTTTTATTGCATAACAAAATAGTATATACCTATGCATCAAGACAATTGAAATCACATGAACAAAAAACTATCTAATACATGATTTAGAATTAGCAGCTATTGTATTTATATTGAAAATTTGGATACACGATTTATGCAGGATAAATTGTGAAATATCTACTAATCATTAGAGTTTAAAATATATGTTCTTTTGAAAAAAATTAAATTTGAGATAAAAGTGGTTTGAACTAATTAAAAATTATGATTTGAATATATGATATTGTACAAAAAAGTTAATATTATAGTTGATGTTTTGAGTTGCAAGCCCCCAGTTATCATTAGCCATATGATTACTCAAGAGTCCTAGCTAATTACAAAATTGGATGCTTTGTAGTTAGTGGTTTGAAGACTTGATGATCCTGGAAGTTTGCGTCAAATGATATTGAAGCTAGCCTTGGTAGACAGAATTAGAACGGCTCAAAAAGTTAGTAATGATTATCAAAAATTAGTTGAGCATGTTCTATTAGTAAAGAGGTGGGAGATTTTTATTGATGAAATGTGTTATTAAAAATAAAATACGTCTGTGGGTGTCTAGTGATTTTGAATTGAAACAAAAAATTTTACAAGAAGCTTATCATTCTAGTTACACCATCATCCAACTAGTACTAAAAGGTATAAGGATTTGAAATTAATATTTTGGTGGCAAGATAAAAAAAAAGAGATGTTAACTATGCGTTTAAGTGTGAAATTTGTCAAATTGTGAAGCCTAAATATTAAAGGCCTAATGGACTATTATAGTTATTATCCGTTCTTTAGTGGAAATGGAAAGAGATTGTTATGAGATTTTTTAAATTTAGATACGATCATGATAGCATTTGAATGATAGGCAGTTTTAAAGGACAATTCAAGTATTAGAAGATTTGTTGGTGTTATGTATTTTGAAGTTTTAAGGAAACTTGGGGGATCATGTTCCAATGATAGAAATTTCTTATAATAATAGTTATTAATCAAGTATGAAAATGACATTTTATAATGCATTGTATGGCAGGAAGTGTAGAACTCTTTTGAGTTGAGTTGAAGTAGGAGAAAATAATTAATGGATCCAACGAAATTTTAAAATTAGCATTTTGTTTGTTTTAAAAAAAAAAATAGATCTATGAAAGATATAGTTAGATTTGATCAGGAAGCTAGTTAAGTCCCATATATATAGGACTATTTAAAATCATTGAGAAGATTGGTAAAATTGCTTATGGGATTGCACTACCAGCTTACATGTTAAATATTCACAATATTTTTCACGTGTCAATATTGAGAAAGTGGGTTACTGATGAGAATTAAAAAATTCGACTTAAAGAAATTAAAAGCAGAAAGATTTAGCATATATTAAAGAACAGGAAAGAATTTTAGAATTTAATGTTAAAGTCTAAGAAATAAATAAATTTTTAATGTAAAAGTAAAGTGGAGACACATATCATAAAGGGAAACAACTTGAAAAAGAGAACAAGAAATGTGATAGTACATTTCTTATCTATTTGAATGATTACTAAGAAAATAAATTTGAGAATGAAAATTTTATTGAGGGAAGAATTGTAATACCCAAAATTTCAAAATGTAAGATTAAATTTTTCCTTAAATTTATACTCCACCTTTCATATATCCTAAAATGACCAAATGTTATTTTTTAATAAAATTCTACATTTAATTTAAATCATTTTGATATTTCGAATTGTATACAAATAAGTGTAATAGCAATTATTTACAAAGCATTATGTTTCTAAAGTTTTTATTAAATGTACTGTAGAAAGATTATTGTTGCACTAGCACTATAGTAAGTAATGCAATAACCTCATTGTAGCTAATACTGTAGTATCATTGTTGTAGCAGACATTGTAATACTATTGTTGCAGCAGGTATTGTAGCACCATTATTGTAACAGGTATTGTTGTATTGTTACTATAACAGGTATTGTAGCACCAACTTATTCTTATTCAATCCCTTTTAATCTCTCGTAACTTAATAGAGAGCTCTGAGCTCTCCAGCTCTCGAGTAAGATGTGAATATCAGAAAACAAAAGAAGGATAAGAGAAGAAAAGAAAAAGAAGAAAGACAAGATGAAGAGAGAAGAAAGCTAAGAATCGAATAAGAAATTTGATTCTTGACATTTCTTCCATAAATTGAGTTTGGATTTCAAGTGATAGGTTTGGAAGCTTGAATGAAGAATCTTCTTGGGATTGTTTATAAAGAATAAGATGTCGAGGAGATAGAAATAAAGGATTTTTCCCTGATGATGATCCTATTATTGAGATGAGATACTCAATCTCTTATATAAGAACAAAAAAAAACTCTTATTTCTAATATTTATATAATTTTTTCATATTGAACATGTTATTAAAACTTGATATTTGCAAGTAAAATTTCTATATTTTATGCAATTATTTGTTTTAAGTAATTTTGTGATATTATTAAAAATATTTCATAATATGATGCGTAATAAATATTAAGATGTAGCTTTTATTAAATCATTTTTTATACATGTTGATGTTGGGTTATTGTTAATAGGTGAGAATTTTTGAAAGGTCATGTTGGATAGGTTAGCAAATAATGATGACCTACATAGGAAAAGACGAAAGATATAATTTGTTAAGCCTTAGTAAGGATCAAAATAAGGGTTATTGACTCTCTTTTAAAAAATTTTGTGCGTTATGGTCTAGCATTGAATTAAGGAGCCATTAGTAAATAATTATTAGGTGGGTTTGGTGGCAATTTAATGTTATAAATGTGTTAAAGCTTACAAGTATTATGTGACATTTCTGAGATTATAGATAATAAATAAAATAGAAAGAAATAAAAAAAGCATGCAATTTCATACAAAAAATGACTATAATAGTGCATTAAAAAATTTGACCTATAAATGTTATAATTTATTTCTTTGTAGATAGATATACTTATTGCTTATTATAGTCATTTATTCATGACGCTTTTTAATCTTTTTAAGATTATTGCACTGCATTAGTCATATTTATGATATTTCAAGTTAATTTGAAAGATTAGCATGTATGTTATTATTTCTTAGTAATGTGTTTTGAATATTGTATTGAGCTTGTTTATCCCACTGAGCTTTTAAATCACTATATGTTGTATTAACTATTATTTTAGGCAAGGAAAAGGAGCTGGTGGAGTTATAGGCATGATCCATTTTTGTCCTATATCTTTAAGTTTGATGAAAGTTTTGAAATACTTGATAAAAAGAAAGATATCCATTAATGTAAATTAAATATTACTTCTAATATATATAAGTTTTTTGAAGTTTATAAGAAGCTTTATAATTTATTCTGATGATTTAATTTATGTATGCTTACATATTAATAACTCTGATAAATTTATTTAGATAACCATGTGAATGTATGAAATGTATTGTGATGATCTAGGTAGAATAAATTTTAACCCACTTTATCTTGATGTGAGAAGTCAAGATAGGTGTTAGTAGAGAATGTGTAGGGGGGGTTCATAATAGGGTGTGATAATGGTAAACCATCAAATGTTCAAAGTGAAAGGAATGGAAATGCAAATACATGTGACAGAGGGATTTCATGAGTTATAATTTTCTTGGTTAGGTTTAGGTACATGTTTTGGCTTGGTTTAGGGAAGTAGGATTCTATTAATGAATGGGCTTAATATTCCAGAGGGTAAAGATGAAGGGTTTGTGGGGGAAGGTGTCCCAAACATCCCCATTATAGATGCACATTCATACTATGATAATGTTTTATGGAATATATGGTTTGTTGACAAGTTTCTTTTGTAGATTGAGGTGGATGAGCTTATTCATTTTTTTTTAATCTTATTTTTTTCTTGTTTCTTTATATGGAGAAGGGTTATTGGAGTATAGATCTTGTGGCATCTTTCTTGTTTTTGTACTTCAAATTGGTTTCTTAATTCTTTCATTTCTAGGTTGTAATTATTATTTTAGAATCATATGTTGTTTGTATTCCTAACCTATCTTGTCTTTATGTTGCATCATCACTCTCATGACCAGATACCCTGTATGGTAATTTTGACTTTTTGCTTAAATCATAGCAATTTAGGCACTTGTTTCTTAGGCCTTAGGTGCTTATGTTAGGTGGCAATGCTCCATTTGGGTTTCATGGACTCATGCTATTTTCAAGCATTGCTTTTCTATGACTCACAATATTTCTTATTTGATTTTTTCCTTATTACGCATTTGTATTTTATTAAAATGTCAATTTATTGTGAATTTACTTTTGAATTTGCATTACATTTATATTTCATCTAGTGGCTTTTACTTTTCTTCATTTGATCCTTTGCCATGAAAATTTTATGATCTGAATTGTATGGTCTACTCTTTTGCTCATTCTTTATTGCAAAGGGATTATGATACTAATGTCCATGGTGATGATACCAAATTAGATTGCCAAAATTCATGAAAATTATAAAGCCAACCCCATCTCATAGTGATATAAACACTCAAATGGGAGAATTCTGGACTGGCTAATTGTCCTATAGGATACTCTATTCCATGACCATTTGATTTCTTTGTTTGTTTTTTGTTTTTTTTTTCTATGCTGTCTTGTGTTATATCTCTTTCTTATACTTTCGTGAACTAATTCCTTGACTTCTCATTTTAATGAGGGCAATGAACTCAGCTTTTCATACAAAAAAATATTTAAATTAATTAATTAAACAATATCATAGTGCATATTGATAAGGGCGTTGATAATAGAGGTAAACGCTCAAATACCTAATTTGTCCCATTTTGTTTTGAGTATGCATCTGAATTGTATTTTTGCCTATCAAAATTGTATAATATACTGTTTATGAGTTCATGCAATAATAATAATAATCTTACTTTTTGTGATCTAAATTGAGGATTTGAATATATATATATATATATACATACATACTCTGGATTTGGTTAGTCTTTTCAACATTGTTCAGTCATTTTGTTTTTGAATGAAAAGTTTTATTAAATCCCTCATTTTGACTATGTTTCTAATGTGTATGATAAATTAGCACCTTATGTAGATGAGTGCATCACCTCTTACTGATTCGATTTTTTGGACCTCAATGCCTTGATGATGCTTTTCACCTCAATAAAACTTTGTCATTGTAATTCTTATAAAATGCAATATCTGTACAAATGTTGTGGAAGATTAAAAAAATTTCATCTAATTCACATACCTAGCTTATGTTGTAATTTGTGAGAGACATTTGGTGTTAAAGCTGATTATATTCATATTGATTGTGAACTGCGATCATTTGAAATAAAAAATCTCTGTTTGATGATTAATTGTAACTTCTTTCTTTTTTGCAATTGGATTTCCTACTTTGTTGTATCCTTGGATTCCCAAACTTATTTGCGTCTCTTCTTCTTTTGATGATAAGTAGATATTTTACAGGATTCATGGCTTGATCTTGCTAGAGCATTTTCAACTGAAAGTACTTTGTTCTCCTTAAATCCACGTCTGCAAGTATGTACAGTTACATGGGTTAATTGCTTATTTTATATTTAGAATATGCACTGAATGCGTCTGATTGATTTTTCTGTAGCGCTCTCTAGCCGAAAACCTTGTTTGTGCAGCTTCTAGCCTGAAAGATGCAGAGGCATCTAATCAGTTAGTTGGTTAATGAATTTATACGTTTTTCCTTGTTTCAATTTTTGAATATGATTTTATGACCTAGAGATAGTGGTCAATGCTTTTAGGTATGTGAGGGATCTCGTAGGACCAATTACTTCATACCTTGCAGAATTATCTGCTAGGAATGATCTCAGAGATGTTGCCCAATTGCCAGATGCAATGTATATGGTAGGATCTTTTCCCCTTAAGCTTTCGGCTGTCCTGAATATACACTTGAGTAGACAATGCTATACAGAGTAATCTTATTTGATTTGTACTAATGACTTTGATGATTCGTACAGGTGAATTGCTTGTTGGAAAGGTTGATAGGTGTAGCTAGAGCAACTCAACCTCGCACTCAAAAGACTGTGTTTGATGTTTGTGTTGCTGTAATGAACCCTCTGATTACTCTTTTAGAAACTTACAAAAATCAGGTGCAATTCTTGAGATAACTCTCTCATGCTTGGCTGTTAAACTTGTGGGGCATCCTTGTTCTGTTGACTATAGAACATGGCTAAATTCTTGCAATGATTTTTCAATCCTTTTTTATGTATGGTTTGTAGCCTGCAGTTGTGTACCTGATAATAAAGTTCACGGTTGACTTCGTTGATGGACAAGTTACCTTCCTAAATGCTAAAGATACCTCTGTTTTGGTTAGCTTTTGTCTGCAGCTGCTTCAAATCTACTCTTCCCAAAATATTGGGAAAGTAAGTCCTTTTGTTTTATAGTTCTTTAGCTTTCTTTAGCTACTAGCAGCTAAATTAGTTTTTACACTGACTTTGTAAGTAATGTATAAGGACATAATTTTCTTAATTATGTGCATATGCACGATATTGTTGTATTTTGTTTCTGCTTCATGCTCTACATATGCGTCTAGTGCGTATAATAAACTTTAGCAGTCCCCCCTTCTAACTTAGATGCACTTTTACTGGAAAAGCTATCATTGTCTCATTCACATATCCTGTTGGGCGGGGCTCAAGTCGAGGACTATAAGGATTTGCTTGCTTTGCTTCAGCTTCTCACGAATCTGTGTTCCAAAGAGTTGGTATGAGATAATTCCAATATCAGCAGTTGGTTTATTAGTTATGATAATTGATTATCTCAATGTTTTTATGCAGATCGACTTCTCTCCGGATGAACCAGGTAGCCCAGATATTGCTGAGGTATGAGTTTTAAGGTAGTCATGGTTAAATCAGTGAGAGAAAGTTGCTTATTTAGTTCTTGTGCAGGTCATCTTTGCTGGTCTGCTCATCGTCAATCCTTTAATATCATTTGATCTTCTAAAATTTCCCAAGCTTAGCAGTTGTGTAAGTTAAACATTCATTTTTAATTTTTTTAGGAAATTAGTAGATTTTAGACCAATTATTTGACCGTCCTTCTGGTTGCAGTATTTCAGGCTTATATCGCATTTGTTGGAAGTGTACCCAGAGAAGGTCGTTCTATTGGCAAAGGAGGCTTTTGCTCAAGTAATTGCAGCTCTTGATTTTGGTATTCAACACCAGGTACGTTTAATTTTCCTCAAAATGCCCTATTACTAATAAATTAGACATCAGCACAGTGAAAGGCAAAAGATTAGTTGATTGTCTTTCTTCAAAAGGTGACAAGCGAGATAATAGAGTTTAATTGATTATCTTTCTAAAACCAAATACTTGGAGTATAATTTTTGTTGCAGGAAGATCTAGTAGTGGGGTTGTGATAATTGATGATCTCTCGGGTCTATTATTCAAAGTGATGGTGAAATAGATAGGAATGTTATTAGTAGAATTCAAGTTGGATGGTTAAAGTGGAGGAATGCATTAAGTCTATTGTGTGATAGAAAAGTGCTATATAGACTCAAGAGAAAATTTTATAAGATGATGATGAGATGCAATGCTTTATAGCACAGAATGTTGGCCAGTAAAATAGAAGCATAAAATTAAGTATTACAAAGGTGAGGATGCTCAGATGGATGAGTGGTTTTATACTTAGAGATCAAATGAGAAATGAATATATACCAGATAAGGTTGGAGTAGCTTTAGTGATAAATAAGATTAGAGAGAGTCATCCTAAACCTTAAACCCTAATGATGAAGGACTCAATTGAGATTTTATAGTTTCATCGTCTCGAGTTATCATAGTCTCTAGTTTGTTTAGTCAAAGATGGTAGTCGACTTAACCCAAATGAAGGATCATTATCAACAGTCATGGGATGTATCGTCTAAGTGGATTTTATATATTTGAGGTGAATGTTTGTCTAAGAGAATACTTTTAAATTGACATTAGCTAACAAAGGATTAAATGCTCTATCAAGTGTATTCTATGATTCTTTGTTTAGGGGATTTATGACATGGGAGAATGTATGGGCTCTAAATATGATTTTAATTTAATGGTATCTTTTCACATTGAATCACTCTGTTAGATGGCCTTGAACATTACTACTTTTTCATGTTGCTATTTGATGACAGAACTATATAGTCAAAGGATAGATATCACATTATTATTAGCATGAAGCTTTTGAGAGTGATTATAGAGGTATGCCTACCATGATATTTACTTTTTGTGAGTTGAGGTTAGTGTTTGGCTTATCACCCTCGACAAACGATTGTAAAAAATTTGATGAATTGATTTACTATTAAGTTTTAAGTGATAAACTTTCACTTGAATATTTCTTTAATTTTGTAATTTTTTTTTTAATTTATCAAGTTTAAACCTTGGATGATTTTCACTAGGACTTAAAATATTTTGATAATAGTTTCCCATCTAATTGAATTTTTCTTTTAACACGACTATCATCAAGGTATTTGAATGATTTCATTTTAAAATTTTTGATTTTATCAATTCTTCTTATTTGTCAATAGAGGATTTAGTTAGTGATTTGCATGTAAGTTGAATTTACTTGAGAATTCATTACGTTATAGACATTGTCAACTCTACTTTGCATGTATGGGGTCGAGTTTATAGGTTGAATTTGCTATTATACTTAATTGGTAGAATAATGTGAGTTTTTCTTTTAAAATGAATTTTATTTGTAAGATCCCTTGAAGACTATATGCAAATGAAAAATGAAGATGATTTTTGTTGGTCTTACAATTGAGTGTCCGAGAGTAGATTTGTTTAACTAGGGAATCTATTTGTAAATAAAATCATAATTTTTTTTCAAGAGATGGTGATTTTTTCAACTCCAATCCTAAGAAAATGGAAGATCAAACTTCAAAAGATGGGGCTCACGACCTCACCATGTAAGTACGACATCACAAAAGATTTCATTCATGTTTTTAAGCTGAATTTTTTCATAAATGGGTTTGAAGGTCGATATCCTAAGCTTTGACAATATTAGTGGCTTTATAAGCTTCCTTGTTATTTAGGTGAGTAATTGGGTATTTCAATAAAACAATCAAAATGCTTGATGATTTTTAAATCTCAGTTATAAGCATGTAAAAAATATTTTCGACCAGCATTTTCAAAAATAAAAAGTTTTATTATAAAGGTAAGCTTAAACGTAAAAGCTCAGAATATCAAGAAAGATATAGAGTGGACTATAAAGATTCTACAAAAGGAATATGTGATGCAAAGAATTCAATATTTAGTAATTTGTGTAATAGATTAGATATTAAAGAGGGCAAAAGATGCATGTATAAATTATCCAAACAAATAGATATGACAAGTATAAAATTAATTCTAGTGAAATGCATTAAGGATTAAGATCAAAAAGTATTTTACTTAGAAGAGGATATTAAATTTATGTGATGAGATATATTGATAAATTTTTTAATGAAGGTTGTGAGAAAATAATTGACTTTAATGATCTTAGTATCCTAAATAAAAAATATAGATTTTTTATTTTTATCGTCTTATTAATAACTTCAAAGTTAGAGAAACTTAAAAAAAATGAAATGTGAACGTTGTAGGACCTAAGTAATGATATTCCAATAAGAATATGAAAGTGCTTAGAAGATCAAAGAATTTTTTGGTTTACTAAACTTTTTAATATTATTTTAAAGAGTAAAAATATGTCAGATAAGTGAAAAAAATAGTTTGTTGATTCCTATTTTTAAGACTAAAGGTGGTGTATAAATGTGTGTAAATTATAGAGGGATTAAGTTACTATGCCATACATTAAAATTATGGAAGAGAGTAATTGAGCAAAGGTTATGACGTAATACAAAAATTTCTCAAAATCAATTTGGATTCATTCCAGGTAGGTCTGTTATGGAATGTATATATTTGTTGAGTGGTTTGATGGAAAAGTATAGAGATCATAAGGAGGATCTACATATAATATTTATTGATTTAGAGAGCATATGATAAAGTACTAAGAGAATTTCTTTGGATGGTTCTAGAAAAGAAATGAGTCAATAGTGCATATATTCAAGTCATTAAGGATATGTATACTATAATTGTTTCTAGCGTTCAAATACAAGGAGGATTGACCAAGTATTTTCTCATTTCAGTTGGACAACATCAAGGGTTGACTTTAAACCCATAACTTTTTTCCTTAATTATAGATGTTCTTACTAAAAATTTATAGGAAGATGTATCTTGGTGTATACTTTTTGCTAATAATATTCTTCTTATTGATAAGACTAGAAAGAGAGTTCAAGAAAAACTTAAATTATGGAGGTCAACCTTAGAGTTTAAAAGCTTTCATTTGAGTACATCTAAAATGAATACATTAAGTGTAATTTTAGTAGTAGTAGATATAGTAGTGGGATTGTGATAATAGGTGATCAAGTCATAAAAAAGAGTGAATGCATATCTTGGGTCTATTGTTCAAAGTGATGGCGAGATAGATGGGGATGTTATTAGCAGAATTTTTGTTAGATGGTTGAAGAGGAAGAATGCATCGAGCCTGTTGTGTGATGGAAAAGTACCGCTTATACTTAAGAGAAAATTTTATAGGAAGGTGGCGAGACTTGTAGTTATGGATTAGTTTTAAGCTCATATCTTTTTGCTTTAGCCATTGATGTTCATACTAGATAGTTACAAGAGGATGCATCTTAGTGTATACTTTTTGTTGATGATATTCTTCATGTTGTTAAGACTAAAGAGGAAGTTCTAGACAAACTTGAATTATATAGGTCAACATTAGAGTCTAAAAGCTTTCGTTTAAGTAGATCTAAAATCAAATACATGGTGTGTAATTTTAATTGTAGAAGATCTAGTAGTAGGATTGTGACAATAGATGATCAAGTCATTAAAAAGAGTGAACATTTTAGATACCTTGAGTCTTTTGTTTGAAGTGACGGTGAAATAGATGTGTTTGTTATTAGTAGAATTCAAGTAGATTGAAGTGGAGGAAAGCATCGAGTGTACTGTGTGTTAGAAAAGTACTACTTAGACTTACGCGAAAATTTTATAAGATGGTGGTGAGACTTGCAGTGCTTTATAGTGTAGAATTTTTGGCTACTAAAAGAGAACAATAAAATTAAGCTAAGCATTTCAAAGATGAGGATGCTCAGGTGGATGAGTGGCTTTACACTTAGGGGCTATTTGGTTGCATGCATTTAGAGTGTAAAGTAATCCGAATGCAGGGAATCTAACTTTTTGAGTGTTTGGTATGATGCAACGTAAAATTTCAATGTATTTGTAGAGATTTAAATGCATTGAATTCATTAAAGTGGGTGTGAATTACCGACGGAGAATTCCAAATACACCACAAAGAAAGTGTTATGATTGCCGCCAACCGCCGATGCTGAGGCGGTCGGTGATGGCGGTGGTGCATGACGGTTGGCCACCGGTGGCCGCAACCTCCCACCGCTATGACGCCGTCCGCCATAATCTCAAAAATATTTTACATTATATTTATTTTACCAAAAAAAAAAAGAAATTCATTTATTTATAGAGTTTTCAACTAAACAAGTTAAAGTAATTCAAATACAATGTATTTTTTTACACTGCATTCAGTATACTTTGCACTCTAAATGCAGGCAACCAAATAGCCCCTTAGAGATAATGCAAAATGAATATATATGTGAAAAGGTTGGAGTAGCTCCAGTGGCAGATAAGATTAGAGAGTTTTCTTAGATGGCTTAGTCACATAAAACGTCGGTCATCCGATTACTAAGTTAAGAGAGTAGATGCATTATATTTGATATGTGTTAAGAAAGTTAGAGGTTGAACTTAAAAGACTTGGACGAGGAGTATAAAAAATGGTCTTATTTTTTCAAATTAAATGAGAATATGATACTTAATAGGACACTTGTTGTTGATGTTGTTGAGACGTGCAATACTTTATGGCATACAATGTTGGCCAGTAAAATAGAGGCATAAAATTAAACTTAGTATTGCAAAGATGAGGATGCTTAGGTGGATAAGTGGTTTTACACTTAGACATGAAATGCAAAACAAATATATATATGTGAAAAGGTTGGAGTAGTTTCAGTGGCAAATATGATTAGAAAGAGTCTCCTCAAATAATTTGGTCACATATAACCCAATTAGGAGAGTAGATGTATTAGATTCGGCTTATGTTAAGAAAGACATAGATAGACCTAAAAAGACTTGGTTAAGAAGTGTAAAAATGGCATTATTGTATTAGATTCGGCTTATGTTCAAATACAATGTATTTTTTTTACACTGCATTCAGTTTACTTTGCACTCTAAATGCAGGCAACCAAATAGCCCCTTAGAGATAATGCAAAATGAATATATATGTGAAAAGGTTGGAGTAGCTCCAGTGGCAGATAAGATTAGAGAGTTTTCTTAGATGGCTTGGTCACATAAAACGTCGGTCATCCGATTACTAAGTTAAGAGAGTAGATGCATTAGATTTGATATGTGTTAATAAAGTTAGAGGTTGAACTAAAAAGACTTGGACGAGGAGTAAAAAATGGTCTTATTTTTTCAAATTAAATGAGAATATGATACTTAATAGGACACTTGCTGTTGATGTTGTTGAGACCTGCAATACTTTATGGCATACAATGTTGGCCAGTAAAATAGAAGCATAAAATTAAACTTAGTATTGCAAAGATGAGGATGCTCAGGTGGATAAGTGGTTTTACACTTAGACATAAAATGCAAAACAAATATATATATATATATGTGAAAAGGTTGGAGTAGTTTCAGTGGCAAATATGATTAGAGAGAGTCTCCTCAAATAATTTGGTCACCGATACTTCTCAAAATATGACCAATAAAGACAAATCTTGATGCGAAAGATAGATTTTGAAATAAAACCGATCGAGATCAAGACTTGAAATATCATCGGAATCTTTGGGACATCAATTAAATCTCAAAATAGATCTCAAATATGGAGTGTTTATAGTCAAATCGAAGGCTCGACGAGCGGATCTAACGAGCCTAAGATCTCATAATTCGAATTTCATTTGGGCATCCAAATGCTCAAAATACATCAAATAATCAAGGAATCATCCTCGAGTCCGATCGGGGAGTGGTACCGCTTTACATGAATTTATAGAACGTCCTCCTCCCATCTATAAATAGACCTTCATTCCTCACATGAAGAGGTGCCAAGTGAAGAACAAAATGAAGGAAGAAGAAGAGGAAACAAGTAAGAAAAGAAGAGGAGGAGCCACCGCCGACGAAATATCAACCACCATAGGACCTTCATGCTAATGTTGTTAAATAAACAACTATTACAATGATATATATGTATATAAATTATAACTTAGATTGCAAAAGACATAGTGGAAGCTTTTATGTGGTTTTTTCTCTCTTAGAATAAAATATTCTATATGCTTTAATTAATAATTTCAACAAGGCTAAAACTTTCATTTCTAGCAGATTTTCTAGCATAATACATATAACCAATTAAAGAGTAGATGATTAGATTCGCTTATGTTAAGAAAGACAGATAGACCTAAAAGAAAGAAGTGTAAAAATGGCCTTATTGTATTAGAATTAAATTAGAACATGGCATTTAATAGGACACAATGTAGATAAGGATTCATATAGTCGACCCTACGTAGTGCGATTAAGTCTTGTTGCTGTCTCAATATTATGCAATGTCATCAAGATACACTTAGCATTACAAAAACACATTAGGTTTGGATGATCAGTACCATTAAGTGCTTTTTATTATTCATTTGGCTCATCAACCTATCAATGCCAATGGGTTTACTCAAATTATTGATATCATCATGTTGATGTTGATAAGGTTTCATTAGACTTTTAAGTTTAGAAATTTTACTAAAAATAGTTTCATCACACCACTTAAAGAAATTACATTGCTCATTGGGAGTGTACTGTTGCTCATGATAGTTATTATCGCTCATGAGAATGTTTTGTCCCTCACAAGAGTGTACTGTGACTCAAGACTTAAAATGATTTTTATTAACTATTGACTTACGCACCATTTGAAGCACTTTGCATCCAATGATGTGCAATAGATGAGTTGTTTTATTTAACAATCATTCACGTGAATGCATAGTTAAAATATAAGAGCCTGATGTAGCAATCGTTCAAACATGTTATTTTTTATTTTGAATTCATTAATACTAGCATTATTTCTACTTGTGTGTGTTGATTTGTGAATTTAGTTATGAATGTTCTGAGCTTTAATGTTTGTTAAGCTTTTAACATGTTGCACACAATTTGTTTTGATTGAAGTGGACCCCATAAGAGATTCATCTTCCGTCTATAAATAGGGATCTAACTTAGTTCTTTTTTTTTTCCTCAAGTTTGATTTAGCTTGAAGCTTTTAGATACTCCAGTGAGTTCTTAGTATAGTTAAGGAGTTTCATGCTTATTACCGAGCTTTCAAGTTTATCACCAGTTCTTTGTAAGTCTATTCTCATGTTCTTGTTTTGGTTCCTTTCAACAAATTCAACATGGCTTTTATCTAATTTTTTGACTGTTCCATTCTGTCATTTTGCATTTTTATTTTCATTTTAATTGTGCTATTAGGTCTAGAGTTCTCTTTTCATTCTATTTTTTATTATTTTTTATTTTATGTTTTGTTCACTATGAATTTCAGTGCTCTCTGGGTGTCTCCCCTTCATAGGAGACATCTACAGGAGTGTCAAGCCTGCTCACCATATTTAGAAAGGTATGTATGGTTTGTGTGAAACATCATGGCCAAGTCTTCCATTCCCACCTTGTTGAAAAGATGAGTATAGGTTTTTGTGTACTTGCATGAACATTTTGTAAGGATTCCCCTGTTGCATCTTGTACTGGTACTTATTTGGTGGTATGGGTCTTCAACTCTCGTTGTGCTAAGAAAAACTCATATGGGTCTTTTCCCTGTCATGTTAAAAAAGACATGATTCTCTTGCATGAAAAAGTTATGCAAACAATAGACTTTCCCTTTGCATCAGATTGATCAATCTTCACTGGTACTCAAACACTATGCGAGTGACTTGCTTTTTGCATTAAGCCTTTGTGTGAGATATGTGGATGATCATGAGGCGGTGGCTGTGCAACATTTCAACTATATTAAATATGTAATAGTTTGTCTTTTTTTTTCATCTTTTATTGCTCTGTTTGAGCTATAAAAAGAGAGGGGGGATGGAAAAAAACTCCGAAACTAAACTACTATTAATATCATGTAAACATTATGATCTTTGTTAACTCTTAACTATTTCTTAATACTAATTCATTTGGCAATATTTTCAAGTTACTTATTGTGAATTCATATGTTGGTCGAACCTTACTGAGCACAATGATGGACCAATTTGGCCTGTTGTCCTTATCCCTCTCGCCAACCCTCGATGCATGAGTAAGGAATGCCATAGTGATTTGGTTTAAAATATACTGAAATGTCTTGAATATCACTAGTAACCTAGGCGGTGTGTTTTGGGTAATCATTATGATTGGACGTTTATTTTCTAATACCTGGGAGTGATAATTAAAAGAAAGAAGATAAATTCTGTCAAATTTCAAAATCTCTTGTTCAATAACGAAGGCCTTTTTGTTGCTGACAAATCTTTTGGCTAGTTTTTTTTTTCAGTGTAGATTATCTGAGGTGACAGTTAAGATTTTGGTTGCTTTCTCATTGTATGCCAGCATTATTCGCCTCCAAACCCCATTACTGGGAGTAAAAAAGGATATAGTGTATGCAGACTGAATTTATTCTTTTCTTGTGCAGGACGTTGATGCAGTTGATATGTGCTTGAGAGCAATTAACGCCCTTGCTTCCTATTTATTCCGAGAGAAAGCTGCTGGCAGGGAAGGATTAGCTGCACGTATGATAGATTCGAATGGGTCTAATGGGAGGTTACAAGAGAATATATCTAGTCATTTTCTTCGATCATTGCTGCTGTTAATTTTTTATGAAGACTTCAGGTTTGTGACTTTTAAAATGAGTGAAAATTCTGTCTGGTCTGGTTTTGTGTCTAAATGCCATCTTCCCATCACATGAGAACACATTCACAAAGATAACAGGTGGCAACATGTTGTCTGTTGTTAAAAGCTTATGCATTTGACCCATTCAGAATTGTTGCGCATAACATTGTTGTGACATACTTTTTGAATTGTATTTTGAACATTAATGTGTGCCTTCACTTTAAAAAGCAATTTGTATGATGTGCTTTTTTTATTTTTTTGGATAAATTTGGATTACAAGGTGAGCATTTGATGGTTGGATTCCATGTATAACACATAAACTCGTAAATTCAGGAGTTTATAACTCAAATTCGTGCCGTTCCTTAAGCTCCTTTGTTTTCATTTCAGGCCTTCGGTCTATAATTTTCTCTTCGTCTCTTGGAATTTATCATGCTTAAAGTTTAAATATCTACTCAAGCTAATTCTACTTTGTCTTAATAAAGCGTTGATTGTAGATATGATCCCATGAAGCTTGTGCGCATAATTTGCCAAATTTTCTGCAGTGCTTTGTGAGTTGTAATTTACCAAAAGAGTCGATGTTTTATAAACTAGATTAGGGTGAGTTAACCAATTCATCCTGCTGTGAACATTTTGACAAGAGAACTTAGTCACTGTTTATATTAGCTGGAGAAAATAATAGGAGCGAAGCCTGAGGATTGTGTGAAAGCCATTGCTGGTCATAAAAGTGAATGGGGCAGAAGGATGAGAGAGAATTTGACCTAAAATTAAAGGGTATAACCAAAAATGAGGGGTAGTGCAAAAAAAAAAAAGAAAATTTCTGTTGTTTGATTTCTCCAATGGAGTATGGGAATCTATGAAGTGTGAACGGTGTTAAACCTAAAAGCAAAGAATAGAGAAAAAATAGATTTTTGTGAACTTGGATTTGCCCAAGAGTGTATGAGAATCTATGGTGTGGACCCCAGGGAAAGCATCTAAAAGTGGTCAGTCCTCTTTCTGGGCAACAAATGCAACCATTCTAGTATAGTTTTGATGTGATTTGGAATTGATGACTATTGAGCTTTCTTTTTGACTGATTTTATTTGATTGCCAACTCAACGAGCAACTGCTCATGATGTTAATTCTGCTAAATACTATACAGCTCACCCTTAGGGGTGTTTGATACTGGATTTATTGGGAGATCTTGGCAAAGACGTTCCATAGATTTAATAAATTTTGAATTTAGTAAAGCCCGTAAATCCCTTTAAATCCCAGATTTAGTAAATCCTGTTGGAATGTTGATTTGTGGGATTTACACAAACTGAAGGGTGTGAAGGAATGTGGGAGGAAGACAAGGGTTACCATCGCAACGCTCTGCTTCCTGTAATGGAGCGAAAGGGGGGGAGAAGAATGACTGTTTCAAACTCTAGAATCCTGTCAAAGCCTTGGATAATGATCTCCCGTCTAGGCTCGTGTTACCACCATAGATTAGATTCATAGTTGACTTCGCTTTATAGAAGTTTTTTCAAAATGGTTTTTTACTTTTATAATTATTTAAAAAGCATCAATCTTTGTAGTGTGCGGTAAAGACGTCTTATTGTGGTAAAGTTTTATTCTAATGGAGACATCTTTGTATTTGTGTTCAGTCTTATGGTTCACGGCTTTTATAGTGTAGGTGGGTATAGTCCAAGATTGAAAACGCCTCTAGTGTGAAGTTTTGCTCATTTATAGCTTTCCTTGCAGGATCTTAACTTTGGAAGCATCTGCAAGGATTTATTGGGCTTATGTCTTTTGGTTGCATTTCTTAATACTTTGTTTTATTTGAGAGAATTGAAATGAAAGAAATGAAAAGGAAATCAAAATGGAATTTGATTGAAATTAGTTTTCACAGTTGTTTGCTTTTGTAGAAATTGTGAGGTAGATAGGAGTGTGCATTTTTTGGTTAAAATCGAAATCCGAATCAATCCAAACCGAATTTTTGAATTTGGATCAGTTTTATAAAATTTTTTTTGGATTTTGGTTTTGGATTTGGTAATGTTTAGTTTTTTGTTTTCGGTTCAGTTTTGAAACATCTTAATCCGATTAAATCAAAAATAGCTAAAAAATTGATTTTTTTTTCATTTTTTTAGAAAATTCTTATAAGAAAGTAATTTCAATGATAAATTTATATATTATTAGTTTCATTTGTTAAAGAGTTATTTGATTTTGTATGAAATGATTTTATAAAGTAATGTAATTAATGTGATTCTTTGATAAATAATTATTATAACAATTTATATTTTCAATTTTTGGTTTTTTCTAAACCGAACCGAAAATTCGAAAAAAAAATTTTGTTTGAATTAGTTCGGTTTATGTTATTGATTAAACGGATTCTAGATTTAAAATCGAACGATTTGACAAATTTTTAAAATCGATCCGTCCAAACTGACCAATTGCACACCCCTAGGAGCAGAGCATATTTTCTTTCTTGTTTTCTTGATAAAAATTTGAGTTTTTGTTTGCTATTGCAACCTTAACTTAAATTTAACTAATTTAGTTAAGTAGTAATAATTGATTAAATACTATCGTTGCTAGGTCTTAAGTCCCGGATAAGAAAAGTGGAGGGTTGCGTTAGGTAGTTGACTACCAACATAGAACTTGTCGAAAAATCATAACATGAATCCCTTAATACATTATATTAATGCTAGGGCATTCCTTGGAAGTGATGGACTGCATGGCTTGAATATAGTGAAAATGATGCAAGAAATATTGCATCAACACCTAGTTGCCACATTGTGGATGGATGCGGACAAAGAAGTTAGTCCATAGAATTAAAATTAGGATAAAAACTTAGAATATAAGTGCTCTTATGGCTAACTTAATATAGTTTAGGTTTTAAATTTTAATATTCATGTAGGAGTTGTACTCAAAATGGTGTAGGTGTGATTATAGATAATAATTTGAAGAATAATATTATGAAAAGTAATAAGATTGGAGATAGAATTATAACTTTAAAGATTGTTATTGATGTTAACATTATTAATGTTATAAGTGTTTATGTTCTTCGAGTAAGTTTGGATGTCTGCTCAAAAGAAAATTTTTGGAATAACCTAGAGAGATTAATACGATGAATATCTTTTGAAAAAAGAGTATTTATTAGAGGAGATTTAAATGAACATGTTGGTAGATTGATAAAAGATTTCAAAAGCATTCATGATAGTTAGAATAACTAATGAAGAAGGTAGGACTATATTGGATTTTGTTGTAGTTTATAATTTTGTAATTGTTAATACTTTATTTAAGAAAAAATATGAGCATATTATCAGTTATAAGAATGGATCTAATAAAATGCAAATTGATTATTTTTTATTAAAAAAAATATGATTTAGATTGTAAAGATTGTAAGGTCATTCTTGGTGAAAGTTTAATCACTCAGCATTGGCTACTAGTTCTGAATTTTAAGATAAATGATTAGAAGATGAAAAATAAATAGAATATAATTCAAAGATTAGGTGGGGTACTTAAAGAATACTAATAAAAAATATTTTTAAAAATAAGCTACAAGACATTAAGTTTTAGGATGTTCATAAAGAAGCTAATGTGAGAAATAATGAGTGAGATTAAGCAAGTTGCAAAAAAATATGTTTAGAGAGTAAAAAAAAGCTCTTTTTAATAAAAATAGTGGGTGGTAGAGTTAAAATGTACAAGAAAAGATAAAAAATAAAAAAAATTTATTATAAAAATTAATTTAGATGTAAAAGCTTAGAAAATTAGAAATATTTAAAGTAGCATATAGGAATTCTAAGAAAAGTGATTTATATAATAGATTGTATATTAAATAGGATGAAAGATGTATGTATAAGTTAGCTAAGTAAAGTGATAGGAAAAGTAAAGATTTAATTTAAGTGAAGTTCATTAAAGATGAAAATCATAAATTATTTTTCTCAAAAGAGGATATTAAACATAATTTGATGAATTATTTTGATAAACTTTTCAATGAAGGTTGTGAGTTGACTTTAGCGACCTTAATAGTCTAAATAAAAATAGAGAATTTTGCTTTAATTGTTGTATTAATAAAATCAAAGTTGAAGAAGCTTTAAGGAAAATGATGTGTGAAAAAACAGTAGGATCTGATGAGATTCCAATAGAAGTGTGGAAATGCTTAGGAGATTAAGGAGTTTCTTAGTTTATTAATTTTTTTTAATATTATTTTAAAGACAAAAGATGTTTGATAAATGGTGAAAGAATTTGTTGGTTCTAATTCTTAAGAATAAAGGTGATGCACAAGAGTGCAAATTATTGGGGAATTAAGCTAATGTGACATACACTAAAATTATGAGAGAGTAATTGAACATAACTTACGTTGTGATACAAAAGTTTCTCAAAATTAGTTTTGGTTTCATGCTGGTTAAGTCTACTATGGTTATATATTTGTTGAGAGGTTTGTTGTAGAAGTATAGAAAGAGGAAGGAGGATTTACATATAAAATTTGTTGATTTAGAGAAAGCATATGATAAAGTTCTAAGAGAAGTACTTTGGAGAATTCTAGAAAAGAAAGGAGTTCATATTGTTTATGTTGAAATCATTAAGGATATGTATATTAGAGTTGTTACTTGTGTTCAAGCACGAGGATTGAACAAGTATTTTTCTATTTCAGTTGGATTACATCAAGATTAAGCTTTAAGCCCGTATCTTTTTGCTTTAGTTATGAATGTTCTTACTAGACATGTACAGGAGGATGCACCTTGATGTATGTTTTTGGCTGATGACATTCTTCTTGTTGATAAAACTAGAAAGGGAGTTCAAGAGAAACTTGAATTATGGAGGTCAACCTTAGAATCTTAAAGGATTTCATTGAAGTCGATCTAAAATCAAATATATGGAGTGTAATTTTAGTGGTGAGGTTGTGACATTGGGTGATTAAGTGATAACATAGAATGAATGTTTTAGGTATCTTGGACTTGTTCAAAATGATGATGAAATAGATGGGGATGTTATTAGTAGAATTCAAATTGGATGGTTGAAGTGGAGAAATGCATCTGACCTGTTGTGTGATAGAAATTTACCAGTTAGACTTAAGGAAAATTTGTATAAGATGGTGATAAGATTTGTAATGGTTTATGGAGCAAAATATAGGCCAATAAACCGAACCATAAAATTACGTTAAGTGTTACAGAGATGAGGATGCTGAGGTGGATGAGTGGCTTTATTCTTAGAGAGAAAATGTGAAATGAATATATATGTGAAAGTGTTGGAGTAGTTCTAGTGGTAGATATGATCTGAGAGAGTTGTTTTTGATGGTTTGGTTGCATAAAATGTTGGCCATCTAATGACCTAATTAGGAGAGTAGATGTATTAGATTTAATCTATGTTAAGAAAGTTAGAGGTAGACCTAAAAGACTTGATTAAATTGTATAGAAAAGAATTTTATTTTATTAGAATTAAATGAGAATTTGACACTTAATTGAACCCCACATGGTGGGATAAAAGCATGTTGTTGTTGTCCTAATAATTGATTAATTATTTTTTTAAATTAATTTTAATTAAGTATTAATAATGATTTATGGATATGTCATTAAAGTTAATTATAATTTACTGAATATAATTATAGTTTAATATTTAATTGATTTCTAATACTACTAATGATTAATTGTTATGTTATCATAAAGTAATTATAAATTTAGAAATATAATTATAGTTCTTATAAGTTTGATAGTTGACTTATTTTAACTTATTTATATTATTACTTGAGTCAACCACTTAAATCTCAAATTACTTGTCAAGCTACTCAAAACTTAACAAGATTTACTAAGTCCTATGCCAGTTACTTTTTTAGATTTATTAAATCATATTTGAATTAAATACAATCCGTTACCAAACACCCCTTAACATTCTTTGTGCAATAGCATTTTTAGTTTTAGTAGTTTTAGTTAGTATTTTAATTGTTAAAAGTATATGCTATTTTGTTTTTAAATTACATTGCTTGATGTTCCTCACATCTCTCGATTTTCACAAAACGTGTCTTTCACATATTATATGCTTCAAAGCTACAAATCCCCTTTAGTGCTTTGTTTTGAATGTTACATATTGACGACATTGCTAGTATTGCATTTTTAACATGGACAAGGAAATGTGACTGCTTGGTTTCTCTGTATTCTAATTACCATGTTTTTTAATGCTCATGTAGATTATTAATGCATAGGTACTTGTGCTATATCTCTACTTGTGTCGTGATTCTATTGTTTACACTTGTCTAAAACATCATGCAAATAAACCAATATCCCGGGAAATGGTTATTCACTTCTATTGTTTGTTAACTTATATTGTTTATTTTTAGTTATTGCATGTGTATGATGACGATTCCTAGGAGAATGGATTGTGATCTCTAATTTGGTTTAGTTCTATATATTGGGTTGTTTCAATTAAACCATTATTCAGAGTTCATTAGTGGGCTAGATTCATTTTTGGGCTATTATTTTTGGTTACTGTTTTAAAAAAAAAAAAATATTGGCCTGGTTATTGTATCACCATTTCTATTGGATTGTCATATGGATGCATTTTGGAGTGTGACTTTTAATTTGTATGTAATTTGAACAGCAGATTTCTCTCATGACTAGGGGGTTTCATTGATTGCATGATTTCACATGTGATCCTCCAAGGATTTTCAATGGATTAAGATGTTAGTTACATTGGCTGATTTTGTTGTTTGAGGGAGAATTTTTATGATTATATATAGATGATCTAAGATATGTAGTTAAAGCTTTTGCATTATTAATGTTTTACCATTTCAATTTTGAGTGTGAATTACATGTGATACTTTTGAGCTTGGTATAGGTGTGATTACTTGATTTTGCACAATGTCAACTCTTTGTAGTACCATGAGCTTTGATCTTCTTACTCTAGTATTTTCATACGTGTTCTTATTTTATTTAATGGTTCGATATTAGCTTATTAATGTTATTGACAATTTACAATTATAAATGGCAAGTTGAATTATTTGGTGACTTTTTGTTACTCAATTTTCTCTACATTTATTCAATTATAAAAGGCTTTTGTTTAAGGGAGATCTAAAACCAAATATATGGAGTGTAATTTTAGTTGTAAAAGATTTAGTGGTGGAGTTGTAATATTGGATGGCCATGTGATAAAAAAGAGTGAATATTTTAGATATCTCGAGTTGATTTGTTCAAAATGATGGTGAAATAGATAGGGATATTAGTAGAATTCAAGCGGATGGTTGAAGTGGAGGAATGCATCGGACCTGTTGTGTGATAGAAAAGTATCGCTTAGACTTGAGGGAGAATTTTATAAGATGGTGGTAAGACCTGTAATAATTTATTGAGCAAAATGTCGGCCATTGAAAGAGAAGCATAAAATTAAGTTAAGTATTGCAGAGATAAGGATGTGTTGGTGGATGAGTGGATTTACACTTAGAGACAAAATGTGAAACGTATATATGCATGAAAAAGTTTGAGTAGCTCCAGTGGTAGATAAGATTTTAGAGAGTCGTCTTAGATGGGGTTTGGTCACATAAAATGTTGGTCATCTAATGACCTAATTAGAAGGGTAGATATATTAGATTTAAAGGTTGAAAAGGTAGTATTAAGAAAGATTTGATTAGGTAGATAAAAAAATTATTTTGTTGTCTTGAGAATTTAACACTTACATATTCCTAAATTGAGCTACCTGCTTGGTTTCACTATGTAGCCATGTCACTTGATTTAGATAATTTTTTTCATTGAAAAATTATGTCTAATAAGTGATGCGAGATTGATGAAATGAAATTACTAAACAAAGTAAAATATATAGAATGAGCATTGAAAGAAAGGGGAAAGGACGAGATGGAAACTTATTTTACATTCACAGCAATTAT
This sequence comes from Cymbidium sinense, assembly GCA_021442155.1. Lineage (NCBI taxonomy): Eukaryota > Viridiplantae > Streptophyta > Magnoliopsida > Asparagales > Orchidaceae > Cymbidium > Cymbidium sinense. The sequence goes on from CM038232.1 coordinate 74,922,207, forward strand.
AATACTTTTAAAAGAAAATGTCTCTTATGTTTTAATCATTTGCTTGATGAATTTAATTCATTAATATAAGGTATTATAATTGTTATTAAATACATGAACAAATATGATGAGTTGTTATTGTGTTTTGAGATCATTGATGATCCTAAAATCACACTTTTTAGGTTTAGAAATGGACCCTAATATTAAAGAGAGATGACGACTTATAACATTAGACTTTTAACAAATGCTTAAATTTTCTACCTATTATAGTAGTGCATATTTTTATTAAAGCAACCAAATTTCATTATGTTGCATCTACTTTATTTAAGAGCGACTACTCTGCAATTTATTACTATACCAAAGGGAAATAAATTGCCTTTATATTTAAGTCTAGCGTTTCTATTCAATTGTTCATTTGCTAGTGTCTTTGTGAAAACCTATATATAGATGCGAAGAACAAAAAAAATGAAAATAATAATTTTAACGATGATTATGATGTTGATTGAGAGGTTTCTGATTATGATGATGCTTTAGTTGTTAATTCTTCAAATACATGCTTTGTACTCATAGCTACTCCGAAATTTGTATTTGATTGAAAGAGTATTTACATTTTTAAACCTATATCAATATTGTGTGAAGATTTGCAAGCTTATGTCTGATGGTGTGAATTTTATCCATTTAATTGGAAACGTGAACTACATCCACAAATATGTTAGTTTGAGTTGATAGAATTACTATTTATTTGTACTAGAGATGTCTAATTCTAATTCAATTAACTAATATTGATAAAATTTGGTATGATGTGCTGCCTGTTGATGTTGCTCATGTTATTTTGAGTAATCTTTGGTTTGTGATTTAGAAGTTGCTCAATTTAGAAGGTTTAATAAATATGTGTTCAGGATTAATGGGAGAGTGGTAGTTTGGAAACATTTAATGTCTAAGAGTATGTTTGAATTTATGTTTATGTGAGAACTTCGTGCTCCAGATCAAATGAAGAAATTTTTTTAAATTTTTAGTTAAAATATATTTAAGAAAAAGAGTATATAGGTAGGTTAATGTGCCATATATTAAAATTATGGGAGAGAATAATAGAGTATAGGTTATGACGTGATACAAAAGTTTTCAAAATCAATTTGGATTCATGACGGGTAGGTTTACTATAGATGATATACATTTGTTGAGAGGTTTGATGGAGTAGTATAGAGAAAGTAAGGAGGATCCATATAAGATATTTTGTTGGTTTAGAGAAAACATATATTAAAGTTCTAAAAGAAGTGTTTTGGAGAGTTTTAGAAAAGAAAGAATCAATATTGCTTATATTTAAGCCATCAGGGATATTTATACTCGAGTTGTGTTCAAACTAAAGGAGAACTAATCAAGTATTTTCTATTTCAGTTAGATTATCAAAGATTGACTTTAAGCCATGTCTTTTTTTTTGTTATGAATGTTCTTATTAGACATTTTCAGGAGGATGAACCTTGATGTATGCTTTTTGATATTCTTTTTGTTGAAAAAACTACAAAAGGAATTCAAGAAAAATTTGAATTATGGAGGTCAACCTTAGAGTTTAAAGGCTTTCATTTGAGTAAATTTAAAACGAGAGACCTGCAATGTTTTATGATGCAGAATGTTGGCCCATAAAAAAGCAACATAAAATTAAGTGTTATAGAGATGAGGATGCTCAGGTGGATAAGTGGCTTTACACAGAAACAAATTTGGAACAAATATATATGTGAAATGGTTGGAGCAGCTCTAGTGACATAAGATTAGAGAGAGTTGCTTTTGATGGTTTGATCACAAAATATCTGTCCAATTACCCATTTAGGAGAGTAGATGTTTTATATTCGGCTATTTTATGAAAGGTATAGATAGACTTAAAAAGAATTAGGTATGAAGTATTAAAAATAATTTTAATTTATTAGGATTAAATGAGAATATGACACTTAATAGGACACATTTGAGAAAAATGATTCATGTTGCCGACTTCAAATAGTGGGATAAAGTCTTGTTGTTGTTATGCTATTTATGTAAATATTAAAACATAGGTGTTAGATATGTAAATATGTAAGAATTGTGTTCTATGTATGTAAATGCTCTTTTATTTATTTTATTTTATTTTATTTTTGTTATTGCTGGTTATTTTATTTTATTTTTATTGTTCTTATTACAGGGTGGATCTTACTGGTTCAGCCGCTGATGCGCTTCTTCCACTAGTCCTATGCGAGCAAGATTTATACCAGGCATGTACTGTGTAGTCTTAGATATACTTCACGAATACTTGCAATCTTAAAAAGCTTCTTCCAACATTCACTTGCTTCATTTTCTTCTGCAGAGGCTGGTACAGGAATTCCTTGAGAAACAGCCCATCCCTTCTCTGCGAACAAGGATGGCAAATGCTTTCCATTCTCTCACAAGCTCAAACAACCTTTCATCTTCCCTCGACCGGCCCAATCGACACCGGTTTCGAAAGAATTTCCATGAATTCTTGACTCAGATCTCAGCCTTGAGGATCAAGTGAGTGACTCAACTTCTTTGTCTTGTGAATGAAAGTCTTCTCTTCTCTACTGGTCGTTCATTGGTGAATTTAATGATTTCTTTTTTTTTTTTAATCCAAGCACTCAATCTTTGACATCCAACTTGTGTGAAAGATTATGCTTTTATTGTAAAGAGTTTTGATGCTTGGTTGTGTTATTATTTTTTATATCTTTTGTTTTGAAAGATTGGGTTCTGGGGAAAGTTAGGATAGGAAGCTGCAAATAAGCTGAATTTGAGAGAGGTCAAATGTTGTTTGGCTCAGGGTTCTTATGTAAATGGGTCAAAAAAAATTTATTATTATTAAATTATTAAGTTGCACGTGAGTTATTCATAAAAGAAAGTCTTTGTAAGTCATGAATGCTAGAATATTAATTGCTATCTATATATTGGTTTACTTACATACATATATATATATATATATATATATATATATATATATCACATTATTTTTGTGCATTTAGATATCTCACACATAAAATTTGATATTTATATTTCTAATATAGGTTTAAGATCAAATAGTCAACTATTTATGAAGGATTAATTTAATCTATTAAATAGGAGGATCTTTGATTATTAGATGGATTGATCCTTCAAGTAATGAAAATGAGAAGAAGATAGGGTTTATTAGTTATTTATTTATTTTTATTTTTTATTATTTTAAAAATGTCTTGTAGTATTTATTATTTTTTATAATTTTTCATTAAATTTCAAATAGAATGATCAATTTGAATTTTGATCAAATAGTCAAGGGATCAAATTGATTTTTCTATTTAGTCAGATTAAATTGATCCTTCATAAATAATTGAGAGATCAATTTGATCCTAAATTTTTTGTAATATTTTATATAGGAATGAAAATGTGTATTGGCTTTTAAAATGATAGTGTGATGATGACATTTTTTTGTGAAGTTAAAAGATTTGTGTTATGTAAATGGCTCATAAACACATTAAAATGAGACTATGGATATTATATATATATATATATATATTTTTTTTTTTCTTCAGATTTTAGAGGAGCGTTCCCCTAGTTTAAACTTTTAAAGGTTGAAGAGTTGATTAGACGTTTCCAATGAAAATTTAAGGGCTTGTTTGGGATCATTTTTATTGTTTATTTATTTATATTTTAATTAAAAATAATATATATTTGATGGTAAAGATTGTATTATAAGTATAATTATTTAAAATATTTGAAAGTTTTGAGTGATTTAAACATGAAGTGATTTATTTTTAAAATTAAAAAATAATTTTAAAAATTATATTAAATAAATATATTTTTCTAAGTTGCATAAAAAGTATAATAAAATATATCTCAAATATGTCCTAATTTTAGGTAAATGTATTAATGAAATATGATAAAATTTATTTAAGAAATTTGTATAAGTATTATACAATTCTTGTGTGTATATATATAAATATTTTTTTAATACATAAAAAAGATATATTTTATTTTAAGATAAATATTGATAGTAATATTTTGATTTGATATAAGAGATTTATATGTTATTTATGTAAATATTAAAAATTAGGTGTTAAATATATAAAAATTGTGGAATTTGTATGTAAATATTTTTTTTATTTTGTTGTTCATTGTTGGTACTTTGAAAATCATAAGGTTTTTGTTATATACATTTTTTTAAGATTAAAAAAATTTAAGAGTATTTTTAATTTAGGTGAAATCTGTGATGCATGTGTATATGAATGCATGTTGGATTTTAAATTTTGCCAATGATAATTTTATGTAGTAATTATAATTAGCTTATAAATTAAGGAGATGTTATTTGATTTAATGGCTCGGTTTGTTTGAGTGGATGGTTGTATGTAGTAATTAGAATCATAGTAATATTTTAAGTGAGTTGCTTGTATTGGTTGAATATGAAAAAGTATTCTTTTTATGCTTTTAAGGAAGATTATTATGGGAGAAAATGCTTAAAAGGCTAAAAATATAACACATTAAAAAATGTCTTGAAAAGAAATCTCATCCATTAGACTATTATTAGATAATTGTGGAAAATGTGTAGAGTTCGAGGGAGGGAGGGTGGGAGGGAGAGAGCAATAAAGTGGTCATATGAAAAGAAATTATCAATATTAATGAATAAATATGTAATTTTAAGTATATTATTATATTTTAATTATTTGTTTAAGTTAGTCATTATTATGATTTAGTTTTCAAGTGTATATTAAATTATATGTCAATTATGCATGCCCTTATAAATCTCTTTTAATTTGGATTAAAAAGAATAAGGAGATCAACACATATTTCCTAAATGAGTGACTGATACTTATATTAAGAAAGAAGTAGGAGAGAAGGTGCATGAAAGATAAAATATGGACAAGCTTATGCCCTCCTCTAATGAGTCCTTGGCCTATTTCGATTAGTTGAAAGAGTATTTTTAAAATTTGAAAGTGGATGATTTTATCTATAAATTAGGTGTTGATTGTGACACATTGAAGAGTAAGAATAAGGAGAATAGTGGGGAGGTTCTTGTTATTAATTCAACTATTCATTTTGAGGTTGGTCATGAATTGATGAAAGAGAAGAAAATAGTCAAAAGTGTTTGCTATTGATTTTGACATTCAGATAAAGACTAAATGTAATGAGAAGAAGGAAACTAAAGATGTTAATCCATCTCTTTAGATGGTCAATAAAGATGATATAATGTTAATACATTGATAATGGAGGTGGATCAAGATGAAAAGTATCAAATTAAGGATTTCATAGTTCCATTAAGCAAGAGGCACATACTATTGAATCTTTGCACATTAATTCACTTTGTTTGATTAATAAAAAGTAGTTATTTTTATTTAAGGCTTATATGACAAGGTTATAGGCCAACTCTTAAGAAAGAAAGATTGAAGTGGTCAATATAAGCACAATGGGATTTTAAGAGTTTAACACACCCATGAATTTATTAGATAGAATGATCTTGGTGTCATAATGACTTTAATTATATGATTGTGTTGTGTAGCTCATTATTCTTTTAATATTATGTTAACAGAGGGACTTAAAGGTATAATGAGGGGAGAAAATAGCTATGGAACATTAAGAGAATGTGTGGAAATAAGATCTAGAGTAAATTCTAAATATCCAAGGTGTTTTAAGAGTTATGAAAAACTAAAATTAGGTCATCAACAGTCCTTTGTTTGATTGCTCTAGATATTTGATTTGAGATGTTGTAGCAACATGGACTAATATGTGGTCGAAGTGATTAAGAGATGAAAAGAGAAATCAATGAGAAGAATGAATGAAAAGATGATAAGAAGATACCTAGCTCTCCCACCAAAGAGAAGCAAAAGAACCGCACCAAGCTCCCACCTTTGACAATAAATTCTCTATTTTTTTCCAAAATACTTAATTTTTTCTCATTTACTTTAGTAATATTTAAGGGACTGTAAGATGTTCTATAATTTAAAATTGTAAATAATAAGAAGGAGAGAAAAATCAAATCTAGAAAAGAAAGAAGTAGAGTTAAATTACTCTAATTTCACTCAAAGAGTCTCTCACCACAAGAGGTGGCTCCCCTAAAAACTTCACAATCCAACCTAAGCCTCCTTTAAAAAAAAAAAAAATAATTCTAAAGTGTTTCATATAAAATTATATATAAAAGTTAAAATGTAAAATTTTGGATTAAGATTTTTAGTTTTAAGTTTTATTTTATATGAAAATTACGTTAAGTTCCATATAAAGGCTCTTATTGATGCTTGTTTGGTGATGATATCCTAGCCTTTGATCTATCATGAACACTTGGTCTTAATCTTATAATAAGTCCATCAAAGCTAGTTTGATATTGTGCTTCAAATTTGAAACAATCCCTTTTTATTTCTCTTTTTTAATAAAATAGTTTTCTAATATTTATTTATATTATGTGATTGAATTAAAGCTTATTTATGACTTTAAATATTATCTTGTTTACTTAATTTATGTTGACTTGAGGTTAATTAATTATATATTAATTTGATATTTATTAAATTGTTTGTTCATTTCAACTTGTAAAATTGCCCATTAATGTAAGAAGCCAAAAATGTTCATTTTTTGAGTTATTTTCCTGGCGTATTTAAGTTTTCAATTAATTACTTTAGCAAATTAAGTACAAGCCAAGCTTAATCATATTATAAATCTAAATAAGTCATGTACAAACATATACATGAAAACTCAAATCAAGTTTAAGCCAAATATGAATAACTTTAAGTATAGCATACCAAATGCAATCCATGATGTGCTCGACTTGTATATTCTCAATTACATCCCTACTTGACAAGTATATTGAGAATTATTGCATTTTTATATTTGCATTTTTGTTATAAATAATTAGAGCTTATCTTCTGACATAAAACATATCTGATACACATGCCTAGGGTATTCACCTCTATGAAAATTTTTTTTTTAAAGTTTTAAATGGAAATAACTAATGGTTAAGCAAGAATTGCTCTAAATATTGAATGTTTTATTAGCATATGAGTACTAGTGAAATGAAATTTTTAATAGGGTTATGAGCAATGCAATGATATTGGTAAGACTCAAGTCTTAAGAATTACATAATTTATTGATGAATTTTTTTGGCATGGATAATTATATGTTTGTGATCATTTTATCTAGGTTGGAATATAGGCCAAACATTGTTATAATATGTTTAATGAATTCCACTTGGGATTGTGCAAAGGAGCATTTAACTTTTTTTAGGTGAAAGTGGTTGGTTTGAATGCTCTCAATATCATTTTTTATGTAGTGAGCATGGTTAATCTTTTTATGTAGACTATTATATGATCAAAGAAATTTATTATGAAAATGTGTAGACATGACTTCAAAATTATATTCATTATATTTTGTAAGGTTGTAATGAATTGGTTAGATAAAGGGTTCATAATATATTTAATAATGTCTTTCATGTGTGCCAAATCTTTTTTTTTTTTTTGCACATCTTTTTAAGCCATTCAAACTATGTGATATGTAGCTCATAACTCTATCTTTGAGAAAATGTCTATGCTTAATAGCACATCAACCATTTCAACAACTCTAAGAATGAGATAGAAGTGAGGAATGGTAGTGCAATTAAGAGCTCAATAATTAATATATAAATGTCATGTTTTATTCTTTCTTTTTACTAACAATAAGGGGGTGAGTAGTAACTCATGCACAAATGAATGAAGTCTACCTCTAGAATAAGGGTAATGGTATGGACAAATATTAAATGGTTGAGTGTTTGGCTACAAAATAGTCGGTGTCTTCTTTTTTGTAGTGTGGCAAGGTGGTGAGCTATTATAATAAAGCATTAAATTCTTGTAAAATTGGTTCAATTAGTTCTAGAATACTAATTATATTTTTAATAAGCTCTATATCAATATTGGCATAATGGCAACTTGGAAGTAAGTGTTAATGGATCCTACTACTAACAAATTTTATAATTAGAGCCATTGGATATTATTAATGTGAAGATCCACTATTTCTTCATAATAGTTAAACCATAGGGATAAAGTTTGTAATAACATCATTGAGTAGTTGAAGTCATTAAATACTGCAAGATAGACTACTTTAAGTAGATGTTTGCTCATTAATTCCATCATAGTTAGTGTTATGGTATTTGTTGTGGTAAGAATGTCTATTAGGCCTTTTTCTTGAACTATCTTATTTAGTTTTCAAAAGTATTAGATATGGAGTAATTTTGCTAAGTTCTTATTGTAAATGTACTTCAATGGAAGTTAAATAATTGGACACCTTTATGATAGAGTGTATCTTCAACCATGTAAATTGCTAATGGGTTTTATCAGAGAAGATTGTTTGGGATAAGTTGGGGAGTGATGAGATACTTAATGTGAGAGTTGATTATTGAGTAGCTAGAGATTGGGGAGCCTAATAATAGCAACAAATTTTAAGATAAATTAAAATGAATTTGTGGCTACTAACTAACTCTTATCAATTGGAAGGGAGAAGTTGATGAACTAGAGAAATTGAATTTGATTAATATAATTTCTACATATCTCCATACTATTAATATAATATTATACTACACCACTAATATTTCATCCACATAAATGAAAAACCATTCTTAACTTAAACATATTTTTTTAGCAACTAAAATATATTTATTCCTCCATTTATTTTACATCCATAGTCAAATCTCTTCTACCTATTAGCCACATAAAAGTTCTTCAACTAGCTCAATATGCATCTCTCCTAACTCAATCACTTATGTTCCTTTGATGTGGCATCTATCTCCTCTTATGTTGCATCATAATTCATTAAGAGGCTATTTGGTTGTCTGATTTAGTAGTGAAATGTAAATGTAATATAACTTTTTGTGTTCATTCTATTACAAAATAAATGCAAAATGAAATTTTAGAACATTATAATTACATCAAATGGTATATTAATGGGTGTTTAAAATTATGTGAAAAGGACACCAAATGGATCTTAGAGGGGTACTTATTGAAATAATCCAGTATAACATCAAGGAATGATATACTACCTTAAAAGGTAAAGTTATCACCTTATGATGGACTCAATCATCTAAGAATGACTCTTAAGGCTGGGTTTATGTGCATCAGAGACTTTTTCACCTACTTTATATGGGTAAAATAAGTAGGGTTTATTTTAAGTCAGATTCTTGAGTTCCCTATAGGAGCAAGACCCCATAGTTAATTACATCTTAAAGGATGTGAATATTCTAAGAAAACTCTCAATTAAAGCTATCTTCTAACATCTTTATGGATTTCAAAGCTTGATATCAAATGATTGGTAATTTTGAAAATCAAATGAGAGAGCTCAAACAAGAAGAGTTCTTAAAGGAATCTAAGGGAAGATAAGTAGAAAGTATTTATGATACTAGAAAACCTATTAAGCATTTCAATCTATCATATAGTAAGACTTTATATTTTCAAGTAGAGGATTATAATTATTTGAGAGTGTGAAAATACATAAGAGATGAGGATTTACACCTGTATCATCTTTGATCTTAAATCTATAATGCTCTAGCACAAGCTAAAAGCTCGACCTAATTCTACTCAAGAAAAAATAGGATATGTTGATTCACTTCCACTAGCGAGAGCAAATCATTCCGACTCTTATGGACTTACAACTGCACTCTTATGGACTTACAACTGCCTTGAGTGACTACCAGTTAAAACCTTCAATACTTTAAACCCATGTGGCTAAATCTTATGAATGCAAGATGGTTAGATTGTTATTTATTAAGAATAGAAATCTAAGAGCTTGAACTCACTCCCTAAGAGCTTAGATCATAATTGGTATGAAGATATGTCCTAGACTAATGCAATAATATTACATATTTTATTCACATTGACTCATCAATTTGACTCAGGCTTGAGTGGACGAGTATTCCTATATGCATGATGAAATTAAATTATTGGTTAATATGTAAGAAGATTGTTTTTCACTCAAGGGGTTACTGCCAATGGTCCTACACTTCCTTTATCATGCAATGAGTGAAGATCCCATATATTTAGGGGAGTGCATTATTTGGTTTTAACCAAAAAAACCAAACTGAACCAAAGTTTTTGAGTAATTTGGTTCGGTTTTGAACTTAGTAATTTGGATTTTAGTTTTAATTAATGAAAACTTTGGTTTTTGGTTTTTAGATCGATTTGTTAAATAAAATTTTGGATGGAGCCAAATAAATCAAAATAATTATTTGTAATGCGGTATTATTAATTTATGTATAATAGGCTTATCTATTATACATTTATTTTTATTTATTTTTGAATACTTGTAGGTGCTTTTTTAGAGGATCATTATCCAATTTTTCAAAATATTTTAGTCTCATAATATGATAATATGATTCTATCAACTTCTAAGTTCAAAACATCATTCAAGTAAGTAAAAATTAGTTTTAAATATTTTGTTAGTGCATGAAGTAGTTAATTACATTTTTTATTATATTTATGTTATTTTTCTTATTGCTTGTTCATTATACAATAAAAAATTATGTAAATAATTTTTAAATGTAGCCAACTTAGGTTTATCCAAAATCAAACCAAAATAACCGAGCTAAATTATTATTTAGTTTGTTTGATTTTATATTTTATTTGGTTTGTTTGATTCAATATTTTTAGGAATCCAAAACCAATCGGTTTTAAAAATTTATCATCCAATCCATCCAAATCAACCAAATGCACACCCCTACATATATTTAAGGATGGAAAACAATATGAATGCATGATGTTATCCACATTTATCACAGACTTAATAGTTTCTAATTTTTTTTAGTTTATCAATGTCTAGGTTTTAAGGTGAGGTTGTGAATTATTAATTTTTAATTTAAGTTAATTTTAAGTTATGATAGAAAATGTAAATCCTAAAGAGCCTACTGAAATCTAGGTCATATACCAAAACATCACGCACTAATAAACCTAAGAAAAAAAATGTCATTCTTATTGTGCAAATAAAGTAAACAAATTAATCAATCAAATTAAAAGAATAATAAAAGGTTGGTGCGGCTAAGTTTTGTTATACACTCTAGAAAAGAAAAATAATGGGTTGTTAAGCTCAACCCTTATATACCCTAGATTACAATTATATGAATAAAATTAAAGCAAGTCATGTGGATCTTCATCTTCACTTGTCTTCCAAATCTTAGATCTTCCAAGCATCGTAGGACCTCCCAAGTATATGCCTTTTAGCTTCTACTCATCCTAAACCTCATGTCTTTTAATTCTATTTTATTATAAAAATTATATTTAAAATTTTAAAATAAATATTAATAGACCTAAAAAGATTGAGATTAGCTATAACACACATATGCACTAAGTAGTTATATATCACACAATTGTACTTAGCACTCATGGCTGTCATGCCCACTTGTCCTAATGGGCCATGTTTAAAAGAGTAAGCATCACATATAAATAAGAATATTTAACTTATTTTATTATTATAATGACCTCTTTAATTAAGTACAACCCCCTACATAAATATCATTAATCTAATAAATAATTTGCTACCTCTATACTACACAAGTAATCTTAACATCTAGTCTAAAATAATACACCACAAAATAGGAAAATCAATACATCACAACAAAACACTAACCCAACCTAAGTCTAAGATCAGTGACCTATCAATCTAATGTGTTTGTAAAAGCTAGTGTGGTGAGGCAAAGCTAAGCTTTAGTGTTTAAATTATGATTAAGAAAAGAAAATATTTAATTTATTATCATTGAGTGATTTTAATTTAAATGATTAATGATTTAAATATAAGTTCTTTTAAAATTTCATTTGATGTTTTGAATTATATTTATGAATTAAAAAAGGCATGAAGTTTAGTGACTCCTATTTGAATTAAGAACCACACTTATGCCTTACTATAAGGTGGCTAAACCCTTATGTTATTTTCACTTTGATTAAATATGACCCTCTTTGATACTAACTTAATATAAGAAATGATTTTATGATATATGAATCACGCTTATACTTCTTTATTAACTTAACTATGAGGAGATATGCATGCTTATGTTTTATGTGAGGATGAATATTTTTTCTTAAGTGTGGCTTAAGTCTACATTTAATATTTAGTAAATATCATGCATACATGGTATTCTTACTATCTAATGTTTGATAATACATATATGACATTATTAAACTAGGGAGTTGAGGTAACAAGATCTCCTTTGAACCAATAGTCCTATGCTCGAGTGTCCAATCTATATACCTTAAGATCGGCAAGCATATGAATCTACATGAATGCAACATGTGTGTGGATTTAATGTATGTGCATGATATGAGATGGACATCATATCACTATGTATATAATTTTAAAAAAGAAGAGAGATTAATATCATGATTCTTAAAATAATTAAAACTTATAACTATATGCATGTAATGATGTGCATTAATCTAGGCTTTAGGTATGGGGAATCACATATAATGAAACACATTCCACATCCATTAGACTTAAGGGAAGCATGGTTATTCAAGGTTTGATTTGCACTTAGGACATGTATTATTTAAAAGACTTAATTAAAGGTTATTAAAGTGAGTTAATTAAACTAACTAGATTTATATCTGAGTTTGATTCTTCTAATGTCATTCTCTATTAATTAAGAAATTCTAAGCTAAACTTTTTTTATTTTGACATTTTTCTAATTTATTATTTATTAAATATCAAAATTAGGCCAATTAATCCCAAAAATATAAATAATCACTAAAAATAAACCCTAAAATTATGTGGAAAATCTTATGCATGTAAAAAATAGAAAAATAATTGGCAAAAATCTTAAGTCATTTGGGCTTATAAAAAGTGATTAATTACACTAATTAAGATTTTAATAATTAGGTAATTACACTCAAAATACCCCCAAATCAATTGGAGATTTTGATTTCATTTACTAATTATCATCAAAATAAGCTCATGAAAGGTTCATTCATAATTTTTAGAGTTAAAGATAATTAATAATGAATTTCTTTGTTTTGCTTTAATTAATTGAATTATTTAATTAATTAAATACCCTAAACTATGATATCCCAAAATAATTATGATTGGAGATTTTAAATTTTTCTAAGGGGCTCTAATGTCAATCATTAATGATTGAACACCCGAGATCCATTTGGTTATTTTTTGTGATTTTTGAAATTAAAAAATTAAGGTAATTAATGACCTAGACTTATGAAAATCACAACCCTTAATTGCCTAATCAAATTGACTAAAAGTAATCATTAGAGCTAGGAATATCACAAGGAATGTCTCTCAAAAATTTCAAGTCAATTAGAGGAATAGTTAAGGGTTAATTTTAAAATACTCTTTTTCATTCAAACCCTAATTACTATTAAATTAATGGGTAAAATTGAAGTTTTTATTTTTTTCCAAAATTCTCCTCTATTTATGCTTTCTAGAGAGTATTTTATTTATATTTTAGATTTATTTATAAATATTTATGAATTTTAAAATTCTAGCTAATTAATATTACTTTTAACCTTAATTAATTGATTTACACACTCAGTCCTGGCGCAACCGCACTTTACATGCGTCGCTATGGGATTTGTAACAAATCTCGTATGGTGACTGACTCGAATGGAAGGCGCACGCTATTTCATCTCGAGCGTCAATCAAATCAAATGGCTTTGATTAACCTACAATTTTAATGGGATCAAATTAGAAATTCTAAAAGAGATTAATCATGCCTATTCATTCTAATCATATGGAATGGACGGTGCTTGATTCATCTTTCTCCTCTAGTGAGAGGCAAAGATCATCTGCCTTTTGCTACTTGATCCAAGCTAATTGGGCTTAGATTTGAGGGGGAAAAGAATGCAAACTGATGTAGGAGGGATTTCCTATCAATCTCTTTATATCTTGATCAAGCTAAAATGTGAGTTCACTTCTCAAAAAGACCAAAGGTCTTAAAGCTATCTATGATTCGAGAGGGATTACCTCGTTGGAGCTCAAGATTGGCGATTTGATGTATGAGGTAACTTCACTTTGAAGAAGTGAAGCCTTTCTAAGATGATGACCAATTGCTTCCTTGATGTTTGCTCTTGAGACCACACCACTACAAGCTTATTGAAGCTAGTCTATAATGGCCTTCCTATGCTTGGATCAAGTGGTTTTTTATTCATTTTGATTCGTTTGAGTATGAGGAAGGTGTGAGGAAGTTCAATTGGGTATGGGGATGAGTTTGGTGAGTTTGGCTGTTTGGGATGCTTGGGTTGATATGATGGTTGGTCTTACCCATGATGGGATACATGGGGAGCTCTAGGGATTTTAGGGACTGCCTTCGGGAGTGTTTGGAGGGCTGGGGAGGTGTACACCTCCCTCCCTATATGAAACACCCATTTGTGTTGGTTCAAGCCATGACAACCAACCAAGCAGTGAGCAGGGCCAAAGTAAACTTTAGACTAATGAGCTAGACCTCCTCTACTGGTGGAGGAGGCTGGTGGCTAATGGTGAAGAAGACAACCCACGGTTCAAGAGGTTGTTGGCTAGTGGGGAAGTGGACAGACCATGGTTAGTGAACCAAGGGCTATCTAAGGTGAGAGAGACCTCACCTTGGTTAACGATTAGATAGGTCAGTCTTAGGTCAGTTTGAGTTAGTTTGGGATAGCTCATTGTATGTTAAATTGGCTTAGCCAAAAGGAGTGGTTTGGCTTTATTATTCTTAGATTTTTTCTATTTGAAACTCTTGGTGCACTTAGTTTGGGCTCAACTGAGTTCACCTTAAGTTAAGCCCACTTGGGTTGGTCAAAGGATATATGAGGATGAGTTATGCCAAGTTTGGTTTGGTTTGGACTTAGTTTGCTTGGATTTGGCTTATTTGGGCTCATATAAGTTAATTTATTTTCAATTGGATCAAGTTGACCAATTGACCAAATTGGGCCCAAGGAGCTATGAGGTTGTGTTCAAATGATGATTTGGAACACACTAATGCAATTAGTTTGATTTAAGCTAAATGGGTCAAGTTGACCGATTTAATCAAATTGGTCAAATTGTGTGCAATTGGGAGTTAGTAATATTTTATTATTCATTTGGAGTTGATTATAGGCTTTGATTTGATATAATTAAGTTATGATTAGATTTTGATTCAATTTGACCATTTAGGCCAATTTGGGCTAAGTAGGCCAATTGGGTTGGGTTGGTTAAATTGGATTCAATTGACAATTGAAAGGTATTCAATAATCAATTTGAGACTTAATTGCAAGTGTCAATTCAATCCAATTTAAATGGGATCAAGAATTGGCTCAATTTGACTCTTTAAGTCAAATTCGGTCAATGGATCGAATTGGCTTAATTGGACTCAATTGGTGTTGGTGATGATTAATAATCATTTTGAGATTTATTATGACAACTAGTTTGATTCAATTTAAGTTAAATCAAAGTTTAGTTCTGACCCTTTAAGTCAAATTAGGTCAAATGGGATTATATGAGTCAATTAGCTAAATTGACATACTTTATTTTAATTGAATATTAAAATATGATCAATATTCATTTTGGAAGTGTTGTAGAAATTGGTTTAGTTTAATTTAGGTTGAATTGGAGTTTAGTTCAATTTGACCCTTAGGGTCAAATTGGTTAATTGACCAATTTGATTACAATTGATCAATAGGAATGTCCAAGTATATAATTAGAATGATTATGAATCTTTGAGTTGGCTTAATTTGGCCCTATAGGGTTCAATTGGGGTCAACTTGAGAGAAGTGAATCAATTAACCAAATTGAATCTTAATGAGGTCTCAATCAGGTCCAAATAGTAGTTATGGAATTTGGGTAGTTCAATTTAAATTTGCTTACGTCAATTTTGGGTTCATCCCTTTTAAGCCCAAATGGGTCATATCAAATCAACTTTGTCATTTGAGCCAATTGAACACTAATTGGGTGTGGTTTGGATAACTTTTGAATTTTATGTGACATGTGATCAATTGGGTTTGATATATGGAATTTAGTTTGGAATAGAGGTCATCGGGTCCCACCTAGACCGAGTCGGAGTTTGGTTTTAAGTTAAACCTTATAAATATTCTATATGACCTTGGGTTGGTGTCCCCCTAGTCATTAGAAGTGTCTTTTCTATAGGTGAAGAAAATTTAGTGCCAAGATTGAACCCTAAGTCTAAGGAGTGATGGATATCAACCTCACTAAAAGATAGGTCAACACCCATGTATTCCATTTATGCTCAAATTGAGCAAAATGAAAACTTGTGCATTCTTTATCCCTCTCCATTTGATGTTTTACAAAACCTTACCCATCTCTCTTGGTCACAAAACAAGCCCTCGTGAGATAGATTATGAGCCCTTATGCCTCTTATGTTGAGCTAACTATGTGAATAGTTAGCAATGATGGACTGAATGAAAATGTGAAAAAGAAGTAGAGAGGAAAGAAAATAGAAATAAGTTATATAGTATCATATTTATTTCATACAACCATTATAGAGAATGCATGTTTGCATATATAGAATTTGATGATATCAGATAGTACAAAAGTTAGGAATAATTATGGCATAATTGAAAATTTAGATGCGATGGCTACTCCATGTGCCAATCATAGTGGATATATAATCATAATCATGTGATGTTATCACCCTCGCCGCCCTCTCAAGATGACAAGCCGAAGATGAAGCATTAGCTTGGTTCTTATTAGAAGAAAATACTATGTATGAAGTATTTTAGTTAGAATACTAACTACTTGATATGTAGAATGTTTGTGTCAAACTTGAATATCCTTAGATTGAATGTGTTCTCTTATAAAAATGATAGTCTATTTCTATATGCTTTGTTTGAGCATGAAAAATTGGGTTATTGTTGATGGCGATGGAAAATATGTTATCACAATATAATGGAGTAGGGTGTTGAATAGAAATCTAAAATTCATGCAGTAACTGTTTAAAGCTAGATGATGTTTGTAATAGAAATGGAAAATTCGGTATTCAAGCTCATAGAAGAAAGGTCAACCATTGGTTATTTCTTAACTTTCCAAGATAATAATGTATTTCTTAGATAAGACCAATAACTAATAATTGAATGATGATTTATTATGTCAGTAGCCTAATCATAATCTCTCTCTCTCTCTCTCTCTCTCTCTGTAGATATAGTTCTCATGAATCAATGGGTAGGGATAGAGAAAGAGTGCATTTAACCTATCTTAAAACATGCTTAAGAGTTAAGAAGTTGGAAATAAGTGATTAATTGAAGATGCATATGTTGTCATAGGAAATTATCAGCAAAGGAGATACTTGATCGAGTAACAATTATATATTGTAAAGAGCCAATAAGAATGTGGTAGAGTTTTAGGTCATCAAATGGCAAGGTAGAGGTGGTTTGTTGGGTTAACTTGGAAGGTAAAGGAGTGGAAACTTGTTTGAAATCAATCATTCTAGCTCTTTCCAAAATATATAGTACATATTTTTCTCATGTTAAACTATTGTTACAAACATTGAAGTAGTTGATCAATTGTGTGCTGATGGCTATCAATAAGAAGAATGTCATCAACATATATTAGAATAAAGAGCTGAAAGTTGCTTGACTGATAGTAAAGGAATGAAGGGTTTGCTGGTTAAGTTAAAACCAAAGAGTTGTAGTTGAGTAAAAGACATTGTAAACCATTGTTTAGATGATTATTTTAACCATTAAATTGCCTTTTTGAACAAACAAACATATGTTGATTATTGTTGATCTCAAAATCCTAGTAGCTACAATATGCATACTTGTTCTTTTAAAGTTTCATGAAGAAAACCATTTGAATATTCAACTGTAGAATCTCCCATTGTTGATGGATTGCAACAAAAATAAAATTTCATATAGTAGATAGTTTGGAAACTAGACTAAAAGTTTCAGTATAATCTATATCATGTTATTGATTAAAGCCTTTGGCTACCAATTGAACTTTGTATCAGGCAATATTCTCATCAAAATTTTGTTTAATTTTGTTTATCCACTTTTGAACCAAGAATTGTATGATTCTTTGGAGGAGGAACCACAAGCTAAGTGCATTGATTTTGAAGGGTTCATTTTCTTTATTCATTGCTTTTCTTCATTAAACATATTTATTAGTTTCAATAAAGCTTTTTGATTTTTTTTTTCATTAGTGAAGATTGATGCAATAAACTGAAAAATTGTTTGGATTTTAAGAATCTAGTTTTGGATCTAGTTATCATTTGTGATGGCTAAGTAAATTTGTAGTAATGATAGTATGTGGAGTAATATATTTTACTAGTGAGAATTGTATAGTAGTGGAGTTGTCTAGTGTAGCTAGTGAAATGTTGATTTGTGTGGTGGAGATAGTAATGTTAGTAGAATCTTCAAGAGGAAGAGGTTTGTTATGTGAAATATATAAAATTGGTATGAGAGCAAGAGGAGTAGTTGGTTGTATTATGGTGGATGTTTTGGTTTGGGATGTTTGAGATGAGTTGCATTGACATATGGGAATATTTTCTCATCAAACATAATATGATGGGATACAATAAGTTTCCCTGTTATAGGATTTAGGCATTTGTATCCTTTGGAGGATTCAGAATATCTAAGAAAAACACAAAGCATAGTTCGTGGTTGATATTTATTTTGATATGATAATGAAGACAATGGATAACAAGCACATCCAAAAATTTCTAAGTGTGTATAATCAAGTGGTTTATTAAATAGAAGTTGATCTAGGGTTTTGTTGTGGGTGGTTTTAGATAGTAATCCATTGATAAAATATGGCTATGATAGTTGTATCAAATCATAAGTTCAAAGGAAGAGAGGTTGTTAATAAAAACAACCAAATTATTTCTAAAATAAATCATTTTCATTAGACCACTCCATTTTGTTGAGTATAAGGACAAGTTATTTGGTGGAGAATTCCACAATCAGTTAGGTACTATTATAGGGTATGATGGAGATACTCACCTCCATTGTTAGTTTGAAATATTTTAATTTGATTATTTCAACAAATTGCTTGAATTTGATAAAGTGAGTAGTCATTTCAGATTTATAAAGCATTGGATTTATCTAGGTATAATGTGAGTAATTATCAATAAAAGGATATAATATTTATAACCTTGAACTAAAGGTAGTGGGGTGGGTCCCCCTACATCTGAATAAATGAGTTTGAGCATTTTGTACTTATGATTAGATGAAGATACATAAGATAAATGATGGCTTTTAGTAGTCTTATAAGAGTAATAAAAATAAACTTTATATGAATACTTAATTGCTTATTTTGTTAAGAAATTTTTGAATCTGAATCTATCAATGGAGTGAAACAGAACCTTTAGATATACCTGAGAAATAAAGTTAGGAAAAAAAATAAAGCAATAAAAAATAGGAGAAGAGAAAAAATATTTATATTTTATTATTTCACCAAAATTCAGTACAAGCAGCAAAGGCTATAATCCCCTTCGCCCCTCCCTATAAATACCTCTCCTTTAAAAAAATATCACATGTGAGTACATGTGAGGCAAGTTTGGTACAATTGGGAACTCACCCTAACACGAGGTGAGTGTTCTAGTGAATGGTGAGCTTTGTTTCCAAGATAGTTACATATAGTAAGCACATGTGAGGGAAGTCAGGTACATGTGGGAACTTGCCCTAATATAAGGCGAGTGTTCTCTAGCGTGTGATGAACTTTATTATTCATTAGTGTGAGTGACCCTGCTTATTCTGATATGGAAAATTGACATGTCATGGTAGTGTCATTGAACTTTGATCATTTAGATTGTTTAGTCTTTCTATTCACTTGCCAACCATAGACGAGTTTGTGTATATAGTCAATTTTCATACTTTTTTCTTCATGTTTCTTTCGTTGACCTACCATATGCATGGTGAGTCTTTATTATTGAGTATCTCACTTATATAGATTTGGTCTTGTTCTGATGATGACTTGCTATGAAGGCTAATATGTCTTGCCCGTATATTTAAATATATAGAAATTACTAAAATAACTTTGTCAATGAGATGACTAAGTCAAAAATGCAAATTAGTAGCTATTTAGGTTATAAGTACTGAGATTGGTCTGTAGCATGGGTAGGAGAGTAGATGCTTTTTGTCAAAGGATATAACCCATTACGATAAGGTCTCTTTACAAGAGTTTGGTTTGTTCTAAGATCCTCTAAATGATAACCATAAGCATCAAAAGAAATAACACAATTATTATTAGTGATTAGATTTGAAATAAAGATAAGATTATGGGAAAGATTTGGTGTGCTAAAGAGTTTAGGAGAAGGTTTGGCATTGGAAATTTTCATGTCCTATATAAGAAATGGGGAGATGTTCCTTTGCCAGCTTGTATATATTTCGAGCTTTGATATGGTATAACAATTTGTAAATTATTAATGTTTGATGTACAATGATTAGTGGATCTTGAATCAAGATACCAACCTATAGAGTTTAAATTAGGTAAGAGTTGCGTGATTTGAAGAAGATTGAGACAGATTATAAATACCATTCAACTGATGCCAACAATTAAGTGTTGAATGTCTTCTTTTGCCACATATTTGGTATATAATTGCAGTAGAACTTCTTTCTCCCTTATTTTCCTAAATAAAATATCTTTTTTTCCTTGATGAGCCAACATTATTGTAGCTTCTTCTTTAGTAGAGGTTAACTCAACCATGTCTACATAATGAGTATATTGTTGTGTGAATGTCTAGTGTAGGAGCTTCTTTATTTATTTCATTTATGGTATTTATCTCTTCACTAAGCAATACAAAATAAAGATCATCAAGCCTAATTGGCTGAGATTGGACTTATTATTGTTTTAAAAACTCGATAAGAAAGAGGTAAACCATTCAATATGTAATGTATAATATCTTCTATATCGACTGTGGCTCCAGTAATAATTATGTTATCTACAAGAACCTTGATATGGGTGAGATATTGAAGCATAGTTTGATATTTCATAAAAACATTATGTAATTCATTTTTTAGTTGAATTACTCATGATCAATTTGTTAATTGCACAATCGTCACTCAAGAATAGTCCATATGGCAAAACAAGAATTAAGAGATAGAACATATGGAGAATAGTTAGTGTTATAGTTGAATAAATGGCTGCTGCAAGGTTTTGATCTACAATTGTTCTGATTTTGTAAGTATGATTAAGAATGATTTGACTATTGAAATTTGAAAATAAAATGGATAGGAGACATATCCATTAAGAAATCCTTCAAAATTATTAGGCCTGAATAATTTCAACATTCGAGCCTTCCATGTGGGATAGTTATCATTTGTTAGCTAAGTATTAATAATATTTCGAGCTTGGAGATAAAAAAAAATTTGAGAGAAGATAAAATCACAGCTTCATTAATCTTAAGGGAAGAACAAGTATCTAATAAAACAGAAGTCACAAATTGATCCATTTTGCTAGAATTGTTACCTTGGGAATTAACTCAATGAAGCTAAAAGAATCTTAGCTCTAATACCATGTTAAGCTAACTATGTGAATAGTTATGTTGCTGGATTGAATGGAAATATATTGCGGAATGAATGGAAATGTGAAAAAGAAACAGAGAGGAAAGAAGATAAGATGAATAATATCAAACTTATTTCATTCAATCATTGCAGAGAATACATGTCTATAAATATAGAATTTGATGATATCTGATAATACAAAAATTAGTTGGGAATAATTATGACACATAACATAAAATTTAGATCTAGTAGTTCCTCCATGTGCGAATCATAGTGGGTGCATAATCACATGCTATTATTACCGTGCCTTTTAATCTCATTGCACCTTGGGATAGCCCAAATAGTTTCATGGCAAATTTTGGCCATACAATACTCAAAACTTTCATATATATATCTCACACTCAAACATTAAATACACATATATAACACCCCATAATCTTTTAAGACATTAAAAATTACACTCTGTCAACTTTATTTGTTGACCACATTTTTCGAATGAGGTTAATACTCATCTTCTTAGTACTTAAGATTCCAATGCCAAACACTAAGGATCTCCTAAATTAGACAATTAGGACACTTCTTTAGCAACTAAGTGCACACTCATTCAAAATTTAAATAGCTAAAACTCATAATCAAATGATTTGAATTTCAAAATCTAAATCTAAAACTAAGTTAGTTGGCCCCAATAGAACCTACCATAGCCCAATTAGGCTAAGTGAATTTAGACACATCTAAATTCATCAAAATTGAGCAAAAATCAAGATATGACACTTTAATGGACTCTTAATTGGGTTAATTAGGTTACTTAACCCAACCAACCCATTTATGTCCTATTTAATGTAGATTCAAACTAAATCAAATTAAGTCAAAATCAGAGCAAAGTGAATTAATCCAAATACTTGTAATTATTTTTCAAACTTAATTAAAAATAAAAGTAAGTTCAATTGCAATTCAAATTGGAAAATTAGGCCATTTGACCTAAATTGACATATGTGAACATTACTATGCCTAAATCAAATTTAATCAAAATTAAATCAAATTGAGCCCTCCCAAAAATTTAAAATCATTATACTAACTTAATCAAGCCCAAATTTGAAATCAAATAAGGCTTAAATTGGATAATTGGATCACTTAACTCAAATAGGCTCAAATGGACCCTATTAAGCTAAATTAAACACTCCAAATCACTTTAAATACTTAATTGAAGTTAATGCAACCTCTCTTTGAGTCCAATTTAATTTATTTTATCAATTGACCCAAGTGAACCTAAGTTGACCAAATTAAACCCAAATCAATTTATAATCAATCTATCCAAATACTCTAAATAATTTAGTAAACATAATTAAAGTTTAAACAAAGCCCAAAATGATCAATTGAGTCATTTAAACCAATTTGACTCACTTAGGGCAAAGTGGGTCAACCTAGGTCTAAACCAAACTAAATTCAAAACAAATGATCCTAATTACTTTAAATGATTTGTTAAGCACAACTTAAACTCAGTCTTAACTCAATTGACCCAATGAAACACACTTGACTCAACCCAAATCAATTGATTCAACTTAAGTTAACCAAAATTCAAAACCACTCCTTGAAATCCAAATTGAACTATTTCAAGCTGAACTTTAGTCCATTTCAGTAAATGTGAAGTGCTTTTGCAACCTTAAAGGGATTATAAGAGTTAAATGCAGGGAGGTTATATATATATATATATATATATATATATATATATATATATATATATATATATATATATATATATATATATATATATATATATATATATATATATATATATATATATATATATCCAAAACCCTTGATTCTCTCATACCATTCCCCCACTTCTCCATTTGCTTAGGCTTAGAGTAACTCCAATTGGTTAACCACCTCTTACAACAAGTCCCTAAGCTCTCTTTTCCTATGGCTAGCCACCTCCAAGCTCCACCAATGGAGAAGGGGTTGGCCAATTATATAATCATCACTCTAAGCTTTAGCAATTTTAACACTTTGCACACCTTCACGACACCCTAAGAAGAAAAATCAGCTTTACCCCACTTTCCCTGACCTTGAAACCCTTGAATTTGATCAAGCTTTGGATAAGGGTGATGAGCTAGTCTATAAAATAGTCCATAAGGAGGCAAGAGGGCATACTATTCCTAGAGCTTTGTCTCAATCCAAGAAACATTTTCGAAACAAAAAACCCATTCAATGTTGGCTTGAGTGAGGTAATCAATCTCAACCGTAGCCAACCTATGGATTTTGGTGTTTTGTGAAATCAACTTACACAAATTTTAGGAAAATCCCAATAGAACCCTCACACTTTCATTTTTAAAGGTTCCCCAATTGAAAGATTGTGAAATTATAGCAAGAATCGCTAGAATTTCACACTTGTTTGATGTCAAGTTCCATCTCTCTCTAACAACTGGGGAGACAATGCCTCAGCTTTTGATAGTTTAGAGTTCCATCTCTCAATGAATGAATCCACATTAGAAATTTTTTTAAATCACTTAAAAACAAAGGATTAATCCAAGTTTTTTTTATCTTTGTTTGGACAACCAAGATTAATCTCAAGTTCCTACCACCAATTAAGTCAAATTTGAGTAGATTCCATGTTGCCCAATCATGTTGAGGGTTAAAGTAGAAAAATAGGTATTTTATATTTTCAAAATTATAAAAATACCTAAAATTTCAAAAAATTATAGAAAATAAAATATTCAACCTAAAATTAGAGGTGAACCATCTATGAATTCAACTTTTTAAGAGGAATCTAATGAATCTAAAATTTTAATTGTTATTACATATTTTGAGATTAATTTTGGTTTAATTAAAAACTAAATTTTCTTAATTACTCCAAAAAATATTGATCCAATTAAGCTATAATTTTTAGGGATTAAAATTTATGTTATTTTTTGCCTAACTAAAAATTTCAAATCAAATAAGTTATTATATTATGAGATATAAATTTTTAAAGTTTATTGGCTAATTTTAAGTAAATAATTAATAAAAAATATGAAAATTTATGAAAAATCATCAAAATAGTTCAATTCACTTTAATAATCAACAAGAAACTAAAAAAAATTTATTTAAGCCCTCTTGCTCACCTAAAATCTCAAAATCATTAACTTTGAGCTTAATTAAATATTAATTAACTTAATTAAATTGAACTTCAAAAACTAATATATAATTAATCATTAATTCAAAAAATATAAATAACCCTTTATTAGGTTTATATTTGAGAGGAATTCAATAGTCTAAAAATCCCTAAATTTACTTAGTAATTTTGGATTAATTTAAGTTATTTTGAAATTAATAGTTCATTAATTGCTGCTTAAATAAAACTTAATTGAATTAAAATTTTCAAGGTAGAAATATGATGCCGAGATCTACTTACCATAAAAATTTTAAGTCAATCGATGTCTAGATTAAGAGTTGTAATTTTTGAATAATATTAGAGTAATTTAGATAAAATAATTAATATAAAATTATTAAAAGTTATAAAATACACCAAAATGATTTAAAATATCCTCACTAACATTAGAGTCCTAAATAAATTTAATTAGACTCACTAAATATGATTAAATCTCAAAATCACTTAACCTAGAGTTTAATAATGAGTTAAATGTTAATTAAATGATTTAATTAGGCCAGAATTTTAAAAATTTATAATAAATCAAATATTTAACCAAAAGTAATAGTAAATTTTCCTTAGATTCAACATCTAGAGAGGAATCTAATAAGATTGAAATCCCTACATTTTATTGTATATATTTAAAATAATTTAACTTATATTGAAAATTAAATTTATTTAATTACCCCTAAAATATACACTTAATTAATTTGAAATTTATATAGTAGGCTCACCATATCAATGTTCATTTTCTGTAAAATTTTCATGACATTTGAGTTGTTGGATTAAAACTTATCAATTTTCAACTCTTTAAAGATAGTTCAATTAAATAATTAATTATAAAACTACAAAAAAAAATTATAAAATGAATTCAAATTGATTTAAAACATCTCCATTAAAGAAAAATACTTGAATAAAATTATTGAACAGTTAATTAAGACATAGGAAATTTTTCTAAATCTAAACCTAAATTAAGTTAAACTAATTAATTTTATTAAATAAAAATAGAAAGAATTTTCAATAGATTATGATAAATTGAATGTTTGTCCTAAATTGTGAATACACTATTAATTATTAATTAAATCCAATTAGGCAACTTAAACCTAATTTAGTTAATCATTTGATTAACTCATTAATTAAGTTAAATTACCCATTTGAATTAACATACTAAACCCAATTAACCATTAATCAAATCTCAATTAAGATCAATTTTGAACACCTTAAGTGGACCAATTGTCAACTAAACATTAATTAAGTTAATTTAGATTGTAATTAACCATTAAACAACTTTCAATTAAACTTTGAATAGGTTAATTGTTAAACTTTGAACCACTAGGTTAGGGCAAACCCAATTAATCATTAAAGTCCAACTTTATCCTTACACATTCATTCATAATAACTTAATCATTAAATCTAGTTAACTAAATCACATAAATAAAGTTAGTTATTAATCATTCAATTGTTGACCTACAACTATGTGCCACTTAAAATTAAAAAAATATGGTGAAAATTAACACCCCATAATTGCGATCGAGATCGATTAAATTCGCTTCGACTTGAAAATTTGACTTCGTAATGCATCAAAAATATTAAAATTAATTAAATGAGAAGGTATCAAATCAATTAATGATCGATCAAATAATTAAAATTAATTTTTAATGAAATTATGCGCACATCAAAGTCAGGAAGCCCCGACAACATCCGAACGACCTCCGTTCGCGAAATTGATCGCACCGACGTTGCCGAAACGTCGAAACCTATCAAACGACGCCTGATCGATTCGCAAAGTGTGCACGGACATTCAATTCAAATGCGACGCCGCACAATTTAGACCTAACTTCACGCCGCCGACGTTGTTGAATGCCTCGATCATGAAATTGATCACGCTGCGACAACCAAAACACCTAAAATATATTATATGGGTTTATTGCATAAATTAATATCACATAAAATAATATTAAATTATAATTAAAGGGATTAATGCTTAATCTTTTAATCTTAATGCCCCTACAACCCACGTTGAGCCAATCAAGAGGCGGTTTCCAAAGGAAACAAGGGTTATCCCTCGTTGACTCTCATTCGACCATTCTCTCTCTCAAGCTCACGACATTTCCTCTCGATCCTCTCCTCTCGGTTCTCTGTCTCATTCTCT
Source organism: Cymbidium sinense (assembly GCA_021442155.1). Lineage (NCBI taxonomy): Eukaryota > Viridiplantae > Streptophyta > Magnoliopsida > Asparagales > Orchidaceae > Cymbidium > Cymbidium sinense. The sequence continues at coordinate 74,948,815 of CM038232.1, forward strand.
CGGAATCGGTTCTCTCGTTCTGTTTGTTGGACGACGATCCTCTTTCTCATGCAAGCTCTCTTGTTCAAGTTTCACTGTCTCAGCATTCTTTACTGAACGCTCCTCCTCAGACGACTCTTTCTTGGGGAACTCGCTCTCCTCTTCTCCTCTCAGATTCTTTCTTCCTCTTCCGTCTCAGCATAGTGAGGAACCCGAATCAAGGAACCTTAGTCGACCCTTCCCTTTGCAAGCCAACCGAAACCCTTTTCCCCTTTAGCAAATCAACATCTCCAAATCGCTCTTAACCCTTTTTCCTTATGCATTTGGGTATTCAAAATTAGGCTTGGTAAAGTGAGCTTTATTTCATGCTTAAAATCATACTAAATGCTTTCTCTATGGGTTTGGGATGTTGTATGGCCTAAACCCTATGTTTGATTTTGTTATTTATGAAATTGCAAGCATCTAGGTTGCTGAAATTTCTGTTTGGAAAGTTATATTGCCTAGATTTTACATCTTAGCTTACTAGAAATGGGTTTGGGATGTTGTATGGCCTAAACCCTATGTTTGCTTTTGTTATTTGTGAAATTGCAAGCATCTAGGTTGCTGAAATTTCTGTTTGGAAAGTTATATTGCATAGATTTCACATCTTAGCTTGCTGGAAATGGGTTTGAGATGTTGTATGGCCTAAACCCTATGTTTACCTTTGTTATTTGTGAGATTGCAAGCATCTAGTTTGCTAAAAAATTTTGTTTGAAAGAATTTTGAATTCACTCTGTCCATGAATGTGAATCAAATCATGCAAGAGTGTTGTTTTATGTTTTCTTCTTGTTGTTTTCCCTTGTCTATGGATGCCTACCTTGCATACTTGCTGAAATTGGTTCTCTCAAAGGGGAAATTAGAGCAAACCGTTGTTTGAAAGGCAAAAGCATGCTTAATTTTATATGAAAGGAAATTGAATTAATCTCCTGAAATATATTACACATCAAATCATTTTAATCAAGGGATTATGCTATGCTATGTGCTATCTCTAGGGATTTCATTTGTTGTATCTCTTGCATATGAGTAAAATAAATCTAAAAATGAAATCTAAAATGCAAATCAAATCAAAAGGGTTATGCCATGCTACATGCTATCTCTGTGGATTTCATTTGTTTTGCCTCTTGCATATAGGTAGAATGAAATCAAAATACAACCTGAAATTAAATAGAAAGGGATTTGGTTATACCACTTGCTATTATCTATGGGTTTCATTCTTGCATACTTGCATGTGTGATATCTTGCTAATAGGGAAATGCTATGCTATCAAAGTTTCAGCCACGGTGTCTCACGACACCACCCATGCACGCTTTCATGGTGCGCTCCTCATGAACTACTGGGAGAGCCGGAGGTCGTTGTAAATTTTGATAAGCACCTGAGATAAGGATTCAGTAAAATTCATCGCTATACCTTGCAATATTAAACAAAAAATTGTCGCTATTTTATGCTAACCCCATGCACACCTTTCTTGGCGTGGGTAACAAATTTTTCGAGGTGTCTCACGCTACCATGCACGCCTTTCTTGGCGTGGTGGGAAGGCCTAGTCTCCCGAAGCAGCCCCCTATGTGAGGAACAAAAAAATTAATGCATATGATTATTCATGGTTAGTTTAATGAATACTTGAATCTTTCTAGTATGTGACAATCAATCATGCAATATTCAAAATCCTTTCTTTCTTATGCTTTAATTTCTTGCTGATTGGAAAGATTGATGCTTGCAAATTCCCCTTTTACATATCTAACATGTGATCAAAGTGCGGCAAATAGAACGTAAGTGGATGTTTATGCTTATGACATATATTTGTTAATGTTGGTTCCAATGCGATGCTCAGCAAATGCTATCTTATTTAAGTATATATGCAAACATGTTTATATGCAAATGCAAGTTTTAAATTCATTACTATAAGTACCTACCGTGCTTTCCAACATGATAGTGAAATACTATGCTATCAAAATTTCGATCGTGGTGTCTCACGACATCTACCCATGCATGCCTTTCGCATTGGGTGCCTACCTCTCATGGCAACCCCACATTTGGGGAGAGCCGACTATCAGAATTTTGATTATTATGCTCTTAATTAAATATACATGCAAGGAACTTTTTTTTTATGCAAATGCAAGCTTTAAATTCATTACTATAAGTACTCATGTTTCTCCAACATGGTAAACTTGTTATATTATGCTAACCCATGCACGCCTTTCTTGGTGGGCAAAATTTCGTAGGTGTCTCACGACACCTACCATGCATGCCTTTCTCTGGTGGGAAGGCCTCCTCGCACCCCCATCGGGATGACGGGAGGTCAAAAATTTTCTTTAAAAAAAAGGAGATAGAAAGAAAGGATGAAATGCTTAGTTAACATATTGGCTTAAAATACCTCTTTAGTTCATATATGAATACTTATGCAATCTCTATATAGTGAAAGCTATCCTATTTGTGGCAAGTATGACATAAAGTGGTTAATATAAATGCTTATGTGTTGAATTTCTATATCATGCAAGCTATTTTCTTATCTGACCATTATGACATGTATTGTGTAATGCTCACTTTAGGACTCTATTTAGCTTGACATATAGTGAAATACACATTAGACATATGTTCAAACATAGTTACCTCCCATACTTTACTTGTCATTCCCACCATGATTTACATACATACATGAGACATAGTGAAGACTTGAAGCAAACACATATAAAATAAATCAAATCTACCATATGACATGACATATCAAGAAGACATCAAAAAATGGTTGAGTTAGAAAAGAAACTCACAAGTATATGTGACACAACTTAACCCTCTTGTAAGATTGAAAGAACTCAAACTTGTGGTATAAGGGAGAAAAGGAGAGTAGGAAGTGTAGTATTTTGTGAAAGAGAAATTCCTCTTATTTATAGCCTCCTTCTCTCTCCTCTTATCATCTATTCTTATGGTATCGACATACGCTCATCATAAATTGCATGCAAGAAAATCATCTAGTTTAATGCCATTTGTCATATCGCATGCACATGCATGGACATGTGGCATGCCCTTGTGCATCTTTATCACTTCCTTTGAAAAGAAAATAAACTCTTGCCATATCTTCGAATAAATTTAATGAGTATTTGTCCCCCACTTGCCATGAACTTGTGAAGGAGGTGGATTTTAATCCACTTGCCTCTTTTAAATGACATATGACATCTACTCATATTTTTGTATTCTCCTCCCCCTTATCAAGAGAAATAAATGGGCTATGGGTGATTGATATGATCATATGCCTTCAAAAATTATATTTGATCATAGCCTTTAAAATGATTTATTTCTCTTGCTGATTTGTTACATAAGGAGAGATTTTAGCCCAAATCAAGTGCCTAAATTCATTTTAGGCCCATTATTTTATATTTGATCATCATAGCCTTCAAAATGATTTATTTCAGCCCCTTCTTGTTGATTTGTTACATAAGGAGAGGATTTTAGCCCCAAATCATTCATTTTAGGCCATCACCTACTTGATCATATGGGCCAAAATGATTTATTTGACCCTCTTCTTTCTTTGATTTGTTACATAAGGAGAGAGGATTTTAGCAAATCAAGTGCTATTCATTAATTACTTTATATTTGATCATGAGCTTCAAAATGATTTATTTTAGCCTTTATGTTGGTTGATTTGCCATATAGAAAGGGTTCTTAGCAAATCAAGTTCAAATTCTTTCTAGGTCCATTACTTTATATTTGATCATATGAGCTTCAAAATGATTTATTTATTTACCCCTTGCTGATTTGTGACATAAAGAGGAGTTTTGGCTCGAAATAAGATGTTATATCGGTTTGGTCTTAGGTAGGGTCAGTTAACAAAACCCAAAATGTCATATTGAAACTGAAAACTTGTAAATTGAACCTATATTTCAACTAGGCGTTTAATGTCATACAACATTTTAAAGAATAAATACTCATATGTATGTTAAAATGTTCAAACATTAGGGACATGCAAGTAAGATAAATACAAGAACAGATGCTATATATCCGGTTTGGTCTTGGACGGTAAGTTAACCTAAAATCCCATATCAAAACTCATGCTTGCATTACATCATGTCAAATTCAATTACTTGACTTAGACAATGTCCATGTTAATACTTTAAAAGAACATACATATATGTGTGTTGAAGTTCAGTTGATCAAATATCTAGAAAGACATGTAATCCAAACGCAAGTCAAATACAAAATGACATATGTTACACTCCCCGGTTTGGTCTTGGGGGTCACAACAAACTCAAAAAATAAAACCTAAACTTGCAAATTAAACCTACATTTCAACTAGACGTTTAATGTCCATACAATATTTTAAAAGAACAGAAACTCGTTTGTATGTTAAAATGTTCAAACATTAGGGACATGTGCAAGTAAGATAAAATACAAGAACAGATGCTATACTTCTCGATTTGGTCTTCGGACCGGGTCCGGGTTAACAAAACTCAAAAAATCAAAATTTGACATATGAACTCTAACTTAGACATTCTAATGTCCATACAATTCCCAAAGAACAGATATATGTATGCATGTTGGAGTAATTACTATGTCAAACATAAAACAGATCATATCCGGTTTGGTCTTTAAAGTTATAACAAAAATGATATTATAAGAATTTTAAATTAATAATATGAGAAGCTAATTACTATAATACAAGATATGAATCAATGACATAGCTTCTAAAATTCACATTCTCAGGAAGAAAAGTCCCAAACCTGATCCTCTATGTTCAAACTAGAGTGGAAAATGTTTTGAAGGATTATACTTCTTGAGACAATAAATTAAGACCCGATCCTCTGTAGAAAACCGATGTCTATCAATTGATATTAGCCCTATGATCGAGAAGGGTAATTATAATTAAAATTTCAATGACAAATAATCATATATTCAAATCTAAAATCAATCATAAAATGATCAAAATCAAAAGAAAATAACACAAAAAAAAGAAATAAAAAAAATGAAATTAATTATTTAAATTAAAACTAAATAAATAAATAAAATCAATTCACCCCTTCGCAATTGTTTGTCTTCGGGTGACAAATTAAGAAAACTTTTGCTCACAAAGAGCCAATGTCAAATTAAATACATAACTACCTTCACACTCAAATATTCCTAAAGCCCGTAAGGATGTGGTCCGTGTCCTCTGTCCGTGTGGTTTTATCGTGATATGGCACCACATAAATGGCGGTTATGACCCGACTCGTAGGGTGGTTGTATATGGTAAATTACACGTGACGGCCATGTTCCCAATGGCTTTGCTTTTGGTATGAAATATAGAATGTATTTGGTTGGGCAAAAAATCTTATGTTAGCTAAGGTTGACTTATATTTGTCCCCGACAACTCCACAAGGACACCTTGGATGGCGTAACCCATGTGTTGACAAGGATCCTTGGTCGGTTGGTCACCTCCTCGATTAAGCGGGAGGGACCACTGACGGGGCGGCGGAACTATGGGATCTAGATGGATCATCGTTCCCCAAAAGTTTTAAGTTAAAATAATAAATTTCATAAGTTCTAAACTCCACTCACTGCAATTATATATTTGTTCTTTAACGATTCATTGACTAATGTCGAAAGTGCTCTCTCGGTATTGGGAGGGAGGGGTAACTATAGGCTTATGAAACTTGGATATAAAAAGTTCTCACCAAATAAGAACGAAATCCTGGGTAGTGTCTTATCTACTATTCATGCCTTAGAAATTATCACAACTCTTTTCTTTTCCAAAAGAGGTGGTCTTTTGGATCCCACATCAATTAACTAAATTAAACTAAACTAATTCTTAACTAAACTTAGTTGAACCTAATTAATCATTAATTAAATTTTAACTACGTTAACCAATCAAATCTCGCATAATTACTCTTTGGTTAAACCTTAATTAGGTTAATGGTCAAATTGTATTAATCATATTGATTAATAACTAAACTCTAATTAAGTCACCTATTTAATTAATTTAATCAATTAAGTAAACTTTAAATAAACCAATCATGATTAGCTGAATTGATCCTTAATTAACTTCTAATTAAGCTAACCACCTAATTAACCTTTTAATTAAGTTAATAATTAATATATGGTTAAGTTAATTAGTTCATCAAATTAAACTAATTAAATCCCAAATAAACAAATCACTTGAATAAGTTAATCATTAATCAAACCCTAATTAAGTTAAATATATGGTTAAGATAATTATATTAAAACCTAATTCCTCATTAAACACTTAATTAAATCAATTACATTAAAATTAAACCTTCAATGAAATTAATCACTTAGTTGAATTAATGATAATAAATCAATCACTAATCAAACTTAATTACCTAAGAAAAGTAACCATGTTAAACTTAAGAATATCTTAATCGAACTTTAATCAATTTAATCAATTAAATGAGTCAATCACATACACTTAATTAATCATTAATCAAATCTTGATAAAATTAATTTTATAATTAAGCTAATTATATTAAAACCTAATTAGTCATTGAACCCTAATTAAATTAATCATTTTCTAAATCAATCACATTAAATTTAACTGATCATTAATTAAAACTTTAATCAAATTAATCACTTAATTGAATTAATAGATTAATCATTAATCAAACTCGATCATTTAATTAGCTACTTATACCAAACATAAAATGAACTTAATTAAATTTTAATCATTAAGTTAAATTGAAGTAATCATTAATTAAAATATTGGTTTGATTAATCAATCACGTTAACTATCTTAAACATAATTAATTAAACCTTAATTAAGTAACTTACCTTAAATTATTAAAGTTCATTGAATAATACAATTCTTAGGAGAAGCTTCTTAATCTTTTGGTGAGAAGTTAATCCCACTGGGATTAGGGTGTTGATGGAATTGGGCCCTACCTCAAGCAAGGCCCCCTCCCTTTTTCAATCTTTAAAACTTATGCCTAATCTCAACCTAAACCAGATTAACATTAAAATTCATTTCTAAATCATCTAAGCAATCAAACAAAAAAAAATCACCCAACAATAAACTAAATTGACCTCTGAATGAAAATAAGACAAATTATAAAAGCCTAGTATAGCCTCACCACACTAGCTTCTTCATACACACTAAACTACTAGATCACTAATTTTAGATTTATCTTTGGCAACATACAACCAAAAGGGCCCTAACACATTCCCTTTAACTAATTTACATATTGAGAATTTTTATGATATATATATATATATATATACTTTCATATTCATATATCTCAACTAAAAATATTAAATTTACATATATACCATCCCCTTTAACTAATAACTCATCCTCATGCTCAACAACCAAAAGGGCCCACATAACACATTCCCTACACACTATAAGTGGTAAGTTTCAAGACCCCATTTCCTCGAGGCTCCAACTAATCATTACAGGCCTTTTGGGATCAATTTTATTTTATATTATATATTTTAATATTATTTTTAAAAATATTTATTTGCTATATCTTAAGTATTTTTTATTTTTAAAATTAAATCATATTAATTTTTAAAAGTACTTAAAATAATTCTGAGATATTTTAAATATTTTTTTAAATATTACTATTAACCACCTATTATCATAAGTCAACTTAAACTATCGCCTATCACCACCAAGCTTCATTATCATCATTAGTCATCATTAGGTATCCCATTAATTAAACTAAAAAAGAACTATTTTTTAAAGATACCAAATTTATTTTAATTTTTAATCAAAACATACACAAAACTAAATAAAAACAAAAATAATCCCAAATGGACAACCATTATATTATCTTAAATTATATATAGTAAGGAGCCATTTGGAATCACTTCTATTTTTTTATTTTTTTATTTTTTTTATTTTATTTATATTTTGATTCAAAATAAAATATATTGATAATGATAGTTATTTTTAAAAATACTTAAATTTTATTTTAAATATTTTTTAAAAATAAATTTTATTTTAAAATTATTTAAGAAATATATTTAAAAATAATATAAATTAAAAATAAAATTGTTGCCAAATAAGCTCCAAATTTTCTACAAATTATATCTCCCTCATATGGCACTTAAAATACCACTAGTCGAAGTACAAATCTTGATGTCAAAAGCAAGTTGATCTTAAGTTGAAACTGGTTGAGATCAAGCACTTAAAATATCATTGAAAACTTTGGGATATCAGTTAAATCTCTAAATAACACTTAAACATGGAGTGTTTATATAGTCAAATCGGCGTCTGAGTCGGATCAAAACAAGCTAAGATCTCATAATTCCGACTTCATTTGAGCATTCAAATACTTAAAATACATCAAATGATCAAAGGAATTATTTTGAGCCGTCAATGGAGTGGTTGGTTTTGCATGTATTTATAGAAATGTCACTCCACCTATAAATAACCCCTCATTCTTCACATGGAGGCCGCTAAAGAGAGAGAAAGAAAATCCTCAAAAACTCCATAATCGTGCCACCACTCGGCCGCGACCACCCGTCGGCCATAACTACCGTCGGCCGCCACCTCCGGTCGTATCGCCGGTCATCGCATCACCGGTTACCGCCGGCCATCGATCCGCATTGCGACCGCATTCGCATTCGTCGACCACTGTCGGCGATCCGCCGCGACTACGTCCACCGGTCACCATCATGGTCATCAGCCGGTCATCACGGCCCAGTCATCGACCGATTCCGACCATTGTTCACCATCATTTACTACCACTTAGTTACTCTAACCATGACTATAGTTGTTGCTCGATTGGATTCCATTATTACCCCTTCTCATATACAATTTATAATCCTTATCGGAAAATTTTGTACTCAAATGATACATGGTGAAAATTTTTTTTTGGGCTAGCCGTGATTTTTTCCTCTTTTGAGGTTTTCCGTAAAATTGAGTTTTATCATTAATTCATCAAACATCTGTGTGTCTGGACTTAAAACTAAGTAAACTTTTACTCTAATTTGGTTTTCTAGCACGCAATGGTTGGCGTCGTCTGGAACGATTCCCATTATTTCATCTTGTATGACGACCAAGTTTGCCAACAATATCAAAACCACCATCGAGTTGGAGCATTTCAAGCTTTTAAGGAGCGCAAGCGAAGAATGAAGATTCATCAAACTTCGTTCCTTCAAATTTTATTAAAAATTGGGGGGCAACTCTTAATCTCAGAAGATAGCCCATGTTAATATGTTAAGCATCTAATCGATTACCATAAAAAGTCAAAGTTGGAGGATATTTCAACATTGAGAGGGATGATTTTCCAATCATACTCATGGAAAAACATGACCAAGGTTAAGGAGCAAATTTGGCTATAACCATAAACGGATGTTTTGATTCGATCTCTTCCATATAGGTTAACTTCATCAAGTAATACTTTGACAAACAACCTCAGATAGGTCAAAAATTCTCAGCGGATTTAATTCGATCTCTTCCATACAGGTTAACGTCATCGACCAAAAACTCTGATTAATAACCTCGGATAGATCAAAACTTTGCACCTACTCCACACAGGTTAATATCATCGAGCAAAGACTCTGACAAATAACCTCAGATAGATCAAAACTTTGCACCTACTCCACACGTTAACGCCATGCAAAGACTCGACAAACAACCTGGATAAAAACTCACCTACTCTACATAAGAAATCAAATAACACTTTGGCTAATACCTGATAGGTCAAAAGATCCTTGGTGGACTTCCGACCTCTTCCATACTTACGCGTCATCGAACACTCGACAAACAACCTGATAGGTCAAAATCCTCGGATTGACACCTCTTCCATACAGGTTAACGTCATTTGGGTAACACTCGACAACGACCTGATAGGTCAAAATCCTCGGAATCAATTTGACCTCTTCCATACAGGTTAATGTCTTCGGGTAATACTCTGACAAACAACCTCGGATAGGTCAAAAATCCTTAGCGGATTCGACTCGACCTCTTCCATTCGTGCGTCGCCAGGTAACACTCACGAAAAACAACCTCGAGATGGTAAAATCCCGGGATTCAATTGACCTCTTCCATATAGTTAGCGTCGTAACACTCACCAAGTTGGTTAAAATTCCTGGATTAATTCGACCTCTTCCATACGAGTTGCGTCATTGGGTAACACTCGACAAACAATCTCGATAGGTCAAAATCTCGCTTCAATGACCATTTCCATACAGGTTAGCGTCAGCCGGGTACTCACAAACAACCTCGGATGGGTCAAAATCCTCGAATTCGACCTCTTTTCCATCGTTAACACGACTCGACAAACAACCGGATGAGTCAAAAATTCTCAGCAGATTCATTTCGACCTCTTTTGTGCAGGTTAATGTCATCAAGTAACACTTTGACAAACAACATCGGATGGGTCAAAAATCCTCAACGGATTCGATTTCACCCCTCACATACAAGTTAACGACATCAAATAACATCATGGAGAATGATACTTTGAAATTAACTATCAAACTTTACGAGTTTCGAATGGCGGTTCAATTGAGCTTCCCCACCATTGGCGGTTATCAAGCTTAAACCATCCATTGAAGTTTCAAGAAATCCAATAAGTAGGAACTACGGATCGTCACCGGTCATTACCGACGGTCATCACCATCAACCATTGTTTGCCGGTCATCCCCGACGGCTATGCCACCGTCGGCCACGTTGGCGGTTCTCTGACCACCCGTCGGCCGTCAACCACTGGTGTCATTGCCCGGGTCATTTGCCGGTCATCACCGTCCGGCCACCCGCCGCCGACTCGATCATCGCTACCATCGCCGGTTCGTTCACCCAAACCACCGTCGGGCGCTGGTCGGCCATGCCAGGTCATCACCGTCGTCGGTCGGTACCATCGTCGGTCATTATCGTGGTCGTCATCCCCACTACTGCGCCGTCATTACCACGGTCGCTGCTTATACCGCCATTCATTGCTCGTCGGTCATCACCATCGGTCCGCCATCATCGGTCATCTTCGACTACCATTTGTTGTCATTATTAACCGCATCATCATTGCCGCACCGTTCGGTTGAGTCGCCGTCTGAACTATGCGCCCGGTCGCCTCAACCCGGTCGGTCGAGGCGGTTGATGCCTCTTCGAGGAAAATTGGCCGTATGATCTATGGGTCTTGGTAAGCCTCAGAACCGGTCATCGAGACGTTGATCTCTTTCGAGGAAAACCGAGCGCGAATTATAGGCCGCCTCGAACCGGTCGGTCACGAGACAATTGGCGACTGAGAAAGATGGCCTCGGGCGCGATCGCCTCGACCAGTCGTCACGGGGCAGTTACGCTCTCTTTCAGGAAAATCGACCTGTTGTATGAACTACGGGCAGATCACATCCGAACCCGGTCGGTTTGGAGGAGATTATTTTGAGGAAAAGCGGAGCCTCAGCCAGTATGAATTACGGTCTCCAATGACCTTCTTGAGAAGAAGAGAGCAGAGTATGATGAGTGTGCCTTCGCGCTTGGGGTTTTATAGACCCATAGAAAAGGTAAAATGATCAGCATCGGCGTGTTTCGCCGAGACCAGCCGCCGTGCTACCGCTTGCGCGGTGGCACACAGAGCCCTGCATGCGTTTCAGCGTTCTGCGAAACCCACCCGTAGGCCCGTCTTTCAGCCCATCACCGAACTACTCCGCATTCTCGTGATCCAATCGGGCGTCGTACCGCGCCCATGATCTATGGGCCGTAGCGTGCTACTCAGCGCAGCGCGTAGGTCGGATGGGTCCATAACCTCGAAACCTTCAGCGTGCAACACATAGACCACACGCTTACGTGATCATAATCTTGTGCTCCCATGAAGATCTGTTCTCTCAAAATATATGGTTAATGGACCCGTAAATTTCATCGAAGAATTTGCTATTTTCAACTATTTGGCGTATATAGTTTTGGATGATCGATATAATGTCCAAAAATAGATAGCGATATATCACTTAAAATACCACTAAGTACAAATCTTGATGTCAAGCAAGTTGATCCTAAGTTGAAACTGGTCGAGATCAAGCACTTAAAATATCAATGGAAACTTTGGGATATCAGTTAAATCCCTAAATAATAGTTAAACATGGAATGTTTATAGTCAAATCGAGTGTCTCGACGAGCCAGATCTAACAAGCCCAAGATCTCATAATTCTTACTTCATTTGAGCATTCAAATACTTAAAATACATCAAATGATCAAAGGAATCATTTTAAGCCGTCCGATGGAGTGGAGTTGTTCGGGTTTTGCATGTATTTACAGAAATGCCACTCCTCTAATCTATAAATAGCCCCTCATTCTTCACATGAGTGAGGCCAAGCTAAAGAGAGGAGAGAGCTCTAAAGCTTGAAAATCCTCCAAGCATAATTATGCCACCACTCAGGTTGCGAGCCAGCGCCAACCGTCGGTACCACCACCGGTCATTGGCGTCATCATCATCGCGCCGATAACCATTCGGCCATCTCTGGTCACCAGCGTCATCCCGCCGACTACCGACATTCGCCACCGTTGCCATCTGATTCCCGCGAATTGCCATTCATTGCCACCATCAATCATCGTTGTCATCTACCATCGCGGTTATCCTCGGACCCAGTCATCGGTCCGCCCGCCGACCCGCTGCCACACCAGGTCGCGGGCATTGCCGTCGACCAGTCGTCGATCCGCGCCACCATCGCCGCCGACCATCGCCGGTCATCTCCACCGGTCATCACCACCGATGACCATCATTGTCGGTCGTTGACCCCCGCTATTCACCATTATCTACTACCACTATCAACTATTACACTCTAACCATGGCTATATAGCTGTTGTTGCCTGATTTTAGGATTCCCATTGTCATCCCTTCTCATATACAATTCTGTAATCCCGTTATCGGGAAAATTTTGTACTATGAAACATACATGGAAGATTTTTTTTCTGAGGCCCCCGGTTTTTTCCACTTTTTTGAGATTTTTCCACATAAAATTCTAGAGTTTTATCATTAATTCTTCAAACATCGTGTGTGTGGACTCATGACAAAAGCAGCTAAACTTTTACTCTACCACTTGTTTCTAACGCATAGCAGTTTGACACCGTCATGGGAGCAGGCGAGAGCTGGCCAGTGGCGGAGCCCGGGTTTGATCGATGTGTCTTGGCGGGTTTGGGTTCTGTGCGGCAGCAGCTCTGGTGCGTCAGTCCTTGAGAGGCGTGTGGGCAGTCAGAGGCGAGAAGGCGGCCTTGTGTCCTGGCTAATCCGCGCAAATCTTGCGATGAGGCGATTTTGAGGTTTCAGTGGGTTTTACCTTTTCCCCTAGGGGGTCTATAAAAACCCCCCTAGGGCCAAGGGAGAAGGAACATTCCTCATATACTCAAGTGCTCCTCTTCTTCTCAAGACAAGGTCGTTCAGAAGCGATCAAGGCCCGTAGTTCATACGGCGAGGCTCCGGTTTTCCCTCGAAAAAGGTGTCAATTGTCCTCGTCGGACCGACCGGGCTCGGAGGCGATCAAGGCTCGTAGTTCATACGGCAAGGCTCCACTTTTCCCTTGAAAGAGGTCCTCGTTGGACCGAGGGTGAAGATCAAGATCCCATAGTTCATCTGGCGAGCTTGATTTTCCTCGAAGAAAGAAATGTCCTCATATGTAATCGGTTAGGCGATCAAGGCGTAGTTCATACGGCCTCGTTTTCCCTCGAAAGAGGTGTCAATGTCCTCATACCGGCCGGGTTGAATCAAGTGGTTCATTCATCGCTCGGTTTTCCCTCGAAGAAGCGTCTCTCGTCGGATCGGAGGGTTGGCGACCAAGACCGTGGTTCATGGCCAGGCCCATGGTTTTCCCTCTTTTCGAGATTTTTCTACATGTAAAATCTAGAGTTTTATCATTAATTCTTCAAACATCTGTGTGTGTTCTGGACTTTGCAACTAAAAACTTTACTCTACCATCTGGTTTCTAGCATAACACTCCCAATAGCCTAAAAGCTATAAAATTGCATTAGTCAAAATTCTCCACTTTAACATAAAACAAATAGAAGAAAGAAAAAAAAAGAGGAAGGGAATTCCATCAAAGAGTCGAGAGTTCTCATCTCTATAAAAACTTATCTTTTAAAATCTTATCTATTTTTAAATCCTTAAATTTCAGTTAATTTAATTCATGTATTTAATAATACCATATGTATGGCTTTCTTGAGCTAATCAAATTTAGAGAATTTAATTTCGATGAACAAAACTCAAAAAAAAAAAAAAATTATCGGCTTCTTAATTATACATGTGACTAGATGGTTAGCCAGCATTCATGATCATATTGAGAAGGCTTTTATCTTCTTTATCATATTGAGAAGATATTTGAGCTTTCTTGATCACACAAGACCAAGTTGTAAATCCCATTCTTAAAATCTTCCCCACCACATAAAGGAGATGTTCAAGCATTCTTGAACTTAGACAATCAAGATGTACACCCCACCTTCCACATCTTTCATGCCTACCATATTAACGAGATCTCTAACTTCTTGATCATATGCAATCAAATTTTAAGTCTCATTCTCATAAATTTTATGCATCTTTTATCATATTGAACAGATATTTATAAAGTTTATGATCATGTGGTCAAACCATCAACCATATCATGCATATCTTTATATATTCTCTACCAAGTTAAAACGATATTCGAACCTTATGATTATATGTGATCACACCATAAATCATAACTTTCATACCTCCACACTTCTTTATATTTGATTTACCATATTGAGGAGATATTCTAGACTTCTTGATCTTATATAGTTAGGTTTCTCATTATGGGTGCTCTCATCACCATATAAAGAAACTATTATTTCTTACTCTTCAACTTTAGAACCTAGGCAATCTTGTCAGTCTTTGCATCATTGCATGTACTAACATAAGCGATAATATTAGTATAAACTTCCACCTCATATGAAGGTGGAGGGTAAGTTCTATTGGTCAGTTTAGGATTAGGTCCACACCCTCGCACTCTGAAGTCTGCTTGGATAAGGTAACCCATAGTTGCTTATAAGAATTCTCAAATCACCACTGGACTAAGTAGACTAAGGGTATTGGTGACCTCAACTGATAAAATCATGGGATCTTGATTGGGGAAGTCTTACCCTCTAAATAGTTAGTGTCCCAGCTCATGCCTCCCCCACCCCATACCTCTATTCATCTCTCCTTTTTGAGCAAGTGCTACAACATGGAATTGCAAATCCCCCTTTAATTTCATTTTGAACCCATCCTTCTTGGTAGTTACCATGACTTTTTCTTTTTATTCTTGATAGTGCCCCATAAGTTTGTTCTAACTTCGAGTGATCAAATTTATATTAAATCTTGCTTGATTAAATAAACACATTATCTCATTAATCAAGAGTGTTCTCAAATATGTTAGGGATATAATCAACTTTAAGAGCTTGATCTTCAAATATTAGTTTTGCAAATGAGAAATGCTATGCAATCCCACCCCTTCTCAATTTGTCCTCAAAAGTCATATTACGCTATTGTGCATATTTTTTACAATATTTTTGGATCAAATTCATATATATAAATTTAAACTTTAAAAATTTCTTTTTGGAGAACTGTAATTGCATAAAAAAGAAATTTTTAAAAATTATTATAAATATTAAATTCTTTCATAAAAGATTAACAAAATATAATTTTATAGCTATCTCTTCTCTATTAGTTGTGACTGTTATCACATATTTTTGAAATAAAATAAAATGTAGTTGAGATAAAACTGTCTCTACCATTAGGGAAAATTACAACGGTTGGTACAATAATTTGTAAATCGTTAAGCTATAAATATCATAGTTTTTTAAAGAATATTATCAGTAGAAATGTCAATAATTGACTCAATCTGATTACTCTTGAACTCGACTTAAAAAATTAGGTTTGAATTGACCCGATTAATTTTCGAGTTAGATTGAGTTATCTGATCTATTTAATTATTAGAGTCGGATTTGAATTGAACCACAAACTTAAAATTGACTCGATTTTGATATGTCAACTTAAATTTGACTTAATTTTGACTTAATAATATAAAATTGATATAAGATTGATTCAATTTTAATGTAATTTGAATTTAATTTGATCTAAAATATATATTTAAATGGATCAATTAGGTTAAACTCAGATCAAATTAGAGTTAAAATTTTTAATCAATATAATATTTATATTAGGCGAATTTTGAGGCGACCTCAATTTGAACCGTGAGCTCCAATTGAGACCTACCTTGCAAATACCACAAGAATGGTGACGTGGCTGCTAACCATTGGATGCTAAAACATAAAACACGTCACACAGATTTTTCTCCGCTTCAATTTCAGGTTCAGTCAGTCAACGATTCCCTTAAACTGTAACAAGACTCAAAAGTAGACTCCAAAAAAGACCATCACATCAATGTCTCCTTTCCCCTCAATAAATGGACCCCACCAGTATTCGAATATATTTCTGGTACAATTCTGTAGTCCATTTCCTAAGTCTAACGAACCTGTTTCATTTGGAAGTCTTTCGAAGTCTTCCATCCCCTCCAACGAAAGGGCACAGTTGCAATTCACAGAATGGGTACAGAAGCAATTTAGTATTATACGAGGAGTTTTTTATAAGCTAATCGTCCTTCTATAAATACACAACCGTTTGGAGATGTGCGGCAAAAATGGCGGATCGAGCCCTAGTTCCTGCTCACTTAAGCTCCTACTGCGCACTGAAGCTCTTGATTCTCTTCTTCTCCTTCGCATTTCTGCTCTCCTCATCTGCTGCCGAGATCATCTTTGAAGAGCGATTCGAAGGTGACTTGCTTCTCGCTCTTACAATTTCCATGGAGCGAATTTTCTACATTATTTGTTTCAGACGAAGAGTACTGTAGCTTTCTTCCGATTCTTTTATATATCTGTTTTTTTCGTGTGTTTTAATCGAGCATGTTAGGGGAAAGAGCCATGAGAAGTGGCAAATTGCATTTCTTGTCTGTGTCGAAATATTTGTAGTGATAGAGAAAGAATTTATCATTTTAGGATTAAATATAAACTTTCCTAAATAAAATTCATATAGATAGTAGATTGCCCATATCACAGAGAAAAGGCGGGATTGTTTAGGGCCTAGCTCCGTAGCTTGGTGAGAATAATCTTACTATAAGTGTAGTCATTTTATGAGCATGAATATATTAATTTGGTGTGATAATCATTAATCAGTGATTAGTTAGCTTAATTAATTATGTAATTAGATACCATTAAGTTAGATATACTTAATTATATCAATGATTTTTTGAAAATTAAGTTATAATGAATTCTTTATTTTTTATTTATTTAATAATTAATTCATCTAGTTGATTCCTAATTTTTTATTTAATAAATTAGTTAATAATTCTAGGTCTAATTTGACTTACTTATTTTCTCCTAATGTTAATGATGACTTGTTTACCTAATATTTCTTATTAATTTATTAAAATTTACGTCCTAATTACTTTTTAATCCCTAAGTAATCTAGATAATTTATTTATTTAATAAAATAATTGCCTACATAATCTATTAATAGTTTAATTTATTATTCTACTTTTATTTTTAGCTATTAATGAGCCCTAGTTAATTTTTGCATGATTAATCTATCAATAATTGATCTTTTCAACTTTCATAATCGTTCAATCAATCCCTAATTTACTATTTTAAACTATACATATCTATATATAATTTGCTTCTCACTCTCAAAAAAGGTAAATTTCTTCGAAAGGAGCTCCCTTTTGTCCATTTTCTCATTGACAAATGCTTCAACTTAAATATAAAACTGATGTCTTTTAAGTTATGGATTTATCACTAGTAATGTAGTTCAGTTACCTGGAAAGATTCAAATTTCAGCAGCGCAGCTATCAGTTCTAGGTTCACCTCTGTTTTGGGCACTTTTATATAAGCATGACTTTAGCAGACTATAACTATTTCTATGATTATAAAGTTCTGAATACCTGAAATAACAAGAAGAAATTATTATTTACCAGTGATTTTACATCCTTAGTGATGAAATGCCCTAAGTTGTAAATGATTATTTTCCACTGAAAACTATTTTTGATGTTCTTTCCTCTTTTACTTTTTATTTATTCGAAAAAGATGGTTGGGAAAGGCGCTGGGTGAAATCTGACTGGAAAAGGAGTGAAGGAAAGGCTGGATCCTTTAAGCACACTGCTGGAAACTGGGCTGCAGATTTAGATGACAAAGGCAAGTATCATTTATCATTCCATTTCTATATTAATTGCTATGGCATGTCGTATTAGAAGAAACTCTAACCATTTAAAATTCATTTGTTTAATCCTTTTAGTTTTCCTGTTATAATTTACTGCCATAAAGTCTATCTAATTTCATTTGTATAAACTATGGATGAAATAGCATCTGCTGACATGTTTATTGTAAGCTTCCAGGGATTCAGACGTACCAAGATGCTAGCATTTTGCAATATCTGCAAAAATTCCAGAGTTCAGTAACAAGAACAGAACACTTGTGCTACAATACTCTATAAAGATTGAGCAGGATATTGAATGCGGTGGCGGTTACATCAAACTCCTTTCTGGTTATGTCAACCAGAAGAAATTCAGTGGTGATACACCATACAGGTCTTCCGTTTCCTTAACCTTTTGTTGTCTCTTACGGCTTTGTTTGGTTTGAAGGAACTGAAAGAGGAAATGAAAGGAAAATAATAATGGAATGGAATTGATATTAATTTTCACCCACTTATTTGATTGAAGAGAAACTTTGTGGTAAAGTATTTATTGGTTTGTAGGTATAACAATAGATTGAATAATGAGTAATGTTATTCAAACTTCTGTTTTACTTATGATTTTCAATGGGTTTAAATAGAGAATCATGAAGAGAAACATGGATATGCTCTAATTTTCTGGATAAATAAATTTCGTATGAATGACACCTAGATCTAAAATGGAAGATGCAATTTTGAGGTAAACGCTGTTCGTGGCCCCTAAACCAAATATAAACTAAATGTTTGATACGCTTGTTGAATTTTAAAACTTCGCTTGCTATTAAAAACGGGTTTGTCACTATAACATGATAGTTATATGACTATTAGAAGGGATCAGAATGCATTTTTATGCTGTTTTGGTTTGAATAATACATTAATGCTACAAATTTGTCTGGTTTATAAATATAGCTACTTGTTATCATGCTCCACAATAGGTGCCGGCCTTTAATTTTGAATAGCTGGTAGGGAAAACTATATTTTATTCTTGATTCTTATAATGATTCTCCACAATAGGTGCCATTCCTCAATTTGGATTGCTGCTAGAAATAACTATTATTTTGCCATGGCAACTTGTATCAATGCTCGACAAATTTTCCATTCTTTGCTTTTTACTATTCCTTTTTTTTTTTGTTATGAAGGTATAATAATTCATTTATTTTACAATTTTTCATGGTTTGTAAGTGATAAAAACGTATTGTGATGCTATGGAGAGAACATATGTTAAACTCTCCTTTGTTTTCTAATAGTGTATTCCTTCACGTCTGTGTATCCGTTCATATACTTTTTGAAATGCAACGGGCAATTAATACTTACACAGCTCATCTTAATTGATCATTTTCTCTTATGCAGTTTAATGTTTGGACCTGATTTATGTGGTACCGATACAAAGAAGCTTCATCTGATATATTCCTACCAGGGACAGAACTATCCCATCAAGAAGGATCTGCAGTGTGAGACAGATAAATTGACACACTTCTACACATTTATCCTTAGACCTGATGCCTCTTATACAATCCTAGTCGATAATCGAGAAAGGGAATTTGGAAGCCTTTATTCCGACTGGGATATTCTTCCGCCACTTAAGATTAAAGTTGTAAATGCTAAGAAGGTATAACAGTGCTCTATTCTAACAAACCAAAAATCTTCAATTGCTAATCAACTTTTTTTTTTTCTACCTCTAATATGCTCATGGCATTGCATTCAGCCTGCAGACTGGGATGATAGGGAATACATCGATGATCCTGATGATGTCAAACCTGAGGTCATATGTGGTTTTAATACATTTCCTTTTGAAAGTGATGCATATGCTTTTTTTCTCTTAAGATGCATCAATGTCATGCAGGGATATGATTCTATTCCAGCTGAAATTCCTGACCCAAAAGCTAAAAAGGTACACAACTGTCTATATATACTAATTGTAGTAATTAGTAAATGCAATTGTTAGATATTTGTCATTGAATAATCTGTAATATAACCTTGGACATTGCAATAGTGGAAAAATAGTTTCAGTCCTGTGTTCTGAAATTAGTTCTTTCTGTTTAATTAGCCTGATACATGGGATGAAGATGACGATGGAACATGGAAGCCGCCAAAGATCCCAAATCCAGCATACAAGGGCCCATGGAAACCAAAGGTTTGTTCAGGATGATTTCTTTGGTAGTTTCTACAGGGCATTATTGCCTCTGACGTTCACTTCTGTTTATATATATATGTATATTCATAAAGTTTTGGCTATTAGCTCTCAACAATTGTAAATTATGAAAATAACAGAGGATCAAAAACCCCAACTACAAGGGAAAATGGAAGACTCCTTGGATTGACAATCCAGGTAATTTGAGATTATTGGTGATGATATTTTTCTTTTGTTTTAAGTGCTTTGAAACAGTAATTATTGTAGAGAATCTTGTTAGAGATTTTATTTATTTTACCTCTTTCTTTTAAGTGAACATGACAAGTACACTTATAGTAAATCAAAATAATTTGTTTAGTGAAATTTTGAAAATGGTTCTAAAGCATAAGTTGGAAATTACATTTTACTTCTTGAAAAATCGTTCCATTTCTGTTCAAAATTATTGTATAAGAGATTTCTCTAAAAAATAAGTTGTAAAGTTAATTCATTCTTCTTTACACTACAGTGTAATTTTTGTTCTCTGCAAGTGCGATTTCCACCATTTATGGAATACCTCTAAGGAAATCTAGAAAGCTGAAAGTCCCACTTCCTCACTTTCAATTGTAAACAGCTAATTTTAACTGAATTCCGACTTTTCTTCAGAAGTAGTCAACTTTTCTAAGTAAACATAGCATTCATTAAATTCATCATCAACTAGCAGAAGTATTCTGAGAAAATGCATGTTGCTTCATCTTATTACTTAAAGGTAATTAAATTATGCCAAAGTGGATGATGATGTCTTTTGTGGATGTCTATTTTGACCATTTCTTTTCGGCATTAAATTGATAATACATTCTTTTCGATCATTCTACCAACTCTTTTCGGCATCGCAATGGTTTTTGACCGAACAACTGTAACTCTTTTTATTAAGATTCAAACTTGTCACCTCGAATTTGGATATCAAAGGTCGATCAATTAATTATCGATTAAACGGCTATAACTCTTAGATCACTTTAGAAAATAATTTTAACATTATTTTATCAAACAATCATCAACTTTATTAAAATTATTCTCAAGATCGTATGTTCAAATTCTAGCTACATCATAATAAAATCTCATTTTACTTGAGTGGGCGAGAATAACACTATATACCACAACACAACAAAAATTAAAAGTCATACTTATTTCTTTCACTAACTTTTGATCTCCTCATCACAGATTTTGAAGATGATCCTGACCTCTATGTGCTTAAGCCTCTGAAATATGTTGGTATCGAAGTATGGCAGGTGAGGGATTACATCAAACATAATTGGATTAATTTTTAACATTTTTTTGTGCTGAAGGTATGAACTGTTTGATGTGATATTGATGAAGATGATAAAAATATATAGGTAAAGGCTGGCTCAGTATTTGACAATGTTCTTATATGTGATGACCCAGACTATGCAAAGCAAGTTGTAGATCAGATTTGGACAAAAAATAGAGAGGTGGGGATCATGTTACTAAGAGCTTGTTTGGGATCAATTTTTTTTTTTTATTTTTATTTCTATGTTATTTTTAAAAATATTTTTATTTTTTATTTTTTGAAAGCAAATAATATTATTTTTAAGAATACTCAAAATAATTCTTAGTTTTTTTGAGTATTTTTAAAAATAATTATTACCATCAAATGTCTGATTTCAAATTAAAACATAAACAAAATAAAAAATAATATGATCCCAAACAGCTCCTAAATATTAAAATATACTTTAGACTTTTTAACTTCTTATATTCATTTTAATTTGTTCATTCAGGCTGAGAAGGAGGCCTTTGAGGAAGCAGAGAAAATTAGACGAGCTAAGGAAGAGCTGGTGAGAAATAAGAGCTGACTGCAAATTGATTACTCTGCTACTGATGTAAAATTTGAAAATTATTCTGCAGGACGCTCAAAGGGCGAGGGAAGAAGGCGAGAGGCGTAGAAGGGAGAGGTCCTATGATCGGCGTTATCGAGAAAAGGAGAGATACAAGGAGAGATATAGGGTATGTTGGTCTTCCCTCATCTTTGTCACCTTATCCCAATAGACCCTACTTTTTTTTTTCTTTATATTTTGATTAGAATATATATAATGTTTTGAGTGCTAGTTATTTTTAAAATTATTTAAAACATTCAAAACAAAATTTGTTTTGAATGTTTTGATTTGTTTTAAAAATAAAAAATACTTTAAAAAATACAAGAAAAAAAATTGTGCTTTTTAATAAAAAATATAAAACAAAATTTATCTCAAATAGGCCCTAAGAGTTTAAAAAATGTTCGAAAATTTTGAATAACCTCAACCAATAGTTATTTATGTTCAACTCATTTGTCGAGCAAATGAACTGTGAGCTAGAATAATATTTTTTAGCTTATTAATTAAATGAGTTAGAACATGAACATGAATTAGCTATATTATCTTTGACATGATAAAAACTAGCATATGTAAATATATAAATATTTGTACATGCATAAAGTTCATTTATGAAAAATCATCAAATGTATTTTCAAATTATGGATAACACATTTTTTAATTTTAAATAATCAAAGCTTAATAGAAAAATTATCAATGCATTTAATTGTTGCTATGAAAATTTATATACATACCACACATTTCTTATGCATTTACATATCTAACATCTAAAATTAGATATTTACTTGTCTAATATTTTTCAATGCTTAAAAAGTTATATTTCACTTTTAAAAGGTAAGTGATGATGATATTCTTAATGTGATATTGAAAATTGGAGTATTATATATGTAAAAAAGTAAAGTTTAGATGTAAGATGTGTAAATACATAAGAATTGTATGGTATGTATGTAAATCTCCCTAAATTTAATCATGTTTATCATCTGTGTTTATTTCGATAATAAATGAGCCGAACACAAACTTGAAAACAAATTTAAGTTTCTATGTTTGTCCCTTCTCATTTATATTAACCCCTTTTGATGACTACACATTCTTTTAAGAGTGAAAGTTTAGTTTGTTCTGTGGCTCTAAAAAGTCTTTTAGCATTAAAATGCTGTCAAATTACAATTTATAAATTGAATAGGTTTTGTGCACTAACTCTTGTATTTTATTGCAGCGCCACCATGATTTTGATGATTATCATGTAAGCTACTAAGTTGTTTTATTCCATTTATTTATATATATACCAATTGTTTTTCTTTTTTTTTATAAATTAAGATGGGATTAATTTCATTGCAGGATGAACTCTGAGAGTCTTACAGCAAAGAACTACTGCCCATATGGGGGCTGCCAAAGGAGAAAAGGATGGCTTTCAAGGGGAAGAATTAGGATTTGGATATTACAACTCAAATTTAGTTCAGATGAATTTTATAGTTATTTTATTTATTTTGAGATGAATGTAATATATATCTTAATTGATTATTCATATTTTACATCCATCTCAAATTAAATTTAATAATTATAAAATTTATCTAATTAAAATTTATCTTAATTAGATTATTTAGTTTTAGTACTTACTGGCAGCATGAGAGAGAGATTTGGGGGTGAATCTTGCCCCCAAAATTTGAAATAAATCCTCTTAAATGTTATAAATAATATAAAAGTTTATTTAAATCTCTATTTCAAATTGTAATTTTCTCACAGAATGCTCTTTGATGCTTCATTTATCAATTACAAATTCAGGAAGGTCACTTTTGTGATATGTTTGGATTATATTGCTTATCAAAGTGAGGAAACAAAATATGACATATTATGTTATAAAGAGAAAACTTAGGGACTTTTTTGGAATAATTTATTTAGTGTATTTTTATGTATTTTTAATTTCTATTTTTAAAAATCAATCACACTGTTTTAAAATGCTCAAAATAATTTTTGGATGTTTTGAAAATAAATATTATTATTAAATAAATTTTATTTTAAATTAAAATTAAGATAAAATAAAAATGATTCCAAATAGCTTTTAGTTTTTCTCTTCTGATTGCAAGTTTAATATTATATGAAATTGTAAAGGAGCTGAGAAAATAATATATATGTATATATTGGGAACTTAAAATGTGAAAGAATAAAAATTTGTAAAAGAATTCCTTTGAAAATAATATATAAGTATATTAGTTTATTCAGATATTAATTAAATTAAATTGATGAATTATAAATAAATAATTGATAATAAAAAGTGACAGATTAATGTAGATATTACTTAATTCACATTTTAATTATAAATTTTAGTAAAAAAAGATTTTTGTATTTTTTAATAAATGACTTTTAATATAATATTAATTAAATTTATTTATATTTTTGATTGAATTAAATCAAATAAAATTTGATTTGATTTAATTTAGTTTGTATAGTAGTTTGGTTAGTTAGATTTATAAAATAAAATTATTATTGAAGAATTAAGAATGAGCATCATTGAATTAAGATAGGTTATAAATCCTCTTTTGTTGTGGCTAACACATATATATATATATATATATATATATGAGTTATATGGAGATTAAAAAATGCTTTTAGTATGAAATGTAAGAGTGTTGTGTGGATGTTGTGGGGAAATATTAAATAACATTAAAATTTTAAAAAGGCATATAATTGTGGATCCACAGATTTATATGCATCTTGGCACATAACTACATGACCTTTTACATAAGAATAATTATTCACACCTTAAAAAAAAGGTTAAAAAATACACCCAACTTTTGACATATGTGGTTATATGTATCTTAATACATACCCTTATTTTATAATGATTATTTATGCCCTTAAAACAATACTTATACATAATTATATGAATTCACATGTAGTTACACTTTGATGGTCTAAAGCATTTCTCTATTCGCATGTAATAATCTAAGATTGTATGCAAAATTGCATGTCCTTAGAAAAAAAAAACAATCAAGTTAGCAATGCAAAAACATTACTTTAAAAGTGAACATGAACTAACCTAAGCATCAAATTGTGATTAATCCAATATGATTGCTCATCTTAATAAAATAATATTAACTCTTGATTGGACTACATCATTACTTTATGTCAAATAGACTTGCCATATTAGTAAATGTAGTGTTTAGAAATGTGATGGGGACACCATACAGATCTTAGGGGGTACTTATTAAAATGATCGAGCACGTCATCAAGATATAATATACCACTTCGGAAGATAGAAGTATCACCCTATTATAGACGCAATCATCTAATAAGAACTCCTAAGGCTAATGAGTTTATATATACCAGAGATTTTTCTCATACCTTACATGAATGAAATAAGATAGGATTTATTTTAAGCTAAGTTCTTAAGTTCTTAATAGAGGTAAGCATCCATAGTTAATTACATCTTAGGAGAAGTAATCTCAGAAATACTCTCGAATAAAGTGATCATTAATATCTTTATAGATTTCAAAGCTTGATATCAAATGATTGGTTATTACCAAAATTAATTGTGTGAGTTCAAACAAGAAAAATATTAACAAAATTAAAAATAGGATAAGTAGGAAGCATTAATAATATTAGACAAATCTAATGAGCACTTCAACCTATCTTTTGGCGAGGCTTTATATTTTTGAAATTGAGAATTATTATCATTTGAGTTGACATTTTATTAGAAAGTCAGGATTTTTATTCCAAGAACACAAGATTGGGAATATACCTAAGAGGTAAGGATTTATATTAGTAGTTGAGAAAAAATAAGTTTCCTCTAATCGTAAGTCTAAAGTGTTCTCGCACAAGCTAAGAACTTGACTTAATTCAAATAAAAAAATGGGATATAATGACACATCTTTACCCAAAGATGTGAACCCATCCTGATTCTTCTAGACTTACAACTATCTAGAGTGGCTATCAACTAACATCTCATACACTTTTAAAACTATGTGGGCAAGCCATATGTCAATGTAAGATGGAACGGTTCTTATTTATTTAGGAAAGACATTTTAGAGCTTAAACTCTCTTTAAGAGTCTAGATTATGATAAGTATGAATAATATCTTAACTAATAAGATAAAATTTCATTTTTTTATAAATTTCAGACTCTTATATTTTAACTTAAGCTTGGGTGACCAATATACTTATATGCATGATGAAATTAAGTTATTGGCCAATTCGCGAGAAGAGTATTCTTCACTTAAGGGGGTTACTGTCAACGGTCTTGTACTCTCTCTTATTGTGCAATGATTGAAGATTTTCTATATTCAATGAGGGAAGATAATATGCATGTATTGTGTTATACATCTAGGGGCGGATTTATATGGGGACTAGGGGCACGTGCCCCCACTGGCCCACCCTCCTTTATATAAAATAAAAAAAAGAAAAAATAGTTAGGTTTTGACCTATTTGCTTTCCCATTCTTCCAAGTTGGCTTGAGAATCTTGCTGTAGTGCCACATTCTGAACATATAGCTTTGCCATTGGTTTTGGCTCAACTGCTCCCTGGAGTCCTGCCATCACACACGGATTCAACTCACGTAGCCAGCCCACAGACCTCCACTGTTCCAACGTTGTCATTTCCTTCCGGTGGAAGTGTACCTAGTTTGGAGTTACCGGATTTGATCGATCATCTGCCATTGCCGGCTGGAATGTGCTCGTCTTTCTTCTATAATGCCATCAAATGGTCTGTTGTTTCCAATGGTGAAAAACAATCTTTTGTTCTAAGCTCTAGTATTAAATACACTTATTTTTTTCAAAATTAAAAATATTTGTATGCCTAATATTTTTATGATTTATCCCATGA
The DNA here is from genome assembly GCA_021442155.1 of Cymbidium sinense. Classification (NCBI taxonomy): domain Eukaryota; kingdom Viridiplantae; phylum Streptophyta; class Magnoliopsida; order Asparagales; family Orchidaceae; genus Cymbidium; species Cymbidium sinense. The sequence goes on from CM038232.1 coordinate 74,975,762, forward strand.
CTAATATTTCTCAAAAAAAAATTATAATTGTTATTCCGATCACATGCAAGTAATTTTGATATTAAAATGCTGATAATTAAACAATTTAATTTGATTGATGAAGATATTAAAATTTGACAAATTAATATAAGTCCAAAAAAAAAATTGCATAATCAGTGGATTAATGTAAACGATTTGACCGATGCCGCTTCGTCTTAGACTTTGGGATGCTTTTAAACTTTCTCTTGCAAATGTGAGCAACTGTAACAATCTTAAAGATATGACTTCTTAGACTCTTCATATTTATTAATTGATTTAATGTATGCTTTGTGGACAATGCAATAAGTGCAGCTCTTCTTTTGAAAAATAGTTTGGAAAGTTAAAAAACTTATCGCTCTATTCTCTTTTCGTTTCAAAATGCAAAATCTGTGGATGACATTGGTGAAAATTTAACTAATTTAAATTCTCTATGGTATCAAATATTATATAGTTATTTTCTTCGATGAGAATCAAATCTTGAGTTTCTAGTTCTCAATTTATAGCATATCTCATATCTTTCATTCACATAAAATTTTTGTAAGTTATATTTGATGCTTGCTTTATCTATGTATGTCAATAAAAAATTCTTAAGGTATTGAGGAAAATTGATAATATATATATTTTTATTTGGATATTCACTTTTATATTATATTATGTGAAACTATAGCATCATTAATAAAAATCATACTTGATCTTTCAGTGACTTTTCCTTACATGATGATATATTTATTTTCAATATATACGACTGTTGTTTTGTTAGTTTTCTTGAAAGATTATTTCAGCATATATATTTAAAAAGATATATTTAGGAGTGTTGATAATGGATTGATTTTACGATAATTTCAAAATATGAGGACTCTAAGGGATGAATTATAGATGATATGTAATAGGAATAAAATTTATCTTATTAAGATGCTTAATTTTTTATTTTGTTATACATTATGCTTTACTTTTTATTTTGTTATACATTATGCTTTACTTTTTTATTTTATATAAGAGTATATTATTATTTTTACTTATCATGCCCCCTCCGAAAAAATTTTCTGGATCCTTGTATACATCTATCATAGACCTAATAGTTTTTAAATCTTTTAGGTGATTAATTCTTAGGCTTTAGGATGAGGTTGTGAATTGTAATTAATTTTTAATTTTGAGTTGATTAGTTGGGGTAATAGATTTATGTCCATAAAAAGCTTAACAAAATCTAGGCCATATATCAAAACGTCACATTTAAAAAAAAACCTAGAAAAATAATGTAGTTTAGATGCACACACAAATTAACCAATTGATCAAATTAAAAGAATAATAAGAGGCCGGTGCGGTGAGAAAAAAGATGGGTTATCGTGCTCAATACTTATACAGCCTACGTTATAGTAAATATTACAATAAATGAAACAACCTATGAGGTGTTGAATATACACCTTGTGTATCTCACTATTTGATTTGATGATAACAAATCTTATGAAATAAGAACTAATAATTATTTTGCATGGTGAATTATTCACATTAATCATTATGATTGGCATTCTTAATTTAAGTTTTTATTGGTGATAAACATATTTATTCTTGAAGCTACTAATTATTTATCTCAAGTATTTAGAAAATTCATTAAAGTGAACTTGCTTAGCTAGATCGAAAAATTCATATAAGCTTGACTAGGACATTTTGAGAATCATCTTAGGTTATGCAATAATGTGATAAATAAGAGATCAATAATATGGAAATAATAGTTTAAATAATTCTATATCATTCTTTAAATTTTGCATAATTTTTTATATTTTATTTGCATGATATTTTCAATTAATCTTTAAATTATCCTTTTTTAGATAATTTAAGTACTTGCATAAGATTCAGCCTTATCCATTGTGTTTTAAAGTGTGTTGGATTTATTTCACACTTCATTTAATTATTTTCATGCTTGGTCTTATTAATTATTCATTTTTTTTGCATGAGAGTGAAATTATTCATGAATTATTCATATTATTCTTTCTCTCTCTCTCTCTCTCTCTCTCTCTCTCTTATCCTTTTATTTTCTCTCTCCTATCAAAATTATCATTCCAATTTAGTTTTGGCCAAATTTTTGATGATTTTGGAATGAAGAATTTAATGTGATTTATTTAATTCAATACCATATTATTTTCCATCATTTTATAGAATTAAAAATTCTAAAGTTATTTGAATTTTGAATATCAAATTGTATATTACCTTGATTCATTTATAAATTTGGTTTATTTGTTTATAACATTTTTTGGCCAGAATTTCATTGATTTTTATCATGATAAAATTTATTTAATTCATTTGATTTAAAGTATTAATATTTTCCATATTTAAGAATTTTTAAAATTCAAATTATTTTGAATTTTAAATTTCGAATCATGCCACAAATTATTTCTAAATTTATTAAATTTATTTATGGCAAGCTTAGGCCGGCCCCCTATTTATTCTAATTTGTTTAATTTTGTTTTATTTGATTTAATTCAAATTTAAAATTAAATGGCTTAGGATTTAATGCACTTTAAATTTTTGGATTTTTATTTTTGGTAATATTTGGCCAGCCCACCGAAATCTATTTTTATTTAACTAAAAGATGAGTTCAAATTTTAAATTCTTTTTTAATTAATCTCTCTTGATTGCTAATTAATTGAATACCATTAATTGGAGATTGGTTTATTTAAGGAAAGCGTTGGTCATCTCATATAATGAAGAAAATTTGATTTATTATATTAAATTAATTTCAAATCTATTCTTTAATTGATTTCTTAATTAATTAAAGTTTATTTAATTATTTAAAATGCAGTTAAACATATTCCATCCATGGTTGAATGTCTCACACTTACTTGGATTCATTAAATTCAAATTCTGACTTATTTATTTGAGTTTTGAATTTGAATAAAATCCCTTCCACATTTATTTTTTCTCTTATTTTTCTCACTTATTTCTTCTTGCCTTGGTTGAAATTTTCATGGACTAAATTATATTTAAGGAGTTGATTTCATGACTTAACTCTCTCTTGCAAAAATAATCTTATGGCCAAACTCTTGCAAAATCATTTCTTGGGGTTCAAGAGCTCAAGTTCTCTCCTTTCCTCTTCAAATCTTCAACCATATTAAAGAGATCTTTAGTCATCTTCAAGTCTTATGCTTACATCTTCATTCATCAAAGAGACCCGAGTAAGATTGTTTCAAGTTGTTTCAATCATTGTTGGCCTTTATTTTTGATGGTTTGGCATGGTTAATAAGAATTGCTATTAACATTGATGAAAATTTTCTAAAGCTCTTTTGAATCATTTTCCAAGTGATTTGAATACTTCATCTTCTCATTAATTTGTGTTTCAATTTTTGAGATCACATCTTTAAGGTCTTTACAAATATTTCTTTTCATAGTTTTCATATTCTTGATCTTTGTAATTTACTTTTTGAAAGTCTTTAAAATTATTTTTTATTCTAGGACATTGTCTTAAAGTTGTTTTAAGTTCATTCTTATACTACTTTATTTGGGGTTGTACCCTATAAGAAAGTATATTTTTGAGATTATACTTTGCTCGATATAGGAAAGTACATTATTGGATTTAAATGATGTAGAAAAGTACATTATTGGGGTTGTACTTGCGATGTAGGAGAGTATAGGAGATTGATTGTAATCTCATTTGATTATTGAATTCCTAATCAGGGTGACTAGGTAAAAATGTAGGGCAATTTTTGGGTTTTGGTTGAACCACATAAATAATTTATGTGCCTCTTATTTTTACTTTTCTGCATTTGGTTTGGTTTTTGCATTGCTCTTTCATTATAAACAACCTTGTATATTTTATAACTAACTTTTCTACAAAGTTTTAAAACTAAGTTTTAATTTAAAAATATTTTAAAATACTCAATTCACCCATCCTCTTGGGTCTCATAGCCTCTTAACATGAGTTCAAACATTCTCTTGATCATCCAATAGGGCCTCCCAAGTCAAAGATTTTAACTTCTTATTTTAAACCTTACAGCTCTAATCCTAATATTAGTTCAAAAATTACATTTGAAAATTTCAAAAAAAAAAAATCATAACTAAACTTGCAAAATAGAGGTTTGCTATAACACACATACACACCAAGCAGTTATATGTCATACAATTGAACTTAACACCAGCGAGTGTCAGTCCACCTCTCTTAATAGGCTTTGCTTAAAGGGGTCAACAACACATGGAAGCAAGATTATTTAATTTATTTTATTATCGTAGTGGCCCTTTAATTAAGCATGCCCCCTATAGAAAATATCATTTGTCTAATAAATGATATCCTACCATCTAAACTAGTGCACAAGCAATTCTAACATTCAATCTAAAATAAAATATCACAAAATTAGAATATTAAAACATCATAATAAAGCACCAACCTAAGCTAAGTTTAGGATTGGTGATTTATCAATCTAATGTGTGTGTATAAGTTAGTGTGATATGACAATGTCAGGCTTTAATGTTTGAATTGCGATTTAAGCGATGAGTTTAAATAGTCAACCAAAGGGTGGTTTTTATCCAAGTGGTTAGTGATTTAAGAAGTGAATTTTAAGTTATAAATTTAATTTTTATTTAAGTTAGACTTAGTATTCTAAAGAGTGAAAATTTTTAAGTCCTTTTTTACACACTATTTTAAGGTTGGACCTAAAGGTACTTTTTGTGACTTTTAAGCCTTCTTAATGGAGCGTTAAGATTAATGGAGTGTTAAGATTTTCATTTACTTCTAAAATCTAGATTAAGCTGAAATAGAACTATAATCATATAAAAGACACTTTAAGATTACTAGGAATAAATTATGATCTACATAATGACTTTCTTCAACTTTTTTATTGTTTTAATACTTTATTTCAAAACTATATATATATCTTCTCAAAAAAAAATATTGGACTTTCATTCATGTTTGTATATATCATTTAGAATTTTTATGTATTAATGTAAGCATGCACATGTATGGAATAAATCTTAAAATTTTTTATAATAATGGGTTTAAAATGATTTAAACTTTACATGTATTTTCTATACAATTTTTATGTATGTGCCATTGTTAAACCACAAAAATAAGATATCTAAGACCTCCTCCGGACTTGTAGCCTTGTGCCCCCGAATGTCCAAACTATATGCCTTCAAAGAGTATCTATATACACTTGAGTCATATATATTGATTTTACTCATTTATAGTAATTTAGGTTCATAAATGCAGCATCTTGTATCTGTACACACACACACACACACATATATATATATATATATATATATATATATATTGGTTTTATATGAGACAAATATTTTTTTGGATTTATGAGTTATAATAACTACACTATTCACATACATTTAAGGATTTTAATTTTAATCATGAATATCAATGAGCTATGAACTAATCACACATTTATAAGTGAATGAAAAATGTCAATAGATATCTTAAAGAAACCCACTTAAGTTATTAAATCTTAAGGCTATTCATGTGAAAAAGACATTACTTAAGCTTAATCAAAATTCTTTAGTTAATACATTCAAATTGCAATTGATTAGACTTATTGAGGACATATCAAATAATATAATTATCCCATACACACTCTCTAATTATTAATAAATCTAAAGATGAAATTATGATTTTTATATATTAATTAAAATTTATAATTATTTAATCCAATTAATACTCAAATGATCATTAAAATTAAGAAATCATAATATATAAGCCTAAAAATTATAAGAAAATTTGTGAACTTCCAAAATAATATGAGAACTGAACAATAAAAATTTTAAGGCATTTGAGCTAATATTACATGATTAATTAGTGAAAATTTTAATTAAGTAATTACTCTTAAAATATCTAAAACCATTTGAGGATTTTAATTTCATTAGTTAACTCTCTACTAGCTAATCACAAAGAAAGTTCATTTGCAATTTTTAGATATTTATGCAATTAATTATGAGTTTTTTAATTCCTAGGTTAATTAATAAATTATTTAATTAATAAATGGTGCTTTGATTTTGAGAAATAATTAAGACTAAAGGTCCTAATGAATTTTTTTGGTCACCATTAAGCTCTTAATACACATTTATCCATCCATAATAATAATTTTTATAATTTTCTAATTAAATAAATTGATTTAATAGCTAAATTGGCTAATTAGTATTTGAAAATATGGATCTCCTAATGTACTCACTTGATTGACTTAATTATGAGAGTTAGAGGTCACCCATAAAATATTCACCTTAATTTTCAAGTCATTTAGCTAAGTAATTAGAGCTTATTTTTAACATTAATGAAAATGTTCAAATCCTAAATAGTTTATATACACATAATAAAAAATGAGGCTTTTATTTTTCTTAGATTCTTCTTTACCTAAGCTTTCCAAAGAGTTTTTATTTATATATTTAGAATTTTTTATAATTAGTTTTATTTTTTTAAGTTTTGGCTAGATAGTCACTTTTTTAAACCTATTTAAATTGGATTACATAGTTAATACTAAGTTAGCTAGGCTTTATATGTGACGCCATGGGATTGGTTATTTAAATAGTTTCCCATGGCTACTAACTTAGTGATAGTGGACATGATTTTGTCACGAGTTGTTCGATCAAAGATCGAAAGACTCTAATTAATCTTGTAATTTAAAAGTAATTAAATTAAAAATTTAAGCACAATTTATCACGACTATCCATTCTAATCATGCGAGATGGATAGCCCATGATTCATCTTCCTCCTCTGACGAGAGACAAACATCGCTAATCTTTTGTTGCTTGCTTTAAGACAACTACTATTCATTTCACGGTGAAATCTACTCCATTAGGATCAATGAAAATGTAGGGTTCCCTTTATAGAAAAAATATTGTCAGAGCTAAGATCGATGGTGAAATTAATCGAGGTAGCTTTGTCTAGTAGAGATGAAGCTCTACTATTGAAGTCCCTTTGACCTCTACGTTATTTGCTTCTAAGACCACAAGCAACCATAAACTTGCCATAGTTGGTTTAAGATGGCATTCTCATGCATAAATCAAATGGTTCTTGATTCGTTTGGACTTGCTTTAGTGTGGGAAGGTGTGAGGATGTTCAATTAGAGTTAAGAATGAATTTAGTGAGGTTGGGTTGTTCGAGCTGAGAGGAGGGTTGGTCTCACTAGTGGTGGGATATACGGGGAGCTTTGGATATCTCAAGGAGTGTCTCTAAAGTTGGAGTGAGGGTGGGTAAAGTTTAAATGTATGAGGATATGTACCCATATGAACTACTATTTTTTGTGGTTAAGTCTAAGGTATCCATTCAACCAGTGGGATGATTGGTTTGAGCATCAGACTAATGTGCTAGACCTCCCAAATGGTTGGAGGAGTTTGGTGGCTAGTGGTGAAGGGGATAGCCCATGGTTGGTGAACCAAGGGCCGACCATGATGAGGGTGACCTATCCTTTGTCAATGGTTAGACCAAACAACTTTAGTTCAGCTTAGCTCAGTTGAGGTGAGCTCAATGCATGCTAAAGATACTACCTTGGCCAAATGGAGGGGACTATTCTTGGATTTATTCTATTTAGAATCTTTGGTTCATTTGGTTTGGCTAAACTAGGTTCACTATGGGTTGATTCCACTTGGGTTGGTGTGGGAGAGTTCAAGGATGAGCCATGCAAAGTTTGGTTAGGTTTGGCTTATTTGAACTAATATAGTTCAATTTAGGTTCTATTGTGTTAGGTTGACCAATTGATTAAATCTAGCCCAATGAGCTATTGGGTTAAGTTCAAATGATTATTTGGATTGTGTTGGTGTAATTGGTTTGACTTAATTTAGAGTATATTTGAATTTGGTTCATAAGTGTTCATATAGGCCAAAGGGGTCAAGTTGACCAATTTAATCAAATTGGAAAAATTGGGTACAATTGAGGGTTGAGTTATATTTAACTATTCATTTAAGATTGATGAGAGACTTTGATTTGATTTAATTTGGCTAGGATGGGATTTTGGTTCAATTTGAATCTTTAGGCCAATTTGGGTTATGTTAGTCAATTGAGTTAGGTTGATCAAATTAGCTTCAATTGATTATTGAAATTGTTTAATAATCAATTTGGGTCTAATTTCAACTCTTGATTTAATCCAATTTGAATTAGATCAAGATTTGGTTCAATTTGACCCTTTAGGCCAGATTGGGTCAATGGGTTAAATTGGCTAAGTTAGGCTCAATTAGATGTTGAGTGATGATCAATGGTCATTTTATAATTGATTACAATAATTGGTTCGATCTTATTTAGGTTATATAAAGATTTAGCTTAATTTGACCCTTTAGGTGAAATTGAGTCAAATGAGAATAAATGAATCAATTAACACAATTGGTCTACTTGATTTTAATTGGGATTTGGAATGATTAGTTACTCACTTGGAAGTGATTGTTGGGATTATTTTGATTTGATTTAGGTTTAATTGATTTCTAGCTCAATTTAGCCATTTAGATCAAATTGGGCTAGATTGGGTTGGATGAGTCAATTGACCAAATTGAGTTACAATTGATCACGAAAATGTTTAATTGGATAATTGTAGTGGTTGTAAAGATTTAGAGTGACTCAATTTGGCTCTAATTAAGTTGGATTTGACTTTGGCCTAATAGGGCTCAATTGACAATTTAGGCTAGGTTAGTCAATTGGCCAAATTGACTCGTGATAAGGCTTCACTTAAGTTTGAATGGCATTACAAAGAGTTTAGGTGTCCTCAATTTCATATGGATTGGATCAATTTTGGGTTTATCCCCTTTAGATCCAAATGAGTCATATCGGGTCAACTTGGTCACTTAACAAAATTGAACACAAATTGGGCATGGTTTGAATATGTTTAGGATTTTCAGGTGTCATACAATCAATTAGGTTTGACATATGGGGCTTGGTTTGAAACCAAGGTCATTGGGTCCCACCTAGTTTAAGTCGAGGTCTAACCTCAGGGTTGAGTCTTATGAGTCTCTAGGCATAGGGTTGGTGTTCTCCTAGCTTCTAGTATTATCTTAAATCTAGATAAGGAAACCTTAGTGCTTAGATCAAATCCTAGGTCTAAGGAGTGACACTATTGTCAACCTCACTAAAAGTGAGGTCAATAATAAGCTAAGATTAAATGGAATTTTATTTAAGTTTCCTTTTTAAATAATTCATGAAGAATACAAATTGGATTTTCATAGAATGAGGGTAACACATTCAAATCTATATATGAGCCACATGGTAAGGAACTTCAACCAACATATGAAAAGTTGTTACTTGTTTGTTTTTCATTAAATTTTCATTCTATTTTTTTTTACTTATATATCTTTGAATTTTATCAATAATTAAAATCACCAAACCTTGAACTCACATATAAATGTTTTTATTTGATATCCTCTCTTGGAATTCCATTACATTTAGCACCATTTTTTGAAAATATATTGCCACTTGAAGCTTAGGTTTACATAATTCAATCTCATTCACTCACATAAATGAGTTAGATATTCTTACTTCAAGTACATGAACACTAAATAAAGTGGATAATGTTAGTGCTATGTTCCTTTGGTATATATAATATATATAATTTAAAAGAAAATCCTAAGAATTGTCATTGACTATATTAACCTATCTAAATAATCTCAAGCTAAAAGATAATTATGAATAACCCTATGCTATGACCATACTTATGCTATTTTTTTATTTAGCACAATCATACTCCAATTAAGCACTTACAATAACATGACCACGATCAACCTTAGCTTGACCATATAGCTAATTAGACCTATATACTTGCAAGGTTAAGAATGAAAGTTAAGAATAAAAGTTATTCATTTTATCAATGGACTCAAGGTTTGACCAAAATTAATATCAAGTAAATCCTAATGTGTCAATCAAACTCAAATTGAACTCAATTTACTATTGGATTAACTTAGGTTAATCCAAATGTGAGGTTTGATGAATAGTCAAACATAGCACAACTATGGGTGCTAATTAGTCTGACTGGTAAGGGCCTTAGAAATTATTGCCAAGGTCATGGGTTTGAATGCTACCTACACCATAATAAAGCTTCACCTTATGGATTTGAGTGGAAAAAAAAACATAACTCAACTAAACCCAAAACTTAACACCCCCCTCCCTAAAATAAAATAAAATAAACTTAAACTTAATTGATCAAATAGGGTCTTAATCTCACAAATTAGATTTTAATCAATTAATCATACCCTAATCAACTCTAATTGACTATTGGTCTAGTATAAATCAACCATAAACCTATTTTTTGTCTTGTGTGAGTCACAATGACCCATTTGGATCCAAACTCTAAAGTTAGCAAATTTAATTCAAGTCAATGGCTATAGTAGATCCATATAAGCTAACTACATTCTAAGTAAACTCAATTATCCTTGATGTTAGCCTATTAGATTATTCCAACATTGAATTTAAGCTAGTGTAAATAAACCCAACAAGGAAGGATAGACTTAAACATATTTTCGTACCCAAATTAATTCAAATAGATGTGACATTAGGTTTTCGTGACTTCAACAAACTCTAATCAACCGGTTGAGCTAATTGAGCCCTGCCCAAACTAAGTTGGCCACTTATCTTAGGTTAATTTAAACTATTTATATTAATTTCTAACTTATATGCTAAGGATAGTCCTCAATTTAGCACTAGTTATAGAGGATCACCATTATCCACCACATCAATTCCTTGGCTTAGTTCAATTCCTAATTGAACTCAATATTATTTTGATTCACTTAAGATAACCCTAATCTTAAAGTTAATAAATAATCAACCATAACTCAACTTAACCTAACCTTTAAAAAATTAAAAATAATAAATTTAAACTTAATTGACAAACTAAGAGCTAAAATTTCTAAATTTTCTTTTGATAAGTCAACCATACCTTAATAAAGTATAATTGAACATTGATCTAGCCTAGATCAACTTTAAACATATGTTAACCCAATATAACTTACTTCAACCTAGTTGGATCCAAACTCTAAAGTTTTTCAACCTAACTGAAGCCAATAGCTACGTTAGAACCATATAAGCAAAGCCAATTATGCTTTAATTAAGCTCAATAATTCTAGTGTTAGCCTAATTGAAGTTCAAATATAAGCTTGCCCAAATAAACTAACATGGAGGTGGCCTTAAGTTCCAAAGACTTCAGTAAACCATGATCAACTAATTAAACTAAATGAACCCTACCTAACATAGGTCAACTTTGACTAATTATAATAATTTCAAACTTCTAAGTGAATGATAGTCCTCCTATTTATCATTAGCTATCAAGTATCACAAATTCACCATTATCCACCTTTTTAATTCTTTGGCTTAACCTTGCACATTATATATGGTAACATTAGCTTTTAAGTGTTGGGGAAGTGGCATTGGGTTTATATAGCTTGACGATAATTGAACTCAATAATCACCTTCTTATACTCCAATTGATTCTCTAGCCAACTTCTTAATTGTTTCTCTCCTCCTAACCACTCCGAATGACCAAAGCTACTTTAAGCTCATCATAGTTTAGTAATCTCCACACTCACACAAAACATCTCAACTCAATTAAATCATAGAATTAGCTTAAAGCATTATTAGTTACTCTCTAAAATCAAACTTAAGCCATTAAACATATTGAATCAAGTATAACCATTTAAACATATCCTTTCTCTATGGATTGGTTGATCAAAGCATCAATTGCATAACCTTGCTTATTTTTCTGACTAATTGAAACCCTTAGAAATACATTGAGGATTTGAAGAGAATTTTATCTATGAAGTCTGCATGTAGTTTAATAAATGATTAGGGATGATAATCTAAAATTATTCAAGCACACACATATGTATTTTAAAAAAAAAAGAAAAACCTAAAATTAAAGCATTTAAATGCCAATCTATTGTAATTAAAACATTGATTATTACATATACACATTATTTATTATTATAGTAATCTTTATTATATTTAATAAAAATAATGAAAAAATTCTAAATTTTATGAAAACTCTATAGAAAATAATAATGTTATCAAAAGTTTATTAAGCCTTCAAGTGCTTTTGTGTTTATTCATTATAACTTTTAAAATCCTTTTTTCAACTAATTTAATAATAATTTTCTTTATTACTTGTGGTGGTTATTTTTGATATGTATATTGGGGACACCAGGAGGGGGTACTTATTAAAGTGATCGGGTATGACATTAAGGAATAGTGCACTATTTCAAAAGAGGACCTAATCACATAATGAGAACTCCTGAGGCATGATGGGTTTTTGAATATACTAGAAATTTTTTTCCTACTTTACATGGATGACTAAATGAGGGTTTATTTAAATTGGGTTCTAAAGTTCCCTATGGGGATAAGCCCCCATAGTTAATTACATCTTAAGGAAGGTGAATTCCTTAGGAATACTCTCAAATAAAGTAGACAATTGTTATCTTCAAAGATTTCAAAGGTAAGATTATCAATAAATTGATTATACTTAAAAAATCAATCGGGATAGATCAAAAGGAGAGACTTATTATTGAATCCAAAGGGGATGAGTAGGGAATGCTCATGATACTAGAAACCTAGTGAGCATTCCAATCTATCCTATAGTTGGGCTTTATATGTTTGAAATTGAAGGGAGTTATTTGTTTGAATTGAATTTTATTAGATTGTTAAGGCTTATAATCCCATAATACAAGATTGTGGAGATGCCTAATAGGTGAGAATTTATGCTTATACTCTGAAGGAAATAGCCACCTCAGATCCTAAATCTAGGGACCTTTGGCATAAGCCAAAGTACGACCTAAATCTTAGCAAAAAATGGGTATATGGTTTACCTCCACAAGGGAAAGAGTAAACCACCTAACTGCTGGACTTATAACTGATAGGAGTGAAAGCCAGCTAACTCCTCTTATGCTTTAAAATCATGTAGGCAAGATATGATTTTGTAATATGGTTAGGTTGTTATTAGTTACAAAGAAACTAAAGTCTTAAACCAACTCCCTAAGAGACTAAAGCATGAGTGGTATGAATAATGACTTAGTCTAATCTAAATATTCTCAATTTTTATTTGATTTTTGACTCTTCATTTTGACAAAGGCCATATGATTTTCATATGTCTAAATGCATGTTGAAATGAGGTTATTGGCTAAATCAGAGAGAAATATGTATTTTTTACCACAGAGGAGACCCTCAAAGGTCAAGTCCTCCCCTATCATGCAAGCATGGAAATCCTCTCTTAGCAAGAGTGAAGTAATATGAATGCATGATATTAAGCATACAACATTTAGCTAAGGGGTTGCTAAATCTTTTAGTCATCTTGATTTAATGCCTAGGCTTTATGTGAAGTTATGAGTTATTTAGAAAATTTAGTTATGAGTTGTTGTTGGGGTAGAAAGTTTATTTTTTCCTAAGAGCCTAATCAGATCCAGGCCACACATTATGAATGAAACTAGAAAAATACATGAAATTTTTATTGCACAATTGTAAACAAAACATCAAATAATTTTTATAAGTTTAACGTAAAAGAATAATAGGCCAATGCGATCAGGTACCACCGTACAACCCGAAAAGGTAAATGGGTAGCCGAGCTCTACCCTTATACAACTCGATATATGAAATAATAATTACAAATTTACAAATGATAAGTGTTATGGTGGGTCTTCAAAATTTCATGTCTTCATGCCTCCTTCATCTTTTCATTTTATTTAATTTGTTTGTTTTGATTTGGTAGGCTTCAAGGCATCACATGGCACCCTAGGATTAAACCTTCTCACCAATGTTCATCCTTAACCTCCATAACACTAATCATAATTCCTAATAAAAAATTACATTAAAAAGAGAAAAAAATAAATCTAACTATACCTGCAAAATAAGTGTTAGCTAAGCACACCATATAACCTAAGCAATTATATGAATAATTTAGGCTTAACACCCTTCATATGGGTAACCAAGCCCATCTGGCTTAATTTGGATTATGCTTAGGGGCTAAGCAACCTACAAAATAGAGTATTTTATATTTATTTTTAAGCACCCCTTAAGCATAATCTTCTAGAAAATATGATTAGGCTAATCATGGCTTAACATCTAATCTATAAAACATACACCCTAACATCCAGTCTAAAATAATACATCATAAAATAAGACATTCATCACAACATACACTGCCCTAACATAAAGCTAGAGGTGGTGACTTAATTCTAAAGTGTGTGTATTAAAGCTTGTGTAGTATGCCTTAACTAAGATTTGTTAGAGTTTTCTAAGTATGTAAGGGTATTTAATCATAAGAAGTTGATTTCACTTTAAGTGTTTTAGTGATTTAGGAATTTTTTTTACTTAGTATTTTCTTTTATTCCACTTGACTTACACCTAGCAACTAAGTGTTATAAAAAAAAGGAAAAGAGAGGATTACTCTCTTTTATCCCTACCTTAAGTCACTTCTAAAGCATATTAATTAAATTAATTCTCTTTAGTGAAAGACTTATTACATGTTTTAGTTAATCCTAGGTTTAGGTTCACTTTAAATAATCTCATTCAATAAGAAAGACATCTTAAGATTAATTGAAATTAATTACTATCACATAACACATGTTTATTCATTTCTTTCCATCATATGTAGCATGCATATGACTAAGTCCTAAACATATCTATACATGCAATATGCACACTTAAATGATGAATATGAACATGTACATTTAAAGTTTATATTTTCCTTTTGATTAAATTATTTTATCATATTAATTTAAAGCTCTATCTAGATTCTTATACAAAAATACATAGGAATGAAATTAAACAAGTACGTGTCATTGTTAACCAAGGAAGTGAGGTAATCGAATAACCTCCTTGGGGCTACTTAAAGCCTCATATTTTTGGGATGTCTAGGCTAAATACCATTTTCATTCACACACATGTAAGTTTGCATACATCAATGTAAGAAAGAGAGCTTTCAATCACATCATTAATTAATTCTATCATTTTAAATAATTGCATATGCATGTATTTTGGTTAAAAGAAAGAGGGGTTTTAACTCAATAATTAAGTACACACACACACACACATGTATGAGAGATATAAGCTAGTACATGCCATTGTTAACCAGGGAAGTGAGGTAATCAAATGACCTCCTTGGGGCTATTTAAAGCCTCATATTCCCAGGATGTCCAAACTAAATATTTACTTTTCTTAAATATATTTGAATGTATACATAAATAAAGGAGAGAAGACCATGCAAAAGTTGTATTTTTATTTGATTGAAAAGATTTATACATATGGAGTAAAGTATTTTTCAGATTCAAATATTGAAATATGTAAGAATGAAATTAAATGGAGTATGTGCCATTATTAAACAGGGAAGTGAGGTAATCAAATGACATCCTTGGGGCTACTTAAATCCTCGTATTCTTGGGATGCCCAGACTAAATACCCATTAACA
The DNA here is from genome assembly GCA_021442155.1 of Cymbidium sinense. Classification (NCBI taxonomy): domain Eukaryota; kingdom Viridiplantae; phylum Streptophyta; class Magnoliopsida; order Asparagales; family Orchidaceae; genus Cymbidium; species Cymbidium sinense. Next base: position 74,991,133 of record CM038232.1, read on the forward strand.
TTCTTACTTACATAAATCAATATATGAATGAAAGAAAAGACTTTACTTCATACACTTAAGCTATAATCATTTGAATTTCCTATGTATTTATAACTAGCATTTATAGCTCATGTAATCATTCATTCATAAGATTTAAAAAATAGATTTGGATTTAACAGTGATAATAGCTACACATATATTAATTTAAATAAACACATGTAAGCTTGACATAAAGGAAATCATTTATTTTTAATTAATTTCTAAAGAAATGAATGCATGAATCAAGTGGCATTCAACATTTTAATATGATTGGAAAGAAATAAAGTGACACAAGCATATAATTTCATTCAATCCAACTAAGTCTTAAGGGCAATCATACTAAATAAGCTATTTAAAATAAATCAAAGTTTCTTAATGTCACTTTTGATTTTATGTTTAACTTGATTTAAGAGATGCGAGAAAATTTTTGCTAATCCTAATCCCATTCCCCATATGTGAGTTAATTTGATTTAATGGAAGGCAAATTAATTTTATGGATTAATTAAGTTAAGCTTGGGTTAAATCAATTAATTAAACCCTTGCATGTTACCCTAAAGTAATTGACTAAATGATTATGAGCTAATATAATATAAAAATAAATTGAAAAGTAAATAGCAGTTCTCTTATAAAATGAAAGGGGTTTAATGTAATTAGCTCATAATCATTTATTAATTAAGCTTAAGGAACTATCTTAATTACTTTCATAATTTTCTCACACATGTGAGCTAATCATAATTTCTTTAAACCTCTTTTAGATTCTTGAACACCTAAAGCTCTACCCAAGATTAAATTAAGAGAAATCAAATTTTAATTTAATTGATCAAATGATTAATCCATTAATTCAACTATCTTTAATTAATTATCCAAGTTAATTGATTATCTTTCAAAATGAGATGGACTTAAGGGAAAAAGGTTGGGAAAGAGGTCCCAACCTAATTCCATAAGCCATCCACTTGATCAAGCATGATTTAATGTGATTTGGGTTTCAACTAAGCTAATTAAGTCATTAATGAATTAATAATCATTTATTAGCATTTTGGTTGAAAAAAGAAGGACACTTAAGGAAGAGATTAGGAGGGAGGCCCCAATCCAATTTCTTAAGCTCCTTACTATTCAATAGTGATTAGGGAGTCCCAAATAGTTAATTAATTACTGTTCATATGCTTAATTATACCTTAATTAAGTTAAGAGAGTAATTAGGGGTTAATTAATCAATTCTCCTAATTTAACAAGTAATAAATTCCAAGAAATTAGAGGAGGTAGAGGTCATCCTCTCAAATAATGTCAAAAATTTTGGGATCAATCACTTGAATGATTAGAAAGTGATTAAGCTAATTAATTTTTTAATTAAATCTTAATTGGCCTCTGTTTACTATTCAAAACTAATTATAAATATTTTTATTAAATTCTCCTCTAAAATATCTTTAAAATGAGATATTAGTTGTACTTTTGGATTTTTCTACAATTAGTTATAAATTATGGAAGTTTCAGTCTTAAAATCTATTTAATTAAACTTAATTAATCCAAATCTCATCGGTTCCATGTGGCACGTTGACACGGTGCACTTTCCATGTGGTGCTATAGGATTGGATATTTAAGTTATCACATCCGTGCGTTGAGTCAGCTGGCGGCGAACACGGTATGGATCTCTACCGTCAGATCTCGGATCAAACGGTGTAGATCAAACTCACAGCATAAAGAGGAGAAAATAGATGGATCTAATGATCTGATCAGACCCATCCATTTCAATTATGCCGAACGGATAGCTCGTGTTCCTCCTTCTTGCGAACAACAAATAATGGAGCATGATGGACCATGGAGCTCACCAAGCTTGGATCCACTCCAAACTCAACCAACACCTTCACACGAAGGATCCACAAGGATCCAATAGCTATGATGAGCTCATATGCAAGTTTCCTTTGAAAGAACCAACCACACTCAAGCTAAAGATCAATTTTCATGGAAATACCTCACCGGAACTAAGACCAGCGGCTCGCATGCTGGAGGAAGCTTCATCTAGTTAAGATGAAGCCCTGTTGAGCAGCAATTAAGTTTGTTCTAAGTGGATTGCTCAGTTGGCCAAGAATGGTGTTTTGGAGCTTCGACTTTAATCAAACTCCTTGCTCCGGTGGGTTTAGAACTTGGGGGAAGCTTCAGGTAGCCTCGATGAGGTATGGAGATGGTGTAGGAATGAGTAATTGATCTTTGGTGGTGAATTGAGGGAGCTTGGATTGAAGATGGCCTCCCTATTTAGCTTTGTATGGGAAGAGGGAATGTCGAAGGTGGGAAGCTTGGGATCACTCTAGAACTTGCATGGAAGCTAGAAATTCTGTTAGGAGGATCGCACGAAGTGAATTGATGCAAATCTCATTTGAATTGAGGGGGTATACCCCTTAATTTGCTAAGTTGGATGGGTGGCTTCCCATTTTTTGACCAGCCACCTGCCATCAGAGCATCGAAGGGGTCTCAATTGAGTCCATGTGGCTCGATTGGGTTGGAGGAACTCATGGAAGGTGGCTTAACTCCTGATGGGGGAGATCTCCTTGGCTTGATCCTTTGGGTGCTCGACTTATATGAGAGGTGAGTTAACTCACCTCCCTTTGGTCCATGGCTGACCTAGCATGGGTTAGGTGGCCTAGGTGGGTTAGGTGAACCCTCATTTAGGTGAGTGGGGGTTGCCAAGGTGATGGGAGAGTGAACTTTTCCATTTATGTGTGGAATCCTATATGAAGAGGGATTAACCAATGGACTATAGCTTGGATGGGGCCCACTTAGCTTTTGGGCTAACTTTGGGCTGAAGGGTTGGGCCGGGTTTGGTCAGCCATCAAAGTTCCATGGGTTAGTTTAATGGGTTTTGGTTTAGTTTGGTCAAATGGGTTCATATGGGTTCATGTTGGGTTGGGTTGACCAATTGGTCAAATTAGGTCAAATAGCTTGTGTTAGGTTCAAATGATAATTTGAAGAGTTTTGGTTCAATTGGTTTCAATCAATTTGGCTTAGGTTTGATTTTGGCTCATTTAAATTCAAATGGGTCAAATGGGTCAAGTTGATCATTTTGACCAATTTGACCAAATTGGGTTGGGTTAGGTATTGATTCAAGTTCAATTGGTCAATTGAAAATGATTGTAGGCTTTGATTTGAATCAATTTGAATTTAATTTAGATTTTGTCCAATTTAACCCTTAGGTCAATTTAGGCTAGGTTGGGTCAAGTTGACCAATTCATCAAATTGGGCTCAATTATAGCTTTGGTCAAGTTCAATAATCAATTTGGAATGAACTTGAGTCATTAGTTGAAATCAATTTGGGTTAGATTATGATTTGACCCATTTTGACCTTTTAGGCCAATTTGGGTTAAGGACTTGGTTTGGCTCAATTGAGGGTTTAGTCATGTTCAATCATTGATTATATGTTGGTTTGAATCAATGGTTTCAATTGGCTTGGTGTATGGTGATTTTTGGTTAGTTTAGGTTTCATTTGGGCTAAAGGTTGACTTGGCCAAATGGCCAAGTTGGCTTGGTTTGACCCAATTGAGGTAATTGATCATCCTAGGGTGATTGTTGATCATGATATGAGGCTTGGACGGGCTTGGTTCAATCCAATTTGGTTGGATTAGAACTTGACTTAAGATGATCCTTTACTCCACTTTGGGTCAAGTGGTCCCAAAGAGGGTCAATTGGTTTTATTTTAGCTTGATTCAAGTTTAGTTGAACTCACATACGAGCCTATGATTGAAATATAATTCCAACTGCAATCAATTTGGAGTCTAATGGATTTTGGCTCATTTTAAGTCTTCAAGTTCAAAGGGCTAACTTGAGTTTGGTTGGATAATTGTAGTTTTTATTTATATTTGGCTAGATGATTTAGGGAATTATTAATTCAAGAGAAAATCCATTGATTTTAACTTGGTTTAGGTGGATTTTGGTTAAGTCCAAGAAATTGGCTCAAAGGGTATAAATTGGGTTTTGGTTTAATTTTGGGTTTGGTTTTGGCTATTTGGATTTATACTTCATTCATATGTAAGAATATAAATGAAGATATAATTGATTCATGAGAAAAGCACTTTGAGTTTAGAGTGATTTAGAAGCAAATTTGACCAAGCTGGATGTGGAGGGGGGAAATCAATTTAGTTTGATTTATTTTTGGTCATTATAAGGTGTGTTTCATTTATATTTGTAAATATAAATGAAGGAGTGATTGATTTATAAATAAATCAATTGGTTTTGGGTTGATTTGGGTTAAGATTTGGTTAAGCTTATGGAGGTATGTCCAAATAGCTTAAAAAGGGTCCTGGTTTGGTTTGATTTAGTTTGATTTGGTTTGGATCATTTGAGTATGGATTTCATTTATATTTGTGAATTTAAATGAAGGAATAATTTATTTATAAAGAAATCAATTGATTTTGAGATAATTTACGTGGAGATTTGGCTAAGCTTATGGGGTGAGTCATATGGCTTAAGAAGGGATTTAGGAACTTTGGATTTGATTTACAATTTCAATCATTTGGAATTGAGTTTGGATTTGGATTTGATAAATAATTGAGAAGTTGAATTGATCTTGGAGAAAATCAATTAAAATTGGATTTGGCTAAGGTTGAGGTATGGAATTCAATTATAAGGTTCATGGAGAATTTTGAGCTTGGACTTGATTATGAAATTGAATATGAACTGAAAATTGGTTTGGATTTGGCATGAATTTGAGGTTAGGTTTGAGAAGGAAAGCATGGATTGTGTTTAGGTTATAGGATAGACATGTCTCTAAATCCCTAAAGCATGACATCCCTATGGATAACCCTTCTAAGTATCTAGGCTTAAGTTAAGTATTCACTTAATCACTAGAAGTGTCTTAGGACTAATGGAGCTTTTAGTGTCTATAAGAGTCTTAGATCTATGATGAGGAAGTTGAGATCTCACCTCAAAAGTGAGATCAACATTACTTAGGAGTTATAATTAGAGAAATTAGGTATTCTCTTAAATTTTGACTTTATTTATTAAAAAATGTAGATAAAATGCTAATTATCATTAATATTTTATTAATTATTTGAATTTTTATTTTAATAATTATTTTAAAGCATGATTTTATTATGAAAATAGCTTAGTTAATTTCAAAGTTTATGAAATTATTTTAGCATGCATGTGATAAAAATCACGAGCAATTGAAATTCTAACCCTTAACTCTATATTTCTGGTAGCATTTCTAGAGGAATATTATGTGGGAAATAACCGATGAATTTTCAGTTGGAAAATTTTCCAACATAAATCCCGACTATAGAGTGTGTCATGACAAATTTCACTAAAACTCAACTAATTTTTCAACAAAAAATCCTTCGTTAAAATTTTTTAGTGGATTTTTTTGTTAGAAATCATAAATAAAGGGGCGACAAGTTGCCTCTTCCCCCATGCCCAATGCCACTTTCTCCTATAGCTCCTCTCTCCCTCTCTCGATCGAGGACGAGTTCCACCCTTGGGCATGCTAAATCTTGGCTAAAACTCAAGTTTTTTGTCCATTTTTTTCATGGAATCAAGGTAAACTTTGATGTCTTCCCTTTATAATTATTTCTAAGATTTCATCCATTAAATTTTAAGAAACTTAGATTTAAAGTTTTGGAAAAATTTTATGATATTTAGGCTAGATCTTGTTCAAAGTTGTTTGAAACTCATTACTCTTAGTTTATGATGTTTATTTTGAGTATGATCTATTATTTTATATGTTTGGTTTTTTAAAATTTTACATTGATATTTTTAGTTTATGCATTTCACAATTAATTTAAAGTCCTAAATTGTTAATTATGAAATTTAAAATTTTTTGATGAAAATAAACATATTTTACAATTTATGTCCCATATCATTTTGTAAAAAAACTTAATTTATTAATTATAAGCAAGTACTTCAGCCCTCTTAAAAGATGTGAAAATATCAAAATTAAAATTTTATAAAATTTGGTTATACTAATCATCGCAATGTACCAACATTACATCATTTGCCTAGTGTTTAAGATCATGTCAATTTTACTTGACTTTCAATGTAATCACAATTTAGTAGCTGAAGTAAATATAGCAATGTGTTGTCTTCTTCTCATGGCATACCATTCGATAACTCCATCTGCCTGAGCTCTCCCCTCCCATTCTCTCTCGATCTTGCCGACTGACCATAGGTTGGATAGATCGATAAAGAGTAATTAAGAATTTCAAATAGTTTAAGAGCTAAAAGAAAGTTAATTATTACATTACCATAGAAGGTCCGATCTTTGAATAATAACTACTCATTACAAGTTATTGATATTTGTAGTGAACATCATAGGCAATGTGGCAATTACATTAAATTGGGCTTTTATATCTAGTCCTCACACTTCTTAATTTGTATAGATGGATATCTATAGTGAGCGATCATAAATGTACAATAGATTGCATCCAAGAAAATATGATTAGATGAATTCTTGAGTGGTGTTGAACACTTGTGCACGTGGCATGTCAACTTCCAACTTACTATTCTAAAGAAAAGTTTTGATGTTCGTGTACGAGACACAAGAATTAGGGCTTTTTAATGCCTGATGAAGTTAGATTATACTTGTATCACAAGGGTTTCCAACCAAATTATTGGTTCTGGACTTTGAATGGTGAGTTCACGTCACATATTGATACTGATGATGGTGCCTCTATGAGTTTTATATACCATTAAGCTGAGTATGATTTCGAATGAAACCATGAAGAAATGGTATATGATGTTGCAAGAGCTGAGTTTTGAGAACAACAGAAGAAGAACCACCTAATAAAAGCACTTAAAAGTTATACAACCTGTTGAAGGCAGCATAACGACCCACACTAAACTTTCTATAGTCGTAAGAATGCTAAGCATTGAAATTGAATTTTGTTGACCTCACTTTTAGAGTGAGGATTCAATCTCTCTTTATATCTAGGAGTCTTCTAAATACTAAGACTTCCTTAATCATAAGATACTTTTAGAAATTAGGTGAACACTTAACTTAAGCCTAGAGACTTAGAAGGTTTAACCATAAGATTAGGTTAGATCTTAAGGATTAAGATGGCCTACCTACACCATGACTCAAATCCAACCTATGTTCACCTCTTAAGCCTCAACCAAATTCAATTCATATCAAATCCAAACCCAAATCAAATCAACCATAATCAAATACCAAATATCAAATCAAAATCCAAAACTAAGCCCAATGATTCAATTCCATGGACTTAGCTAAATTTTAATCCAAATCAAATCAAATTCATTTGATTTCCTCATAATCAATTTATATCTTCAATCATCTTCCCAAATATAAATCAAATCTTCATTCAATTGATCACATATCAAATCTAAATATCAAATCAAAATCCAAACCTAAGCCACATGATTTATTCCATGGACTTAGCCAAAGCTCAATCTAAATCAGTCAATTTATTTTCTTATGAATCAATTATATCTTCAATCATCATTCCAAATATAAATCAAACCTATAATCAAATCTATAATCATACCATATCTAAATATCAAATCAAACCAAACCCAAGCTTAAGCCATATGAACTAATTTCATGGACTTAACTAAAAATCCACTCAATCCAAACCAAATTCAACTGATTTTCTCATGAATCAGTTACTCCTTCAATTATCATCCAAAATATAAATAAAATCTACAATCATCAAGCCAAAACAATCAACCCAAGTCAAACCTAATCTAACCCATTTGACTTGAAATATTCAAATGAAACAAAACCCATTTGAACCCAAATCAATTGAAAACAAATTTATAAATCAGTCCTAAACCCATATATAAATTCAAATAAACCCAACTGAACCCAATATCAAGTCAACTAAGCCCAATTGGTCCACCTGACCTAAATTAACCAATTTAACCTATTTGAACAAAGTTCCAATCCAACCCAAATTAGATTGAACCAAACTCACCAAAACCTACTACCATGATTGATGATTACCCTAGGATGATTAATTGTCATAAATTGAGTCAAATCAAATCAACTTGGTCATTTGACCAAGTCAACCCCTTAACCCATATAAACCCAAACTAGCCAAAATTGATCCTACACCAAATTAATCGAAACCATTGAATCACACCAACCTATGATCAACATTTGAACATGACTTGATCTTCAATTGAGCCAAACTAAACTCAGTTGGCCCTTTGATCCAAGTCGACCCAATTTGACCAAAAAGACCAAATTAAGTCAAATCATAATCTATCCCAAATTGATTGCAACCAATAGCTCAAGCTCATTCCTAATGATTGTTGAACTTGGCCAAGGCCATAATTGAACCCAATTGACCCATTTAGCCCAAATTGACCTAAAGGGTCAAATTAGCCTAAATCTAAATCAAATCCAAATTTATTCAAACCAAAGCCTACAATCATTTTCAATTAACCAATTGAACACAAATAAACACCTAACCCAAGCCAATTTGGCCAATTTGGCCAAATTGGTCAACTTGACCCATTTGACCAATTTGATTCTAAATGAGCCAAAATCAAACTTAAGACAAATTGATCCAAACCAATTGAACCAAATCACTTCAAATCATCATTTGAACTTGACTCAATTTGACCAATTGGTCGAACCAACCCAACGTAGCCCAACTTGACCTATAAGGGTCAAATTGAGCCAAACCCTTTTGAACCAAGCCAAGACTGGTTGAAACTTGACCCAACCAATCCTAAATTGGCCTAGGGTCATCCAAAAACTAGCCTAACCTAAATTAGGCTCAACCCAAGGCAAATCCCCCTTGGATTCTCCTCCCCACATGGGATTTTCCAAAATTGGCATGTCAACTCTTTTCCTTTCCATGTGGAAGTCTCCTCTAACCCAAAATAGAGCCTAAGCTACTCACCTAGACCAACCCAAGTGGGCTAGGTTGGCCTTGGACAAAGGGAGGGCTAACTCACCTCCCTCACTAGTTGAACACCATCAATGAAGCCTTCCTTGACTTCTTTTGATAGAAGTGGACAACAAGGGAGGTGTTAAATGAAAATTGGCCCCCTTTGCCAGACAACCAGTAGGTCACCTTGGCTATGCAGCCCCTCCTTGATGCAGAAGTCACTTACGAGGAAGTTCAAGCTACTACCAAAGCCATGGGATCTAATAGAGCCCCTGGGAGTGATGGGATCACTTCATCATTCTACAAGAACTTCTAGAATTGTGTGGGAGCTAATGTTATTATTGTAGTCAAGGAATTCTTTGCCTCTAAGCATATGGAGGAGACATAGAAGGAGACACTCATTATGTTAATCCCTAAAGTTAGTGGGGCTGATTGCCTTGGTAATTTTTGGCCTATTAGCTTGTGCAAAACCATCTACAAAGTGGTTGCCAAAGTATTGGTCAATATACTAAAGCATGTCCTCCTGCTTTTAATCTCAGAAGAACAAGGGGCCTTTGTGCCACAAAGGGCTATATCTCATCACTGTCTTCTTGCATAAGAGATTATCAATAAAATTTGGCATTCTACCTCACAAATGGGATTCATGGCTTTCAAGATTGATATGGAGAAAGCCTATGACCAGATGAGCTGGGTTTCCTTGGAGAAAATGATGATACTCATGGGTTTTCCTGACAACTTCAAGAAGTGGATCAACCAATGCATGGTGTAGCTCAAATTTGTAATCCTCTTCAATGGCCAAAGGACTAACTGGAACACAATTGAATGTGGGTTTCTCCAAGGATGTCCTTTATCCCCATATCTCTTTATTTTGTGTTTTGAACTCCTCTCCATGGCCTTTAGATCTATGGGACAGCAGCTAGGCATGTCTCTCTCCATTGGAGGGATAAATATTTCACACCTTTTGTATATTGATGAAAATATGATCACCTCCCAAGCAACAATAGCCCATGCTAAGAAGATTATGACCATTTTCAAGAGCTATTGCAGGTGGACTAGACAATGGATTAACATAACAAAATATGATGTAATTTTTAGCAAGTCTGCAATCTGATGGAGGACCAACCAAATTGCTAGAATGACCAGCTTCAAAAAGTCCAAGAGCTGGAGTATCTTGGCATCAAATTAACCATGTGAAAGTTGAATCGAGTTGATCACTTGAAACTAATTCAGAAGGCTCATGTTAAGATTACAACTTGGGGTTCTAGACATCTTTCCCTGGCCGGACGAACCACTCTTATCAAGTCCTCCCTGTTGTCCTTAGCCATGTTTCAGCTCACTCAGATAGAGGTTCCCTTGAGTATTCTTCAAAAAATTGAGAAGATGGGTCCAATCTTTCTTTGGTAACCTCAACTCAAAGAAGCATTCACTATGTGAATTGGGATGCCATTTTCCAACCCCAAAGGTCTAGGGGACTGGGCTTACACTCAACTGCCAAGTGGAAAGGACCTAATGGTCCGATTGGCATGGAACTTCCTAACCAAGCCAAGTTCCCTCCTCAATCGTTGCCTCCATGATGGTATGGTAGTGGGATATGGGATAGAACTTGGAAATGAGGGGAATCGGCAAGCTGGGCAATCATCCTAGACAGAGCTTGCAGCCTAAACAACATTATCATATGGAGGATCGCTAATGGGGAAAGGGTGTAAGTTATGGAGTAGATTTGGATGGATGATATAAAATTCTCTTGGAGGCCATTTACAATAAATACTATAGCACTTCAAGACATGAGTGTGGCAGATTTCTTGCTACCAGAAAGGAGATGGATTGCTGATCGGTTGGAGGTTGTTTTTGGATAGAACCTTGTCCAAAAAATTCAGCAGATTCCCATCTATGTTGAACAGTAAAATGACCAACTGAAACTCATCAAACTCCCTCTTGGGAAGTCTATAATAGCCCAAGCATATGATGCACTCTTCCCCAACAACAACCAACAAGACAAATGGCTGTAGAAATTCAAGCTGCACCCCCGTGAGAAGCTTTTCTGGTAGCGGCTATTGAAAGGGGCCCTCCCCACATACACTTGGTTGCATGCTAGGGGTTTGGTAGAAGAAGTACAATGCCCTTGGGGATATTTAGAGAATGAAGATATTAAGCACATTGTGATAAGATGCTCCCTCACCATGAGAATCCTCCATACCCTTGCTACATGGGGGTTCAACATCTCATCCTTCCCAAACCTTTAAGAGTTGCTAAAACCTTTTCAAACCACCACCACGAAGAATGCAGCATGGGCTAGAACCTATTATTATGCCATCTACCAAGCTTGGAGGGCTAGAACCTATTTTTATAGCATCTACCAAGCTTGGAGGGCAAGGAATGTAAAGACTCATGGCCGACCATATGGCACTCCCAAAATCATTGATGCCACCATTCTTGAAGCCTTCACTCACACAACTGCTTTTCCATTTCAAGTGCAATGGGAGATCCTTGATAGTCCTTCTCTCTCATAAACTCCCTTCCTCACCACCCTCCCCTTGGATGGCTAAAGCTAATGTTGCCCTTCTTCCCTCTGGTACATCAGGCATTGGGATGGTAATCAGGGATGAAAGTGGTGCCTTCATCAAAGCTATGACCACCCACCTTTAGTATTGGGATAACACATACATTGAATTGCAAGCCATACTATATATCAAGAATATCATAGAACCATGGATATATGAATACAAAGGGCTAATCATGGAAGGTGATAATAGTAGTGTGGTGGATTACCTCAAGCAAAGCATGCAACGAGATACATGGAAATCCAGACTTTCTCAGGCCCATGTTCTCAACTTCCTCAGGGAGTTCCACCAGGTGATCTTCTCCCATACTAGAAGAGAGCAGAATAGGTTGGCCGAATTTTGTGTGAAGCAAGCTACATGTGACTTTTTTTGGCATGATAATTATAGTGACACTATTCCTCCAAATGTTTTTGTCATTTTGGAGGAGGATAGGAAACATGCTATATTAGTTAGTTTTCCATTTTGTTTTGTACTTTTTGTACTTCTTTTTAATCTCTTTAACTTTTAAATGCAAATGAAATATTTCAAAAAAATAAAAAAAAATAGCTTCCACCAACCCAATTGAGCCACCTAGGATCAGACATGACCACTCTGGCGCCCTGGCGGCAACTGGCCTGCCAAAAATCAGGAGCTAAATCTATCCATCTGATCTAAGGGAGGGGGAATATACCCCCTCATTTTGATCTGAATTCATCACTCACACTCTCGACAAGCTTCTTAAGGCATTTTTGAAAGTCCTAGAGCCCTCCTCAAAGAAAACTGAGCTCCCCCATTGCTAGTATTTCTTAATGCCAAAATAGGACACCTTATTTCCGATCCAACTCCACCAATAGTTAACCAAATTCATATTAACCTCACACACTCCATCCTTACACCTCGTTGAGCTAGAATGAATTGCTTCCCAAGCTTCCCGACCATCGAGGTAGGAGTTCGATCAACACGGAGATCCAAATTGAAGGATCTTGGTCCACTGAGCGAATGAGAGGAAATTGGTGTACATGATGACTAGCAGGGCTTCATCTCCACTAAACAAAGCTTCCTCAATCGAATTCTCTGATGGTCTTGAGCTCAGGTGAGGTAATTCCATGAAACTAAGCTTTTAGCAAAAATTGGATAGAGCTTTATGAAGAAAATGTGAATGTCGTGTGATCTTGACCATTGGAGTCCTTCGGATCCTTTGTGCAAAGGTGTGAATCCATTTTGAGTCAATCCAAGCTCGGGTGAGTCCGGATCGATCGAGGAATGGCAGACGGTGTTTGTCTCTCATCGCTCAGGGGACGATTGATCATGCATCATCCATTTCATGTGATCAGATTAGACGATCATAATTATACACTAGATTTATTTTAATTTTATCCCTTAAGGAACCGTGGGTTTGATCTGATGTCCGATCCGAGATCGGATGGCGAGATGAAAGCATCCACCGCCACATGTCGATCGAGTCGCATTACATTTAAGTGGCCAATCCTGTGACACCACGGTCCACGTGGCACCTTAATTAATTATTTTTAATCACTAAACTTCCATAGTTTATAAGAAATCATAGAAAAATCCAAAAAATGCAAATAAATATTTATTTTGTAGGTATTTCAAAGGATATTTATTTAAAATTAATTCTAAGTGATTTTAAATAGTAATTGAGGCTTAATTAAGGTTTAATTATAAACATAATTAGCTTAATTACTCTTTAATTATTCAAGTAATTAACAAATTTTTGTGTTATGACTTCTGCCTCCCATAATTTTCTTGGGATTTATTGCATAGTTAATCAGTGTAATTAACTATTTAAGTCCTAACCACTCTCTTAATTAATATAATTAATTAATTAACCACCTAAATAGTAAAGAAATAATTAATTAAGCTTGCTAATCAATGTTAAATAGTGAATGTGCAAGGGGAATGGAGTTAGGACCTCTTTCCTAATCCTTTCCCTAAGTCCATTTCATTTAAAGGAAAAATTAATTAAAGGTTTAATTAATTGATTAGATGATTTAATTAATCAAATAAAAATCACATCAAGCCTTAATTAATTAAATCATAGGTAGATCTTTATGTGTTTAAGAACGTAAAGGGGTTTAAGAAAATTATGGTTAATCCACATATGTGGGGAAATCATAAGAGTATTTAATTAAGTTTCTTAATCCAAATAGATATCAATTGTGAGCCAATTGCATTAGGTCCCCTTTACTTCCTAGGATCATTGCAAATTTACTTCCCATTCATATGCATATCATGTTGGCGCATAATTATTTGGTTAATTACATTAAGGTAACATAGGTAAGGATAATTAATTGATTTAATTAAGGATTCAACCTAATTAATTCATAAATTTTACCTAATTACCTTTTCTTAAACCAAATTAAATTATTAATATAGGAATGGGTTTAAAGTAAATGAATGACTTCTCTTCCTTTTTAAATCAAATCAAAATCCAAAACTAAATTAATAAAGAAGTTTTGATTTACTTTAAATGATTTTATTTAGTATGTTTGTTCTTAGGGATTAATTAGATAGAATGAAATCACATGCTTGTATTTGATTATTACTCTCCAATCATGCTAAATATTGTATGTCATTTGATTTCAAGCATCCATCTTTTTCAAAATTAAATGAATTAAATGAAATTTTATTTATGTAAGCTTGTATGTGTTGACTTAACTTAATATATGTGTGGCTATTATCACTATTAAATTCAAATATATTTTTCAAAGGCTTACAAATGATAATAACATGTGTAGTGATGATAGTTATAAATACATAAGAGATACATTTGTTTATAATTTAAGTGTATGAAGTGAAGTCTCATTCCTTTATTCATATATTGATTTATATAAGTTTGAATGGTAACATATATATAGTCTGTACATCCCGGGCAAATGAGGCTTTAAGTAGCCCCAAGAGGTAATTTGATTACCTCACTTCCTTGGTTTAACAATGACATATCCATTTGATTTCATTCTTATGTATTTTAACAAAATTTGGATAGAGCTTTATTTTATATGTCTAAATAATTTAATTAAAGAAAATACAATATTTGACATGATTTTCACTCTCTTAGTTATTTATATATCCATATGTATCTAAGCAGCAAGTATATAGTGTGGACATCCCAAGAATATGAAGCTATAAGTAGCCCCAAGGAGGTCATTTGATTACATCACTTCCTTGGTTTAACAATGACATACTTGTTTATGTTTTTATACATGTGTATGTATATGTGATTAAAGAATGGGAATCTCCCTTTTCTATTAAAAATGCATGCACCCATAATCATTTAAATGATTGAATTGTTTACTCGTGTGATTTGAAGCTCTCTTTCCTATGTTAATGTATGCAAAATAACATATGTTTGAACGCAATGGGTATATAGTCTGGACATCCCCGAGAATACGAGGCTTTAAGTAGCCCTAAAAAGAACATGTTCCTATTTAATTTTATTCTTGTGTATTTTTGTATAATAATTTGGATAGAGCTTTAAATTTACATATACTAAATAATTCAATTAAATGAAAAGAACTTTAAATATACACAAACATTCATCATTTAAATGTGGTAAAATATGTTGCATGTATAGATATGCTAAGTATTAAATCATATGCATGATACATGTGATAGAAAGTAATGATTATATATATATATATATATATATATATATATATGATAGTAATTCAATTAGATTAATCTTAAGAAGCTATTAAATAAAGTTATTTAAAGTAAACTTAAACTTAGAATTAATTTAAAATTGTGTAATAAGCCATTCACTAAAGAGAACTAAATCAAATTAATATGCTTTAGAAAGTGACCTAAGGTAGGGATGGGAGAGGGTAATCCTCTTCCCTCTCTTTATAACACTTAGTTGTTAAGTGTATATCATATGAAACAAAACAAGAAAATCATAACTCTAATTTCTAGTAAGACATACCACACCAAGCCTTAACACACACATTAGAATTAAGTCACCACTTCTAGCTCTATGTTCGGGCGGTGTATGATATGTATACTTTGTTTTATGGTGCATTAATTTAGACTGGATGATAGGCCAATATTAGCCTAATAATATTTTCTATAGGGGATCATGCTTAAGGGGTTACTTAAAATAAATATAAATGCTTTTCTTGCAGGTTGCTTAAGCCCCTAAGCATAATCCAAGTTAGAATAGGTAGGCTTAGTTACCCATGTGTAGGGTGCTAAGTCTAATTTATACATAGAACTTCTTGGGATTGTATGTGTGTTTAACTAACCTCTATTTTGTAGGTGTAGTTAGATTTCTTTTTCATGCGTGAATATAATTTTTGCAATAGGGATTAGGATTAGTGCTATGGGGGATTAGGATGAGCAATGGCCAGAAGGTTTTATCCTAGGTG
Source organism: Cymbidium sinense (assembly GCA_021442155.1). NCBI lineage: Eukaryota > Viridiplantae > Streptophyta > Magnoliopsida > Asparagales > Orchidaceae > Cymbidium > Cymbidium sinense. The sequence goes on from CM038232.1 coordinate 75,006,913, forward strand.
CCCTGTGATGCCTTTAAAGCAAGCACATCCAAATCAAAGAAAGAAGAAGGGAGATGGAAGAGTGAAGAATAAAGACCCCCATAGTATGTATTCATTCAAAGTATAATTATTCATTCATATACCAGAATGTATAAGGGTAGAGCTTGGCTACCCATCTTTTTTTTTCGTGTTGTATGATGGCACCCAGCCGCACCGGCCTCTTATTCTTTTATGATAGTTATAAAATTGATGATTTGTTTAGATTGCACTTTAGAAATTACATCTTTTCTTAGTTTCTTAATGATTGATTCTTTATTAGATGTTAGGCACTTAGGATAAAATTAAATTTTTTATCCAACTAATCACTCATAACTAAATTTTAAAGCAACTCATACCTTCACCATAAAGCTTAGGTATTAAAAAAGATAATTAAAAGATTTAGCAACCACTTAGATGTATGGTTGTATGTTTCACATCATGCATGCATATTTCTTCTCCCTTTGATATGGGGGATCTCCATCCTTGCATGATAGGGAATGCTTGATCTGTGAGGGTATCCCTTGTGATGGAGAACACCTTCTCGCTGATTTGGCCAATAATCATATTTCATCATGCATTTAGGCATATAAAAATCCTAAAACCTTTATCAAAATGATGTGTCAAAATAAAATAAAATTTAAAAATATTTTGCATTTATAGATTAAGTCATATTCTCATGCCACTCTTGCTCTAGTATCTTAGAGAGTGGGTTTAAGACTTTAGTCTCTTTCTAATTAAATAACTATCCTAGCTATCTTGCAATTCATAAGACCAGACTACATGACTTTAAAATTGTAGGAGGAGTTAGCTGGCGGCCACTCCAGGTGGTTATAAGTTCAAAAGTTGGACGGTTTATCCTCTCTTATAGAGGTAAATCTTATGTCCATCTGTCTCTTAGATTTAGGTGATGCTTTAGCTCTTGTTAAAGCCCCTAGATTTAGGATTTGAGAAACTATTTCCTTCAGGATACAAGCATACATCTTCACCTCTTAGGCATCTCCATAACTTTGTGTTGATGGATTATAATCCCTAGTAATCTAATAAAAATTCAACTCAAACAAATAAGTCTCTTCACTTTCAAATATATAAAGCCCAATTATAGGATAGATTGGAATACTCACTAGGCTTCCTAGTCTCATGAGCATTTCCTACTCTCTCCCTTTGGATTCAAAAAAATAAGTCTTCTCTTGAACTTTCCCAATTGATTTTTTAAACATAACCAATACTTTTATAAGCTAGCCTTGAAATCTTTGGAGATGATAATTGTTTACTTTAATGGAGAGTGTTCTTAGAGAATTTCATTCCCTAGGATGTAATAAGCTATGGAGGCTTGCCTCCATAGAAAACTTTAGAACCTCATTTAATATAAACCCTACTTTGTTCATCCATGTAAAGAAGGGAAAAAATCTCTGGCATATTTGAAGACCCATCATGCTTTAGTAGTCCTTATTAGGTGATTAGGTCCATTGAAGGGTGATGTCTCTATCTTTTAAGATAATACATCATACCTCAATGTCGTATAAGATCACTTCAATAAGTACCCCCTATAATCTGTGGTGTCCCCCATATCCAAAAATAAACACCACAAATTTAATATGCTACATAAATATTTTAGTCAATTTGTAGGGCTATTGAAAGAGACAAATCCACATAAAACTTTAGTTCTAGAGGTTTTTTATAGAATGAAGAAATTATTGTTAAGAGGTCTGAGCTTAAAAAAGATTGACTGTTGTATTAATAGTTATATGTTATACTATAAGGACAACACACAGGACATTGAATGCAAATTTTGTGGAGCATCGATGTTTAAGCTACAGAGTAAAAGATAATGTAAATAGAAGGATGTACCACATATACTTACCACTTGCTCCACATCTTTAGATACTATACGCTTCCATGCATTCAACCAAGTATATGCAATAGCACCATGACAAATCACGGAACCAAATCTTCTGAGTCTTTTATCAAACTAAGAAGTGTGGAAGCACTTTAATCATACTTATCTTGATTTTGCAATTGAGCCATGAAACATTAGATTTGGCCTATGCGTAGATAGTTTCACATTATTTAGTTAGTCCATGTCACCTTATTTATGTTGGCTAGTAATAATTACACCATTCAATCTACCACCAAAGAAGCTATTAATGCTTTTATGTGTGCTTTTGGTAAGTAATTATCTTTATAGCCTTTGTGGAGACTTGGGATTCAGGTACCCTTATTATAGAAACATGAGTTTTCTCTAATTATTTTGTCACCTCACTAGTACTAACTTTTTTTTCCTTTTGGCTAGCTAATGCTTTCTTAGGTTGATAAAGTATTAATTTATCTTCATCATCTTTAGTATCGCTATCAGGGCGAGGAACTATCCTGAGTTACATTAATAATTTGGTATTTTACCCTTTGAATTATTGCCTTTTAGCATTAGCTTTATAAATGGAGCTGTTGCCTTCTGGGATTTGACTTCACCTACATTTTTTAGGCATGAAGTACTTAACATCATCATAAATCTTGATTTCATGTATCAAGAATGGATTCAGCCACCCTCAATTTAGTGCTCTTCACCATTTTGTATATATTCCATATATTGATGAAGAGAGGAAGGTAGTATTCCATATTCATGAATCCATGGCCTACCAAGAAGTACTTTGTAAGCAACTTGGGCTTTGATTACATAGAATTTAGCTTTTGTGTATAGTTTCCCAAAGTATATTGGTAGAATAAGAGATCCCAAGGTTTATTATCCTTGTTCATTAAACCATTATATGAATATTATTCATTTATCAAAGTAGTGAGTATCTAAAGCTAACACTCATAGAATTTAGCTATTGTAAGATTGACTAAGCCATTATAATCAATTAATATCCTTTTTATGCGGCAGAGTTGCTCTCAACTGTGACATAGAGGAGCCAATTTTGTTTGGTCATCCTTAACAATAAGTCATCCTCACTGAATGTGATGGTTGTTTATTTCTGAGATGTTAAATCCTCTTTCATTTTCTCTTTTGTGAAGAATGCCTCATATTGTTCTAGATTTTGTAAGATCTTGACTAATGTCTCATGTATATCTTTAGATAATATGAGAGCATCATAAATGCTTAGCAAAGTATGGAGCTTGTGTAAATGTTGGTAAACTATTGAGGTTTAGGTGGTGGTAGTGGTAAGGCATTATCATCGACTTGGATTTCTTTGCTTTTATCTCTGGCTTTTTGTTGTGGAGGTGGAGGAATTCTTTTTCTACTTCTTAGTAGAGCTGGATCACTTCTTTTATCTGATCCCTTTTATCAGAAGAAGTTTCTGAATTCTATGTTTCTTTAAAATTTTCAAAGTTTTTATTACTCTTAGAGTTACCGCCAAGCTCATGATGTAATTTCTTTGATCTTGACTTGACCTTCCTTTTTGGTAGGCTTTTCTCTAAGAAAGCACAGTTCTCCTTCAAAGTCGATTGAAGTAGCAACCACATTTATGACATGATAGGTTTCTGTCAAAACTTCTTCTTCAAAATTTTTTGTGCCAAGTTTTAAATGGGCCATATATTCCTCTAGCTTAATAGGCCTTTGGGGAGGTTGTTTATACTCCTTTAATCATTTTCTGTGTATAGATTTTAATTTTCTTGATTTTCTCTTTTTCTTCGATTTGCAAGGCTTTCATAGAAGCCTGCTCCATTTTTGCATGCTTCTTCTTATTATATAAAAATTTCCCTTTGTTGGGGAAGAACCTACTTGGATATACTTTAGGCTTTAGCAAATTCTTTCATCAAATGCCTTCTATATTGCAAGAATGTTGATCATCCATTTGGTCTTTTTTGAGATAAAGGTGTTCCTCTTCTTCTTCTTCTTCTTCTTCTTCTTCTTATGTTTTGGGGGTCTTTCCCTTAGCATCAATCATGTTCTAAATCCTAGCTGACTCAATATTTACCTTTGGCATCCTGAATTGGGTGAGTTATAATGACCTTCACCTTTACCTTTTAATGATGTATCAATATAGTGTTTGATAAGGTGAGTTACCCATTATGATAACTCTTTTATACTCAATCTTTGAAGATGAAACAATCTTCAATTTAGTGGTTTATGAGTCTGTGGAATGGAAAATAATTGGGATCATCGACTTTGTCCACTAGGTATGGCCATCATGGCTCTAATAATTGTAATCCTAATTTCAGGGCATGTTTGAAGATTTTAGCAGTACATTCTCTTTTGAATGAGTACTACTCAAATATCTTCTCTTGAAGAGTTAGCCTTTCTTCTTGTCTTTAGAAATTTTACATAAATTCTTTTATACATTAAATCCACAACTCTAAAATTATAGAAAAAATAATTAATAAATTCAACATCATGTCTATAACACTCAGGTGAAAACGGTCTGTGAAACAGACACTAGATGGTTCAAAAAACCCACTTTTATGAGGAGATACATATTCTTAAGGATGGCAATACAAAAAAAATCTTTTATTTTTCATACTTATGGTACTCATAAAAATAGATTAAAATAATGTCAAGAGAGCTCTATAATGTGGTAAGACGGTTTTCAAATGGAACATAAAATACATCTTAAAAAATTGACTAAATATAGTAAGGTAATTTTCTATGTATTAAAATTTTGTCCAATCAAAATTATGAAAATTCTACGAATAGACAAAACATAAAATAAAACTCAAAAACTCAAAATAAATTAAGTGGACACAAAATAAACATGCAAGTCATACCAGGATGTTGACCCCACTTTTGGAGTGAGCTTTCAACTCCTTCATCCTAAGCAGAAGGACCCCTCTAAACACTAAGAGTCCCATAGTCTTAAGACACTCCTAGTGATTAGGTGAATACTTAACCTAACCCTAGAGACTTAGAAGAGTTAGCCATAGGAATAGGTTATGCCTTAGGGGTATTAGGAAAACTTGCCTACCCTATAGCTTGAACCAAATCCTTACTTCTTTCAAGTCAAACTTCAAATTCAAATCAACTTCAAATTCAAATCAACCTCAAATTCAGATCAATTTCAAACTCAAATCAATTCCAAATCAAATCTTAAATCAATTTCAACTTAGTTGATTTTCTCAAATTCAAAACTCAATTCCAAATCCAAGATCTTTCCTAAGCCCTTTTGATTTCATCTTATGGACTTAGCCAAACCAAATCCAAATCACATCAAACTCAAAAGATTTTCTTATAACCCATTTATATTCTCATTTATATTCACAAATATAAATAAAATATAAATTCAAATAACAAAACTAAATTCAAAACTCAATTCCAAATCCAAAATCTTTCCTAAGCCCTTTTGATTTCATCTTATGGACTTAGCCAAACCAAATCTAAATCACTTCAAAACAAAAGATTTTCTCATAACCCATTTATATTCTCATTTATATTCACAAATATAAATAAAATATAAATTCAAATGACCAAAATAAATTCAAAAACTCAAACCCAAATCCAACTTAAATCCAACCTATGCTCTTTCAAGTCAAATTCTTGAACTTAGCCAAATCATTCTCAAATCAATCCAAACCCTTGGATTTTCTCTTCAAACAATCAATCCTTCAATCATAAGACCAAATATAAACATAAACTTCAATCATCAAACCAAAATCAAACTAACCCAAGTCAAACCCATATTCCCCCTTTTGACTTGAAATTATCAAATGAATCAAAACTCATTTGACTCCAAATCACTTGCAATTGGATTTATATTTTGATCATAAGTCTATATGTGAGTTCAACCAAACTTAAATCAAGCATTGATCAAGTCAACTGACCCATTTAGGCTCACTTGACCTAAAGTTACATAAAGCACCCTTTTGAGCCAAATTCTAATCCAACCCAAATTGGATTGAACTAAGCCCATCTAAGCCTCACATTATGAGCAACAATCATCCTAGGATGATCAATCACTCAAATTGGGTCAAACTAAGTCAAACCTAGTCTTTGACCAAGTTAACACTTAGCCAAACCCAAACTAGCCAAAATCCACCATAAGCTAAATTGATTGAAACCATTGATCTAAGCCAATCTAAAATCAATGATTGAACATGATCAAGCCATCAATTGAGCCAAACCTAGCCAAATTGGCCACTTGACCCAAGTTGACCCAAGTTGACCTAAAAAGTAAAAATGGGTCAAATCTTGATCTAAGCCAAATTTATTGCAACCAATGGATCAAATTCATCGTAAATCACTTGTTGAACTTGACTAAAGCTTCAATTGGCCAACTAGACCCAACCTAGCCCAATTGACCATGAACCCAACTTGACCTAAAAGGTCAAACCAACTTGAAATCAAACAAAACCAAAATTTATTGAAACCAAAGCTTGCAATACATTTCAAATGATCAACCAAGCCTAAACCAACCCATGACCTATCCCAATTGGGTCAAATGGGTCAATTTGGTCAACTTGACCCATTTGACCTAAATGAACTCAAATGAACCAAAACCAAATATAAATCAAATTGAACCAAACTAATGACACTCATAGGCTCCAAATGATCATTTGAACTTGACCTAACCTATGGTTTGACCCAATTTGACCAATTGGTCAACCTAACCCAAATTGATCCAACTTAACCTAAATAGGTCAAATTGAGCCAAATTCAAACCAAATGAACTCCAAATCACTTGAAATTTGGCCCAACCCATTTTTAAATCATATCAAATCTGCCCAAATCAAAATCAAAGCCAAATGACCATTTTATCCCTAGGTCAAAGGGTAACCTATGGCCAAATTCACTTGGAATTTGACCAATTCTTTCTCATGGCCACTTGACATCCTCCTAGTGGACCACATGGACACCAAGGAGGGTGGTGAACATGACCCAATGGGTTTGGGTCAGCCATGACCCAACCCAAGGCCAAACTGACCCCTCCAATGGGAATTCTCCACTTGGATCACCACATACACTCATTTAACACATGTGCACTCCCTCTCCTCCACTCCTCTACCAAAATTGAAGCACGTGGAATCTCTAATAGCCTAAACAATCCAATCAATCTCCTCAATTGATCAAAAATGGAATAGCAAGTCTCGGTCGTTCGATCTAAAGAGGGCGAGATATACTCCCCCTCATTCAAACTAAAATGAGACTCTAAATTTGATTGAGCCTTAGGAACTAGAACTAAGCTTCTACTAGTTTCCCAAGCATTCCCAAGCTCATTTAAATTCCTCCTTCTTAGTTTTCTTCAAAGTCGAAATAGGGGAGGTGGGGTGAAATTCCAAGTCATTGAATTCTCCACCAAATCCAAATTCACTTTGCAAGCACCATCAAGGGTGTTAGTCGAGCTCACCCAAAGCATTTTCCAAGTCACCAAGCCACGGGAATGGGGATTTTGATCAAAGCTGCAAGCCATTGAAGGGGAGCTTGGCCAATTGAGCAATCTACTTCAAATTAAGACTTGAAACTTTTAATAGGGCTTCGTCTCCACTAGACAAAGCTACCTCCTCCATTGGAAGCACTGGTGATAGCCTTCGGCGAGGTATGACTCAAAACTGATCTTCATTTGGAAAATGCTTGGTCCTTTGTGAAGGGAATTGTAATCCCAATAGATCCTAGCCGTTGGATGTTCTTCCCTACATCTCTTGATAGTCTGGGATGAATCTCAGCCTAATCTAAGCTTACGCGAGCTCAGATCAAGCATGGAGGACGAACAGCCTCTATCTTTTGCAGCTTACGCAGGGATGAATCATGGGACGTCCATTTAACATGTTTTGGATGGACGACCCTGATTAAAATGCGTAGATTAATTGAATTAAACCCATTAAAACCACGAGATTAATCTTGGTCATCCGATCCTTGATTGGGCCAGAAAGCGCATCCCACGTGGCGCATGATGTAACTTAAAAATAAAATCCCATCGCTCCATGTGGAAAGCGTGTCATGATCCGTGGCACCAAGATTAGTTAATTAATTAGGCTATTTAATAATTCAATAATTACATAAACTTCATAAATTCATAACTAAATGTAGAAAAATCTAAAAAATGCAGACTCAAGTTTCATTTTAAAGATATTTTAGAGGGGAATCTAATAAAATTATTTCTAATTAATTTTGAATAGTGAATTTTCTTTAATTAGGGTTTAATTAAAAATAGAATTACATTAATTACTCCCTAATTACTTTAATTAATTCTAAATTTCTTAGACATATTTACTGGGATGACTTCTACCTCCTTTAATTTTCTTGGAATTTATTAATGAGTTAATTAGGAAAATTAATTAATAAACCCTTAATCATCCCCTTTATGTAATTAAGAGAAATTAAGCATATGAATAGTAGTTTAACCCCTTAATTGAGATAATTAAATATTGTTTCAGTAAGGAGGAGGTTTATGGAATGGGTTTGGGATATTTTCCCTAAGCTATTCCCTAAACCCCCTCTCTTCCTTAATCCAAACATAATTAAGGATCAATTCACTAATGATCTACTTAATTAGTCTAATCAAACTTTAAAACTAATCTGGAACTTAATCAATCTCTTGTTGGGTAGATCCTTAGGTGTTTAAAAGCCAAAGGTAAGTTTAAGGAAATTATACCAACTCACATGTGTGGGAGGGTTATGAAAGTACTTAAATGGAAACCCTTTAGCTTAATTAATCAATAATTATGAGCCAATTGCATTAGGCCCCTATATTTCTTAGGTGTGTTATTGGTTTAATTTTTATGTGATTGCATATCATATGTTGGCTCATAATTGTTAGGTTAATTATGTTAAAGTGGTGTAGGTAAGGGGTAATTAATGGAATTAATTTACACCTTAACCTAAACAAATATAAAATCAATCTAATTATTCTAAAATTAAACTAAACTAACTCACACATGGGGAAATGGATTAGGACCAGCAAACTCTTTTTACATTTTCTAAGTCAAATCAAATTCAAAACTAAAACAAAAATCTCTTTAAGGAATTTTGATTCACTTTGAAATTATACATTCATATTTTTTGAAAATCAAGTTAAATAAAATGTTTCCTTTTATGTCAAATTGCATGTTCTTGCTAAAGTTAAGAATATGAGTAGCTATTATCACTAATTAAATAAAAAAAATTATTTTCAAAACCTACAAATCAAATATTGTAAATGAAGTGATGCAACTTATAAATATTTATAAGCTTGCATGTGATTATAGTATAAGATGTGCTTTTATGTGATTTCCTTCTCTTCTCTTAACATGATTTGAATAGGATTTGTAAAGTGTATAGTTCATTTGAAAGGAACATAACACTTGCTTAAATCCATTCCTATGCACTTTTATGTTATGACTTAAGAAGGATCTTCACATTTACATATGTAAATTGCATAATCAAATCAAACAAAATAAAAATATTTTGCATGATTCTTCATTAATTTATTTTCTTTTGTACATACACATGTATTTAAGAAAGTGGTATATTAGTCTAGACATCTTGGGGTTGTGAGGCTTTAAGTAGCCCCAAGTAGGTCTTGTACTTTTACCCCTAGTGTAGAAAATAATGGTGCCATACTCACTTATGTCTTTTATACATGTGGATGTGCATTGGATTAATAGATAAAAGAGTCCTTTTTTCTACTTAATAAAAACATGCATTCATGGAATATCTAAATTTTCTTAAATAACTTCTCTTAGCATTCATCATCAAAGTGTGCTTAAGTTCTTGCATTGCATATATTGATATGCGTAGGATTATTCATATGCATGATATACATGGTGGAAAGAAATAAATGGTTGTGTTATGTGATAGTAATTCACCTTAGCTAGTTCTAAGATGCCTTTCTTATTGAATAGGTTTATTTAGAGCAAATTTAAACTTAGGGTTAATTAAAACACATAATAAATATTCACTAAAGAAAAATCACTAAAAATCTACCTTAGAAACTACTTAAGGTTGGGATGAAGGAGAAGTTCTCTTCTCTTTACAACACTTAATTAAGTGTAGGTTCATTGAAACCAAATCAAATCATCAAATAAAAATTGATAATTCAACTAAACCACTTAAACTAAAATCACCCTCTAAGTTGAATCTTTCACACTTCTAAAATCCCAACCTTAAAGCTTAGCTAAGACATGCCACACAAGCCTTAAAAGGCACACACTTTAGGCTAAGTCACAATTTTTAGCTCTATGTTAAGGTGATGCATGGTTTGATGCATGATTTTATTTTGTGATGTAATATTTTAGACTGGATGTTAGGATGTATGTGCATAGACTGGATGATAGGGCGATCTTAGCCTAATCATGTCTTCTACAGGGGATTGTGATTAAGGGGCGTTGTAATAAAAATATAAATACTTTTATTGTGTAGGTTGCTTATACCCCTAAGCATGATCAAACTTGGGACAGGTGGACTTGGTTACCCATGTGTGGGGTTCTAAGTCTAAATTATTCATACACATGCTTGGGTTTGTGTGGTATGTTTAGCTAATCTCTATTTTGCAGGTTTAGTTAGATTTACTTTTCCCATTTTTATGTAATTTTGCAATTAAGATTTGGAATGAATGTTATGGGAGATTAGGATGAACATTGGTTATAAGCTTATGTACCATGTGAAGCCTTGAAGCAAACTACATCTCAACCACCCAAAAGAAGGAAAGAAATGAATAAAGAAAGAAATGGAGAAAGGAAGAAATGAAGAATGGAGAATGAAGACCCCCATAACATGAATTCATTTTAATTATAATTATTCATTTGTAATCCGAGTTATATAAGGGTAGAGCTCGGCTACCGACATTTCATTTTGGGTTTGTGCGATGGAGCCCAACCACATCGACCTATTTTTCTTTTGCGCTAGCTTTATAAAATTATTTGATGTTTTCTTAGCTTGTGTAATTAAGATCCTATGTTTTTTTCTTTAGTTTCTTCATTGTTTGATGAATGGCCTGGATGTGATTAGGCTCTTAAGAAAAGATAAATTTTCTATCCAATTAATCAAAAATTAATTAATAACTCATAACCTCAAAACTAGGACATAAAATCAAGATAATAAAAGATTTAGCAATGCCTTAGCTGGATGTTGTATGTCTCACATCATACATAAAATCATCTTGATTTACTCTTGCTAATGGAGGGCTTCCACCTTTATCAGAGAACATGGCTTGACCTTTGAGAGCCATGGTGGAAACACACCTTTCTTTGATTGTGGCACATAATCAATTTCTCATGCATTAGGCATGTGAATCCCATAATGTGTTAAATAAATTGTATAAAATTAAAATAAAAATTAATAAAATTTGCATTAGATTTAAGTCATTATTCATGTCTTACATGATCTAGTCTCTTAGGGAGTGTGTTTAAGGATTTAGTATTCCTTCTAAATAAATAATAGCTTAGCTATCTTGCAAAAATATAAGACTTGCCTACATGTATTTGAAATCATAGGAGGAATTAGTTGGACCACCCCTAGGCGGTTGTAAGTCCAACAGTCAGGTGATTTATCCTCTCTAGTGGAGGTAAACCATATACCCATTTTCGCCTTAGATTTAGGTTGTGCTTTGGCCCTCGTCAAAGCTCCCTAAATTTAGGATCCGAGGTTGTTGTTTCTCTTTGCGGGTTACAAGCATAAATCCTTACCTCTTAAGCATTTTCACAATCTTGTGCTGTGGAATTATATGGATTAAATTTCTAATAAAGATTCAACTCAAACACATAATTCACCTCAATTTCAAAAATGTAAAGCCTAACCATAGGATAGTTTGGGATGTTCACTAAGCTTCCTAGTATCATGAACATCCCCTACTCATCTCCCTTTGGCTTCGATAATAACTCTTTCCTTTTGATCAATCTTACTCGATCTTCTAAAAATAACCAATTGATTGATAGTCCTATCTTTGAAATCTTTGGAGATAACGATCATTTACCTTAATCGAGAGTATTCTTAAGAAATCTCATTCCTTAAGATGTAATTAACTATGTGGGCTTGCCTCTATAAGGAACTTAATGAACTTAATTTAAAATAAACCCTACTTTACTTTTCCATGTAAAGTAAAGGAATAATCTTACATTCGAAGACCCATTGTCCTTATGAGTCCTTAAGTGATTAGGTCCTTTGTAGGATAGTAACTTCTGTCTCTCGAGATAGTACATCATTCCAAGATGTCATACCCGATCACCCTAATAAGTACATATGCAGATCTACGTGGTGTCCCAACACATAAATATTTTATTTTTCAGATCCCCCCCCCAAGGAAGGTTTGAAAATAAAAACACCACAGATTTTTCGGGTGACTCCGCTCGGGAGGGTTCCTCCTCTATCTTTGGTAAATGATCGTTGCCTCCAAGTATCGATAATGGGTTTGTATTTCATATGAATCTAAGATTATCCTTCTTTTCCATTGGCAGTTAGTTTATTTCATTCTTAAGCTAAGCTAGCCAACATTCATTAATTTTTAGGACCTCACTCCACGTAGGTCTTAAAACCCCTATTGGGTCCTTGTTTACCTCTTTTTTGGAATGAGCTCTCAACTTCCCCATCTTAGAAATAGGACTCTTCTTAGACACTAAGAGTTCCTTAGTCTTAAGACACTTCTACTTATTAGGTGATTACTCAACCTAACCCAAGAGACTTAGAAGAGTTAGCCATAAGAATAGGTCATGCCTTAGGGGTGTTAGGAAAACTAGCCTATCCTATAGCTTAAAGCAAATCCTCACTTCCTTCTTTCCAAATCAAATCTTAAATCAATTCCAATGGATTTTTTTAAATCATGAATCAATTCCAAATGATTGAAATCCATGATCAATTCAAAAAATCCAAAATCCTTCATAAGTCACTTTGATTTCATCTTATGGACTTAGCTTAAATCAAATCCAAATCTATTCAAACTCAAGAGATTTTCTCATAATTCATTTATATTCTCATTTATATTCACAAATATAAATGAAATATAAATTCAAATAACCAATACTAAATCCAAGTTCCAAAATCCTTCTTAAGTCACTTTGATTTTATCTTATGGACTTAGCTCAAATCAAATCCAAATTTATTCAAACTCAAGAGATTTTCTCATAACCCATTTATATTTTTATTTATATTCACAAATATAAATGAAATATAAATTCAAATAACCAAAACCAAATTCAAAACTTAACCCAAATCTAACCTAAAATCAACCTATACTCTTTCAAGTCAAATTCTTGAACTTAGCCAAATCAAACTCAAATCAATCTAAACCCTTAGATTTTCTTCATGATTCAATCAACCCTTCAATCATGAATCCAAATATAAACACAAACTTCAATCATCAAACCAAAACTAAATTCAAAACTCAAACCCAAATCAAACCCATGTTCATTCTTTGAACTTGAAATTATCAAATGAACCAAAACCCATTTGACTCTAAATTTCTTACAAATGGATTTATATTTCAATCATAAGTCCATATGTGAGTTCAACCAAACTTGAATCAAGCCTTGATCAAGTTAATTGACCCACTTAGGCTCACTTGACCCAAAGTGACCTAAAGTATCCTTTAGAGTCAAATTCTAATCCTACCCAAATTGGATTGAACTAAACCCACCTAAGCCTCACATTGTGAGCAACAATCATCATATGATGATTAATCACTCAAATTGGGTCAAACCAAGTCAAACTTAAGTGTTGACCAAGTCAACACTCCACCCAAATGAAACATAAACTAGCCAAAATCAACCATAGGCCAAATTGATTGAAATCATTGATCTCAACCAATTCAACATCAATGATTGAACATGATTAAGCCATCAATTGACCCAAACCTAGCCCAGTTGGTCACTTGACCTAAAAAGTCAAAATATGTCAAATCTTGATCTAAGCCAAATTGATTGCAACCAATGGGTCAAATTCATTCTAAACCACTTGTTGAACTTGACCAAAGCCTCAATTGGTTGACTAGACCCAACCTAGCCCAATTGACCATGAACCAACTTGACTAAAAGGTCAAATCAAGCCAAAATCAAACCAAACCAAAATTGATGAACCAAAGCTTGCACATTTCAAATGTTCAACCAAGCCTAAACCAACCCATGACCTAACAATTGGGTCAAATGGGTCAAATTGGTCAACTTGACCCATTTGACTTAAGTGAACTCAAATGAACCAAAACCATTTTACAAATCAAAGCAACCAAATTAATGATACCAAAATATTTCAAATGGTCATGAACTTGAACCCTTGGTTTGACCCAATTTGACCAATTGGTCAACTTGACCCAAGTTGATTTTGACCTAAATGGGTCAACATGAGCCAAATGAGATCAAATCGACTCCAAATTCCTTGAAATTTGGCACAAATTTCTATTCCAAATCTTTCAATTCAAATTCAAATGACCATTTTACTCTAGGTCAAGGGGTAACCTATGGCTAATTCCACTTGGAATTTGGTCAAATCCTTTTCATGGCCACTTAACACCTCTTAATGGACCAAGTGGCTAATGAGTGTGGTGCATATGACCCAATGGGTTTGGGTCAGCCAAACCCAACCCAAGGTGAAAACCAACCACCTAATAGGAATTTAGCATGTGGAATCACTCCATACTCTTAAACAAACACATGTGCAACTTCACCACTCCCCTCCTCGCCAAAATCGAATCACATGGCACTGAAAACCACCTAACAAACCCATTCCATGTGATCAATTTGATCAAAATGGCAAGGAGAAGCTCGACCGCCCGATTCAAGTAGGGGAGATATACTCCCTCATTTCACTCCAATCTTGATCACTTGTTGTCGATTGTGCCATAGGAACCTAGAGCAAGCCTCTCCAAGCTTTTCCAAGTATCCTAAAGCTCTTTCCAATTCTCCATCTCAGTTTACCTAAGATAAAAATAGAGGAAGTAGTAAGAAATTCCAACTTACTCAATACTCAACTTCAGTCCAATTCCTCTTGCAAGCTTCCTCAGGGGACCCAATCGAGCTCACCCAAATCAAATCCTAAGCATCCAAGCCATGGGAAGGGGGAGATATACCAAAGCTGAAGGCCATTGAAGCTCACTTTGGTCAATTGAAAGATACACTTAATGTAAAGCCTTCAAACTTTCAATAGGGCTTCGTCTCCACTAGACGAACCTACCTCGATAATTGGGAGCGCCGGTGATAGCCTCTGACGAGGTATGCTTTAAAATTAAGCTTAGGTATAGAATGCTTTGGTCCTTTATGAAGAAAAGTATCATCCTAATTGAAATTGACCATTGGATTTCTTCCTCCTTACTCCTAGATGGTGTGTGTTCAATACCTACTCAATCCAAGCTCAAATGAGCTCGGATCAAGCCTTGGAGGATGGACGGTTGTTGTCTCCCATAGGTGAGGGCAGGGATGAATCATGGACCATCCATCCCACATTTTGATGGATGGTCCTGATTAAAACATGTGAGATCCCGTGATTAACCCTTTAAAAACTACGGGTTTAATCCGGACTGTTCGATCTTTGATCGAACAGTCTAAGGAGAAAATGCGTAGCACCGCTTATTGACTGTGCAGCCGATGTGATAATTAAAATAACCAATCCCATCGTACCATGTGGAAAGCACGTATCACGTCAGTGGTCCACGTGGTGCTGACGGGATTAGTTATATAATTAGGGTTATTTAGTTATCCTTAATCATTGAAACTTCCAAAATACATAACTAAATATAGAAAAATCAAGAAAATATGAATGAGGGCTCATTTTAAAGATAATTCAGTAAGGAATAATATTAAATTATTTATAATTGATTTTGATTAGTGAATTTTCCTTAATTTAGGTTTATTTGAAATCTTAAAAACCCTAATTACTCCCTAATGACTTCATTAATTAATTCCAAACTTCTTAGGTGTGTTTGGAAGGATGACCTCCTTCTTCTCTAATTTTCTTGAAATTTATTGATGATTTAATTAGGGAAATCAATTAATGAATCCCTGATCACTCTTTTAATGTAATTAAGAGTAATTAAGCATGTGAATATTGGTTTAATGACTTGATTAAGATAATTAAACATTATTTAAGTGGTAGGAGGTTTATGAATTTTGGGATATTTTCCTAAACTATCCCCTAAACCCTCCTTTCTTCTTAATCCAAACCTAATTAAGGATTAATCAACTAATAATCTGCTTAATTAGCTCAAATTTCCAAAATCAATCTGAACTTAATCAATCCTTTACTGGGTAGATACTTAGGTGTTCAATAACCTAAGTAAGCTTAAGGAAATCAAATCCAACCTACATGTGTGGGAAGGGTTATGAAAGTACTTAATTAATCATTAATTATGAGCCAATTGCATTAGGCCTCTTTCTTTCTTAAGGTGCATTACTAATTTAAATTCCATGTGGTTGCATGTCATATGTTGGCTCATAATTAGTTAAATAATTATGTTAAGGTGGTGTAGGAAAGGGATAATTAATGAACTTAATCTACACCTTAACCTAACCAAAGCATAAAATAAATATAATCACCTAAAAATTAAACTAACTCAACCCATATATGGGAAATGGGTTAGGACCAGCAAACATCTTTTCACATTCCTTAAATCAAATCAAATTCAAAACTAAAATAAAAATGAAAGTCTCTTTAAAGAAATTTTGATTCACTTTATGAATCTTATTCCATAGGATTGTCTTTGAGAATTAATTAGGATGAATGAAATCACATGCTTGCATCACTTTATCTCTTTCCAAGTATGTTAAATGTTGTTTGCCATGTGAACTCATGCATTCATGTCTTTTGAAAAAATAGATTAAAATGAAGTGTTTCCTTTATGTCAAATTTCATGCTTTGGCTAAAGTAATAATATAAATGGCTATTATCACTACTAAATTAGAAAATTATTTTTTAAAACCTACAAATCAAACATATAAATGAAGGTATGCTACTTATAAATATTTATAAGTTGCATGTGATTATAGGATGTGTATGTTGTGTTGTTTGCTTCTCTTTTCTTAAACATAGATTTGTAGGATTTGCAAAGTGTATAGTTCATTTGAAAAGATCATAACACTTGCTTAAATCCATTTCTACTCACTTATATGTTATGACTTAAGAAGGACTTTCACATTCACACATACAAATTGCATAACCAAATCAAACAAAAATACAACTTTTGCATGACTCTTCTTCCATTCATTTCACTTGTACATGCACATGTATTTAAGAAAAGTGGTATATTAGTCTGGACATCCCGGGGTTGCGAGGCTTTAAGTAACCCCAAGTAGGTCTTGTACCTTACACCCCTGATGTAGAAAATAATGGTGTCGTACTTACTTATGTCTTTCATACATGTAAATGTGCATTTGATAAATGGATAAAAGAGTCACTCTTCTACTTAAACAAAATCATGCATTCATAAAGCATCCAAATTTTCTTAAGCAACACCTCTTTGTATTCATCATGAAGGTGTGTTAAGGTATTTGCATCACATGTATAGTTATGCTTAGGATACATTCATATGCATGGTATACATGTTGGAAAGAAGTAAAAGGTTATGTGTTATGTGATAGTAATTCACCTTAATTAATCTTAAGATGTATTTCTTATTGAATAGGTTTATTTAGAGAAAATATAAATTTAAGATTAATTAAAACACATAATAAAATATTCACTAAAGAAAAATCACTAATGAATCTACCTTAGAAATTACTTAAGGTAGGGAGGAAAGAGAAGTTCTCTTCTCTTTTCCTCTCTTTACAACTTAGTAATTAAGTGTAGGTCCATTCAAACCAAATCAAATCATCAAATAAAACTAACCAAATCAACTAAATCACTTAAATGAAACCACCCTCTAAGTTGAACCTTTCATACTTAGAAAACTCTAACCTTAAAGCCTAGCTAAGACATCCCACATAAACTTTAAATGGCACACACATTAGGCTAAGTCACCATTTCTAGTCCAATGTTAGGGCAGTGCATGGTTTGATGCCTGATTTTATTTTGTCATGTAATATTTTAGTCTGGATGTTAGGGTGTATTTGCGTAGACTAAATGGTAGGGCGATCTTAGTCTAACCATTATCTTCTACAATGGATTGTGCTTAAGGGGCGCTACAATAAAAATATAAAAATGCTTTTACTGTGCAGGTTGCTTATACCCCTAAGCATAATCCAAAAATAGGTCAGGAGGACTTGGTTACCCATGTGTGGGGTGTTAAGTCCAAATTATTCATATACATGCTTGGGATTGTATGGCTTGTTTAGCTAATCTCTATTTTACAGGTTTTAGTTAGATTTACTTTTTCCATTTTGATGTAATTTTGTAATTAGGATTTGGAATGAATGTTATGGGGAAGTTAGATGAACATTAGTCATAAGACTATGTCTTATGTACCATGTGAAGCCTTTGGAGCATCCACATTCTAACCAACCAAAAGAAAGAAGAAAGAAGGAAGAAAGAAAGAAGAAAGAAGGAAGAAAAAAAGAAAAAAAAAGAAGTGAAGAAAAGAAGAAAGAAGAAAAGAAGAATGAAGACCCCCATAACATGAATTCCTTTTTGATTGTAATTAATTCATTTGTAATCCAAGTTGTATAAGGGTAGAGCTCAGCTACCCAATTTCCTTTAGGGTTGGTGCGGTGGAGCCCGACCATAACGGCCTTTAATTTTTTTATGCTAGCTTTATAAATTGTTAGATGTTGTTTTAGCTTATGCATTAAGATGACATACTTTCCTAGTTTCTTCCTTGCTTTGATTAATGGCCTAGATGTGATTAGGCTCGTAAGGAAAGATAAATTTTCTATCCAATTAATCAACTCAAAATTTAAAATTTAAATAACTCATAACCTCACTTAAAGCCTAGGTTATAAATCAAGATAAAAGATTTAGCAACCCCTTAGCTGGATGTTGTATGTTCTCACATCATGCATAAAAAAGCATCTTGTTCACTCTTGCTTATGGAGGGCTTCCACCTTTGCCAGGGAACTTGGCTTGACCTTTGAGAGCCATGGTGGAAACACACCTCCTTCTTGCTGATTTTGACCCATAATCAAATTTCTCATGCATTAGAATATGAATCCCATAGCCCGTGTCAAATCAATTGTCCAAAAATCAAAAGTAAAACATAATAAAATTTACATTAGATTTAAGTCATTAATCATGCCCTACATGATCTAGTCTCTTAGGAAGTGTGTTTAACGACTTAGTCTCTTTCTAAATAAAGAACAACCTACTTATCTTGCAAAAGCATATGACTTGCCTACATGTATTTAAAATCATAGGAGGAGTTAGTTGGCACCACCAGTTGTAAGTCCAACGTGATTTATTCTCTCTTGTGGAGGTAAACCATATGCCCATTTTCTCCTTAGATTTAGGTCGTGCTTTGACCCCTGCCAAAGCTCCCTTGATTTAGGTTCAGAGATTGCTACTTTCTTTTGTGGACTACAAGCATAAATCCTCACCTCTTAGGCATTCCCATGATGATATGTCATGGAATTGTAAGTCCTAGATTTCTAACAAAAATTTAGTTCAAACAAATAAATCACTTCAACTTAAAAAATATAAAGCCCAACCATAGGATAGTTTGGAATGCTTACTAGGCTTCCTAGTATCTTAAGAATCCCCTACTTATCTTCCTTTAGTTTCGATAATAATTCCCCCCTCTTGATCAATCCCACTTGATCTTCTAAAAATAAACCAATTGATTGATAGTCCTATCTTTGAAATCTTTGGAGACAATGATCATTTACCTTAATCGAGAGTATTCTTAAAGAATCTCATTCCTTAAGATGTAATTAACTATGGGGGCTTGTCTCCATAGGGAACTTAATGAACCCGTTTAAAATAAACCCTACTTTACTTTTCCATGTAAAGTAGGAGAAGAATATCTAGTACATACGAAGACCCATAGTCCTTAGGAGTCCTTATTCAGGTGATTAGGTCCATTATAAGGTGGTTACTTCTATCTTTTGAGATAGTACATATTTCCTCAATGTCATACAAGATCACCCTAATAAAAACATCTACCGATCTATGTGTTGTCCCAACAAAGCAGTTATTATCATTGTTTTCATTTATCTCTTCTCAAGAGATAGATGAAGATGGAGATAAAAATCTTCACCATAGATTTTTCTTACGATTCCACTAGGGAAGGTTTCTCTCTGCATCTTTGGTAAATGATCGCTATCTTCAAGTATCGATAGTGGATTTATACTTTGTATAAGTCCAAGACTATCTTTCTTTTTCGTTGGCACTTAGTTTATTTCATTCTTAAGCTAAGCTAGCCAACATCTTCTAGGTTTTAGGACCTCACTCCATGTAGATCTTAAAACCCCTATTGGGTTTCCCCAATAGAGAAAAATATTTTAATAAAAAGAAATAACTAAAGACTTCCTCCTTACCATTTCTATGATAAGGAAAGGTTCATTCTTAAAAAAAATAAAGGAAAAAAAAATTAAATCCTTTATGAAAACATCATATTTCCAAAAAGTACTTTTTCAAAATGCACATAATAAAATATTTCAACCTCATCTAACAATCCTCATGATTGTTATATGTATGATCTTTTCAAAAAAATTGAAATCCAAAATCATATTTTCAAAAAGCACTTATGAACATCTTCATTCAATATACCCAAATTTATTGGATGAAGGTTTTCATTTTCAATCAAAATCAAAAATCATCTTTTCAAAAGACACAAATGAACATCCTCATTCAATTTGGTTGAATGAAGATTTCATTTCAAAAACAAAATCAACAATTATATTTTCAAAAGCACTCATGAGCATTCTCATTTAATATACCCAAATTTATTGAATGAAGATTTCATTTCCAAAAACTAAAAAAAATCATCTTTTTTTTAAAAAAAAAGCACAAATGAACATCCTCATTCACTACACCCAAATTTGTTGAGTGAATATTTCATTTCCAAATAAATCACATCACAAAATTGAAACTCTATTTTAATATATCTTATATATATATATATATGTTGAAGTTGGAGTTTCCTCCCTTTTCCAAAATCACAAGTTTGAAGACAAGCCTCTTCATTCCATATGTCCAAAATTTTTGGATGAAAGCTTTATCCGTAAACAAAATCACACCATTTGAAACTCCACTCAACACATCCCATATGTGATAAGTTAGAATTTTCATCTTTTCAAAAGCAATGAATCACACACAAAATTTCATCTTTGGAAAAATAAAACATAATTAACTCCTATTTTGACATACCTAAATTTGCCAAGTAAGAGTTTCTTTTTTCAAAATAATTTTAGATCTTTTATTTAGCATACCCAAATTTGCTAAGTAAAGATCCTCTTTCCAAAATCATCAAATCAAAACACATTTGATCTTTTATTTAGCATACCCAAATTTGCTAAATGAAGATCCTCTTTACAAAATAAAAAAAAAATCAAGCACACATAGATCCTTTATTTAGCATACTAAATTTTCTAAGTAAAGGATCTCCAAATTAAAACATCAAAAACATAAAACACATGGATCTTTTATTTAGCATACCTAAATTTTCTAAGTAAAGAATCCTCTTTTCAAAAAAAAAAAACACATTTATATTTCTTTAGCATACCTAAATTTGCTAAGAATCTCTTTTCATAACAAAACAAAACACATTTGGATTCTTCATTTAGCATACCCAAATTTGCTAAGTTAGGATCCTCTTTCAAAATCACAAAGTCAAATCAAAACACATTAGAATCTTTTATTTAGTATACCTAAATTTGTTAAGTAAAGGATCCTCTTTTCAAAAAAAATCAAATCAAAACACACTTAGATTTTCTATTTAGCATGCCTAAATTTGCTAAGTAGAGAATTCTTTTCAAAAAAAAAAAAAAATCAAAACACACTTGGATTTTCTATTTAACATACCTAAATTTGCTAAGTAAAGGATCATCTTTTCAAAAAAAAAATTAAATAAAACACATTTTAGATTTCTTTAGCATACCTAAATTTGCTAAGAATCCTATTTTTAAAATCATCAAAACAAAAACACATGGATCCTTTATTTAGCATATCTAAATTTGCTAAGTAAAGATCCTCTTTTCAAAAACACAAGACATTTGGATTCTTCATGTAGCATGCCCGAATTTGCTAAGTAAAGATTCCATTCTCAAAGTCACACATGATTCACAAACAAGCAAATAAAAGAAGAAAATTATTTTCAACCACCTCACTTAGCATACCCAAATTTGCTAAGTTTGTAAAATTCCAAAATCATAAATCCGAACATAATCAATTGACTTTTTACTTTAACATACTCAAATTTGTTAAATGAAGGGTCCTCAAATACAAAATAAAATTCAAATATGAACCAATGGAAGCATCAATCTCTTCAAAAATATTTGAACACATTTTTAACCTACACAAATTTGTTGAAAATGGATTCTAAACTCAAAAATTTCATTTCCAATCAATTCAAAAATATCTCTAAAATCAAAGAGCCCCACCTAACATATTCAAATTATTGAGTGTGGGTTCAAACTCTATAAAAAATAAATTAAAGCAAAAATCTGATTCAAACTTGTTTTCAACATTGCATTTTCAACATTCTCAGTTCTCGTTCTCAGTTATTCAAATGGTAGCACATAAGTACATGTTTACATTTTCTTTTGGGATGGATTTGGCCTTGGATCAGGCCAGCCTCTTGCAGTCTGACTTCGCCCACCTCATTCATTTTGGCTGAGGTTTTGAGGGGTCTGGGATCACTTATGAGGGGACCACCCTCACAACAGTTAGCAAGAGTGTGGTGACAGTGCTAAAGTCAGTCATCCAGGTTGAGATGCCATCTGACTCAGAGATTCTCTCACTAAAGAGGAAGGCTATGGTAGTTCCCATAGTAGTAGCGCTCTAGCCAAGCATTCTGGTTCCCCTTGTCGCCAAGATGGGCTAGCACCACTCTGGCTCCTTCCAAGGGGAAGGCTCCCTATTTCGGATAGTCTACATTGGTAGGGTCTAGTTCTACCTCCACCTACTAGGACTTAACATTGAAACAAGAATTGCATGATCAAGCGGTATCATACCTGCATAGCTAGGGAGTTGGAGGTAGTTTCTCAGGCTGCAATGGAGGAGTTACCTAGGGTAGTGTCTCCTCTCATAACAGAGAACAAGTTCCACCCTCTCTAAATCTGATGGAGAGGAGGGCATTAGGAGGATTTCAGTTTCACCTCCACCTACAATTCATTATCAGGCTCCTATAAGATAGAGGAGAAGGTCATACGCCCTTAGATCTTCTTTGGAGCTTACGACGATCGAGTGGGCTCAAATTTGAGATCATTATCCTCAATGTGGGCACATCGATAGGAGAGGGCGGGAGGCCCATATGATATATCACTAGCGAGAGAGGCAGAGGTAGCGCCGCCTACCGCCCTCATGGATTTTCTCGATCGCATGCTACCCATCCATCAAACATCTTACATATGGGTACTACCCATCACATGAGAGGAGCTCCTGCCTAGAGAGAGTCGGTGGTGCCTCCACCACACCACTCTACTCCACACCCACCATGTCTGACAGTTCCATCATCCACCGCCACTAAAAGCCATGAAGGATGCATTCGGGGAGAAGAGAGCCCCACTGGTGATCCGACTAAGACCAAGAGATCCCATTCCATCTACACACCAATGTGAGAGGTCGAGCTTGCTCGACCTCCGCCTATGGTGAGGAGGGAATGGCAACCTCAAGCATATAGTCATCCATCACCACCACCACCGCAACAAAGCATGGAGATAATAGTGGGGGGAAGGAGAGTTATCCCCCATGGCTATAGATCCTCCTAGAGTACTACTCCACCCATATCCAAAGGATAGTGAGCATCTTTCCTCTAGTGAGTAGTCCTCACAAGGGGCTCTAGCAAAGTGGAGGTTAGATGTCATCTTCATGATGATCCTACCACCGTCACTTGATCTTTTGTACCTGCTGGGTGGACCATCCCTAGATGACAATGTGGCTCAGTATCTAGTGGAGAAGAAGAAAATATCAGGATATGACTGGTCTGACTTAGAGGAGGAGAAGGTTAGTTTTGATCATAATTAGGATGATCTATTAGAGAATTCAGTGGAAGTGCTCATGGTAGATACCAGGGGTTCTCTCCTTCATGATCAATTTGGAAGGTGATGCAGCAAGATGATATACCACAACCCAACATCTCTTTTAATAAATTAAGCAAAAGATTGAATAAATTGATAGGATGGGAAAGAGTCTTGAAGACTTGCTAGCAGTAATTTTGGCATTTTAGAACCAAGCCTCAACAGTGCATCCTACCATTGCAGAAATAGTTTAGCTTGAATTGTTGCATGTCTTGGATTAGCCTAAGAGTTTACCTCTGGTAGAGCAGCACATCACAAGCTTGTATAGGAAGGTAGTGGATAGTACCTCCATACAAGAAAATGACATTAAAGTTATGGTTGAGCAACAGGTGAGAGAAGCATTGGTGCAAGCACGAGGAGGATCATCAATTCCAAAGGGTAGACCCTACCCAGAGGGATTCGATGACATCCAATATCCTAAGGGTTTTGTGCCACTTTCTTTCAAGAGCCGATGGCAAGAATGCATAACATAGCACACTTAGCCAATTGTTGCAAATGGCGGCGATGCTTTACTATTCTAGCTCTTTATTAGTAGCTTAGCATGCATAGCCTTCAATTAGTATGCTGAACTGCCCAACAATTTAGTGAAGATTTTTGCTGAGTTGGAGCAACTCTTCATTAAGAGGTTTGCTGGAGCTCAGCAAAGGGTGACTATAGGCGATCTCATTGTGGCTCAACAACACCCTGGTGAGTCCCTCATTGATTATATTCTCAGATGGCATAATTTGAGTATGAAATGTGAACCGTAACTGTCTGAACAACATGCCATTGAAATTTAATTAAAGAATATTCATGGCCCGGTCACCTTCATGCTCAAAGGTTTCACCATCAAAACATTTGAGAAGCTAATCAACAAGGCAGCTAGCTTACAAGGAGAAGCCAAATAGTTGCCTTTTTTGGATCAATCAACAAAGTCAAATCCATAGAAAGTTTATAAGAAGAATCCAAGGGCGGATACAGATGAGGGAAGCAGCCAGAGATGAGAGACCTGAGCTCCACAACCATCACTTCCACCTCCTTTACCACCACGAGCCATCCTACCGCCACCACAAAGAACCTCCATGCCTTCGCCTCCTCCCTACACATCAATAGAAGAGTACACATACCCCGCAGTAGCTATCCACCTACTTATGGATAAACTAAATAACCATATTCATTTAGAGAGAGTAGTTAGAAAATCTTAAGAACTCTTAAAGAAACCTGACTTTCAGCTACCTGAGCCTAGAAGGCCGGAGGAAGTGGGCAAGAGTAATGATCCTAACTTTTGCCCCTACCACCACATGCTAGGCCATGTTTTGGAGGATTGTGTTACATTCATGGACTGGCTTGAGCATAGCTTCAAGATAGGTGCCATAGTTATCCCAAGGGAATACCTTGGAACAACCATCCGCCCATTAGGGTAATCCTTGGGGATACGTGATCCTCTCAAAACCAAAGAAGGTTGGGATATCTTTATCCCAACCTCTAAGAAAATTATTTCAAAATCAAGAAACTTTCCTTGGTGTGAGCCCAGGCAACATCAAGAAGGTTTGCAAGTTGTCATAGACAACTTAGGAAAGGGGAGCTCAAGAAGAAAAGAGCCTATGCCGCCCAGATAGCCAAGTAGTAACCACAGCCAACCTCCACCACTTAGCTACTACTTCGGTGAGCACCTCTACTTCAGCTAGCTCTTCCTCTAGTAGACATTTTTTATCAGTGGATGAGGGCATCAAATCCCTCACCCCACTTACTTTACAAGATTTCTACTATATACCTCCTTCACAATCCAAGAAATCAAGAAATAAAGCTAGTTTGAATTACATTTGTGTCACTTCTGATGGGTTGCTTAACTACTTTTTTAGAAAACTCCAATTTTAAATAATTATAACAACTCGATCTTCCCTTTTATGATTCAGATGGACTTTCCTTCTAAAATAATGGGTTCACCTCTTGAGATAGACTTGGAATCATCTGATTTCGAGGGTCCCATAGGAGAAGCTATAGGTGAGCCTGACGAGCAGGTAGAACCTTCCACTAACTTACCCCAAGAGATCACCGAAGTCAACCTCCATAGTGGCAAGGTTCTACCTCCTAGGATAGCATCTCAAGATAAGGGGAAATAAGTCATTAGTTCAGATGATCGATAAGCCCTCCATAAGATGCTCCACCCATGGATATGCTTATGGAGGACCAACCCAAAGTGGATTACAATGTACTCTCTCACCTAAGAAAATTTTCATCTAAGCATATGATGCCCTTGTCTTATCCAAAGAGATGAGAATCATTAATCAAGGCTCCTTGATCTAAATATGCTTATTGACAGAGGAGGCACATTATTCAGAGAAGCCCAAGGAGTCACTTTCACAGATGAAGGCCTTCTTGGGGACATGGAGCACAACAGTCCCCTCTATATTATAGTGGACATGGGCAAATTCAGACTCTCCAGGGTTCTTATTGATCCATATGCATCAGTGAACATTATGAGTCTAAAGACCCTTGCCTATTTGAGGATCGACATCTCCACACTCTGAGGAGATCGGATGATGTTGAGAGGATTCAATGAACAAGGCGAGAGCTTTAGGTTCCATAGTGTTACCTTTGGAGATAGGTGACTCAAAGACTAAAGCCAATTATAATTGAAAGAGGTTAAGATATATAAGATGTGATTCCACTATCTTCTTCAATCAAAAGGATGGATTGTCAATATGTCAAAGAGATGAAGAGAGAGAGATATAATACTATCTTCTAAATCAAAAACAAAAACAAAAAAAAAAAGAAAAAGAAAAGAAAAAATGAGAGTTCAAGTGAACGAGAAAAGGACATCAAGGAAGAAGTAGAGATGCGTGTCACATTCCACCCACAGTTCATTCCATTATATGGACATATGGGTAGGATGACTCGACCTCCACCAGGCAGAGGCAGAGGCAGAAATAGAGGCAGTTCTAGAGGTGGAAGACCCCTTGGTTGGCCACCAGCCAACAGGGGTTATGTTCTAGTTCACAGGAGTACCCTTACTATTCACATAGTCTTGGAATCCAGCTCAAAGGATGAGTCTCATGTGATTAGTATACCAGCCAACCCCTCTCAGCAGGTTTCATTAGAGGTGACACTCGAGCCAGACAGTGACGAAGACCGGCCTCCAAGCAAAGTACAAATGTATTCGAATCAAACTTATGTGAAACTATCAGGTAGCAGTTAGGAACTTTAGCTCTAACCTTACTTTCCTCTCAAAAAGTTGAAGGTTTAGTAGTTAAGAAGCCCCGCCTTCCATTAATGAAGCCAAGAGATTCCTATTGGGATCATCATCCTCAAGTCCAAAAAATGTAGAACTTAAGGATAATTCATATAAAGAATTAATGGAATTACCTATTGACGGCTCTTGTTCTTAATCTTGCAAAGAAAGGTTTGATTCCTTATACATGGTCTAAGAATAGGTCAGAATACTTCAAAACCTATGGAATAATAGAGGCAAGGATGCAAAATCAAGATCAAGACTAGGATTCATACAAGGGTCCATCGATGATGATGACCGCTATTGTTACCAATCACCTAGAATCTAATAGGTTCTTCTCAAACCACACTAGCTCTTATGAGGATGTGTGTTTAGAAATTTTAGATGAGCCAGATGATCTCCAAATCAAAGATGCACCATCAAAATTTGAAGAAGAAATCCATTCAACCATCGATAAGCTCAAAAAAATTAACCTCGATGGAAGAAGATCCACGTCTGACATACATCAGTTCATTGCTAAATGAAGAAGAAACTAATGACTTAGTTAGGCTATTGATTGAGTTTAAGGACTGCTTTGCATGGAGCTATGAAGAGATGCTGGATTATCTCCTGACATAGCAGTCCACAAACTAGCAATAGACCCTAATGCTAACCCTATCAAGCAAGCTCCTAGACATAATGATTAGAAATCAACAATAGGTCATTTAAGTCAAGAAACTAATCGATGCTAGGTTTCATCAGGAAGAAAAATACCCTACCGATTAGTGTCATGCTTAAGAAAAGAATAGCCAAATTCATATGCGCCAATTTCATGGACTTAAATAAGGCATGCCCTAAGGATGAGTTTCCTCTTCCTATACCAATTAATGTGGATATCGCTCATCTCATGCAAGATTCTCTTCATGGATGGGTCATTTGTTACAACCAAATCAAGATGGCCCCGAGGATGAAAGAAACACTTTCAAACCCCGATTAATCTATTATTATAAGGTCATGCCTGCCTTAAAATCCGGTGCTACATACCAATGGGCCATGACTCAGATCTTCATTGAACTCATTCATTATCACATTGAGTGCTATATTGATGATCTAGTAGTCAAAAGTAAAGAAAAGAAAGACCATCTCTTTGACTTGAGAGTAGTTTTCAAATGATTAAGATAATTCAACCTCAAAATGAACCCCCTTAAGTGTGCAGTCAGAGTAGCTTGAGGGAAGTTCCTTGGGTTTGTTGTCTGACACCGGGGAATAGAGATAGATCTAGAAAAGATCAAAGATATCTTAGAAATGCCATCTCCCAAAATTTTAACTCAACTCAGATCATTCCAAGGATGGTTGGTGTATCTAAGATGCTTTATCTCCAACCTATCGGGAGATGCAAGCCATTTTCAGCACTTGTCAAAAAGGATGCCAAGTTCAAGTGGGATGATAAATGCCGATGCCTTTGAAGATATCAAATAGATTTGGTGAAGTCAGCTTCTAACAACCCTATCTCAGACCACTCATCTCTCAGCATTGGATGACTTTGGTTTGTTGGCCCAAGCCAACAATGAAGGAAAGGAGAATGCTCTCTACTACCTCAACCGTTGTAGGATCCCCACTGAAGCCAACTACCCACCTATTGAGAAACATTGCCTAGCTTTAATCTTTGCATCCCAAAAGCTACGACACTATATGCTTTCTCATAAGGTGAACTTGATTTCAAGAATCAATCTACTGTAGTATCTTATGACATGACCAACATTATCCAGATGGTTGGTATATTGGTCCATGATTCTCTCATAGTTTAATAGTACATTCATACCCCTCTATATGGTGAAAGACCAACACTAGCAGATTTTAGAAAGACACCCACGACTTTGCGCCAAGATGATCTCCTGATGAAGAAATCATGAACTTAGGGGTTGTCGACAACCGCCATTAGGAGATGTATTTTGATGGTGCGACTTCCTTTCATAAAGGAGAAAAAATCATGATCTACTCTTCCTGAAAAGGCAGGGGTAGGAATAGTTCTCCTAACTCCATACCGTGATGTGATGATATTCTCATATTATCTCTCCAATCCTTGCACCAACAATGAAGCTGAGTATGATGCTTTGATTGCTGGTCTGGAGTTAGCCATCATAGTATATGTCAAAAGCATCAATATCTATGGGGACTCTCAGTTGGTCATCAACCAAATTGCTGAGTCCTACAAGGTTCTCAAACCCAAGCTTTGTCATTACCATGAGTATACCATGAAGTTGTTGGCCCAAATTCTTGAGGTCGCCATCTACAAGGTTCCCCATGGAGTGAACGCGATAGCAGATACTTTGGCCAAACTAGCCAAAGAATTGGCATGTCTAGAAGATGAGTCCATTCCAATAAGAGTCCAAAATAGACAAGTCCTATCCCTTATTGATGTTGAACTCATCAAGAAACTTTCTCTTGAAGGAAAGGTTATCGTTGCCAATAAATATGAGGACCTAAATTGGAGGCAACCATTCATAGATTATTTGAACAATGGCAAACTACCTCAAGATAAATCATAAGCCCATCAGATGAAACAAAGTGCTCTCTCCTATGCTGTCATGGATGGCACCTTGTATCGACGGTCTTTCGATCAAATGTGGTTATGTTGTTTGGACAAACACGAAGCCCGTAGAATCTTGATCGAGGTACATTCATGTCTATGCAGAGTGCATCAATTTGGTCTGAAGATGAATGCAAAGATCGAGAGACTAGGATACCATTGGCCTTCAATGATCACAGACTGCATGAACGGCTAGAAGATGTCATCAGTGTTAGGTACATGGTGTGGTCTTACATCAACCACCCAACATTCTACATCCTACATTCATGGCCATTTGAGTGTTGGGGTACCGACATCATGGGTCCTATCGATCCTCCTTCTTCCAAGGGTCATCTGTTCATTCTAGCTGCCACCGACTACTTTTCTAAGTGGATGAAAGTAATCCCACTTAGAGAAGTCACAGCTCAGCATGTGCTCCAATTTTTCATGAATCATATTGTATATAGATTCGAGGTGCCTCAATAAATTATATCTGATAATGGCATTCAAGACCAAGATCAATTTTTGCCTAAGACATATAGATTGGAGATACTCCACCATCTACTACCCCAGGAAAAATGGCCTAGTAGATGCATTCAACAAAACTCTCATCCAGGTACTAAAGAAGACTGTTGATGATAATAAGTGACAGTGGCATGAGCAGTTGGTTGAAGCCTTGTGGACCTACCGCATCACATACAGAACTCTAACTCAATCTTCCCCGTTCTCCTTAGTGTATGGGTCTAATGCCATTCTACCATTAGAAGTTCAACTCCCATCACTAAGGATAGCATTGGGTAGAAAAATCACTACATAGCAGAATGCAAAGTTGTTGTTAGAAGAGCTCGAAGGTTTGGAGGAGAGATGCCTATAGGCATGCCAACCTCAAGTTATATAAAGCCAAAATGATTCAAGCTCACAAGAAGCTGGTCCACCCTAGAACTTTCCAAGTATGAGAGCTTGTGCTCGTTCTAAGAAGACCAATTGTTTCCCATCAAAAGATGGGAGACAAGTTTGAACCCACTTGGGAAGGCCCTTTTATCATAGAGAAATCCTACCAAGGAGGATCTGATCAGCTCATTGATTTTAAAGGGGAACACTCGATGCTTCCAATAAATGGGCTCTATTTGAAAAAATATTACCCATAAAAGTATGTTTGAAAATAATTATCATCAAAAGAACAAAGTTTCATTCCAATTCATCAAAATCTTCTCTTCATTTGAGATGTTGTTTTCTTATTTTGTTAATCTTCCATGACGTGTTTAGGTTAGGTGTAAGAGAACATAAGAGGCATCCTATCCTTCTTGCATAACAAAAACATAAATTAAACATAATTCCCCATCATTACTAAAGAAGGTGTGAGAGAACCCAAGAGGCATCCTATTTTACTAGCACAACTAAGTTAAGTGTAAGAGAACCCAAGTGGCATCCTTTCTTGGTGGGATTTCAATTGCCATACATGGCATCATTTCATCAAATTCTAATGTTTAGGGTAGGTGTAAGAGAACCCAAGAGGCATCACATTTCCTTTAAAATAAGCACAAAAACTAAACACATATCTTTATCTCAGGCTATTTTGATGTGAGAGCAAGCCCCCTGTGGCACTCACTCATTATTAGGTCTCTAAATGACATGCTACCTTGCTACTATCACCCGGGTCACTTGTCGTGGATGTGAGTCCCCATGCTTTCTTCCTGACTTGATCATTGCAAACTAATGAGCTCCTTGTTAGTTTGGTAGATTTCACTATGCAGCCAGTGAGCTACCTCATGTTGACTCTATTTAAGAGGATGTAAGTCTACAAGTTTTCTTCTTGAAGCTAACCATCATATACTAACTAGGTTGAGTAAATTTGAGGTTTAGAATAAGTCCCCCAAAGGTTCCTTTTCTCTTGACTATGCTTGAGTTGATATAAGTCCCCTAGTGGCATTCACTCAGTAGTCGCCCTAGGTCGGATCATAGAAGATGACTATCCCCATTAGTTCAAAATAGAGGATGTGAGTCCTCAGCTTTCTTCCCAGTTGATTGTTGCAAAAATGGTACCTTAGGTTGGTTGATGTTCTATGCGACTGAACTCACCCTTGGATACACCACTCTTGGAAACGTGAGTCCCATACTTTCTCCTCGAGTTAGCCACCGAATACCTATGCAAATTATCTCCAAGATTTTGGATAAAGCCCTTAGTGGTCCCTTCCCTTGCATGCACTCTATTTGGATCACGTCCTCTAGACCCCATTTAGACACTACCCGAGTTTCTTTTGGATTGGATAGTCCCCTTTCCTAGTAGCCACCCCTATGGTTGGAGAATTTGTTCATTGGATGTACATATTCTCTCTTAGTTTAGTAGGTTTAGGCTAATATAAGCTCCTTCTCAGTATGATCCCTCGCAAACCAACAGGGTCCACGATAAACAAACAAATAAAATAACAAATTAATTCACTTGTGGATTAAGAATTCAAGCCTCTAGTAGCCCCTTTCCCAAGCATGCATCCTATCTTTAGGGCAGTGTTAGTGGAACTCCTTATAGGAACCACCGACTACTTGAGAGATAATTCCCTGTGACTTCTCGAGTCACCCTTAGGTCGTTCAATCTTTTACCATAAATAAGTTACCTGACACCATTCGAAAATGTAAGTCTCTACGCATTCTTTCTAGCATGACTCCGCAACCATGGGTATTCTAAGTCTTGACATGTTACCCAATGTTGCCTGGGTCTTTAGAAAGATATGAGTCCTCGCTTTCTTCTTAATAATGCAAATCGAAAGACACCCCTTTGGTTGGATAGTTCTCCCCTCGGTTGAGAAGCTACTTCATTTGGATTAATAAATCTATGTTAGACCAAGGCCAACATGGCTCCTACTCAATACAGTCCATTGCAAACTGATGGGATCCATCAAAAATAATTAAAAATTGAAATTAATCTTGACTATCTTTGAGCTAATTTAAGTCCCCTAGCTTCACTCACTCAGTAGTCAGCCCGAGGTCGAGTTGACATGTTACCTTGTCAATATGTCACTCGGTCTCTTATTCAAGAATGATGTGAGTCCCCAAGCTTTCTTTCCTGAATTAACTGTTGCAAATCGAAAGGCAAACCCTTTTGGTTGGATAGTCCTACTACGTGGCTAGTAGACTACCACTTTGGATTTGTAAATCTAAAGTAGACCAAGGCCACCATGACCCCCACTTTGTCAATCTATCACAAACTGATGGGATCCATCAAGAATAATTAAAAAAATGAAATCAACTTTGACTATCTTTGAGTTGATTTAAGTCTCCCAGTGGTATTCACTCAATTAGTCCCTTGTGATTGCCTGCTACCAATGATCACCGCAAAGATCTAATTCTTAAAGATATAAGTCTACTATGCTTTCTAGTACAATCAACATCAAAGGCACCCCTTTAGTTGGATAGTCCTACTATGTGGTCGTAGACACTAATTCTACAACATATCCTTCACAAACCAATATGACCCATTTCAAAATTCATAAAATTTAAAAATATAAAATAAATTCAACCCTCCTCCCTCAGTGGAGCTCAACTAAACAAATAAAAAAAATCCAATCAACTTCCCTCACTGGAGTAAACAAGCAAATCAAATCAAATTTCTTCCCAGCGAGACTCAAAATCAAATCAAAGCCTTCATCCCGTAGTGGATGACTTGAACCTCTTTCCCTAGTGAATGGTTCACATACTAAATCCCTAGTGGATTCCCCCTTCACTCTCTTATGTCTTTGACATAGTAGAGTAACATTGCACTAAGCTCTTGATTCTTTCTACACCCTTGGGTTAGGAGTAGATCATTTTGTTAGTGCTTGTGATCGTTCAGTATTGTTGATCATCTCGGTCAATACCAATATGTGTGGTATGCCTTGTTAATCACAACACACCTATTGGGTGCCCTTTGTTGACCTCATTTTTGGAATGAGCTCTTAACTTTCCCATCTTAGACATAGGACTCCTCTTAGACACTAAGAGTTCCTTAGTCTTAAGACACTTTTAGTGATTACGTGAACACTCAACCTAACCCTAGAGACTTAGAAGAGTTAGCCATAGGAATAGGTCATGCTTTAGGGGTGTTAGGAAAACTAGCCTACCCTATAGCTTAAACCAAATCCTCACTTCCTTCTTCCAAATCAACTTCAATTCCAAATCAAACCTTAAATCAATTCCAATGGATTTTCTTAAATCATGAATCAATTCCAAATGATTGAAATCCATTATCAATTCTAAAAATCCAAAATCCTTCCTAAGTCACTTTGATTTCAGCTTATGGACTTAGCTCAAATCAAATCCAAATCTATTCAAACTCAATATATTTTCTTATAATTCATTTATATTCTCATTTATATTCACAAATATAAATGAAATATGAATTTAAATAACCAAAACAAAATCCAAGTTCCAAAATCCTTCCTAAGTCACTTTGATTTCATCTTATAGACTTAGCCTAAATCAAATCCAAATCTATTCAAACTGAGATTTTCATAACATTTATATTCATTTATATTCACAAATATAAATGAAATATAAATTCAACCAAACCAAATTCAAAACTTATCCCAACCTAAACCAACCTATTTTAAGTCAAATTCTTGAACTTAGCTAAATCAAAATCAAATCAATCCAAACCCTTAGATTTTCTTCATCATTCAATCAATCCTTCAATAATGAATCCAAATATAAACACAAACTTCAATCACCAAACCAAAACTAAATTTAAAAATCAACCCCAAATCAAACCCATGTTCATTCTTTGAACTTGAAATTATCAAATGAACCAAAACCCATTTGACTCTAAATCAATTACAAATGGATTAATATTTCAATCATAAGTCCATATGTGAGTTCAACCAAACTTGAATCAAGCCTTGATCATGTCAATTGACCCACTTAGGCTCACTTGACCCAAAGTGACCTAAAGTACCCATTTGAGCCAAATTCTAATCCTTCCTAAATTGGACTGAACTAAGCCCACCTAAGCCTCACATTGTGAGCAACAATCATCATAGGATGATCAATCACTCAAATTGGGTCAAACCAAGTCAAACCTAAGTATTGACCAAGTCAACACTCTACCTAAATGACACTAAACTAGCCAAAATCTACCATAGGCCAAATTGCTTGAAACTATGATCTAACCAACCCAACATCAATGATTGAACATGATCAAGCCATCAATTGACCCAAACCTAGCCCAATTGGCCACTTGACCCAAGTTGACCCAACTTGACCTAAAAAGTCAAAATGTGTCAAATCTTAATCTAAGCTAAATTGATTACAACCAATGGGTCAAATTCATTCTAAACCACTTGTTGAACTTGACCAAAGCCTCAATTGGCCAACTAGACCCAACCTAACCTAATTGACCATGAACCCAACTTGACCTAAAAGGTCAAATCAAGCCAAAATCAAACCAAACCAAAGCTTGCAACACATCTCAAATGGTCATCCGATTCAAGTAAGGGGAGATATACTCCCCCTCATTTCACTCCAATCTCGATCACTTGCTGTTGATTGAGACATAACCTAGAGCAAGCTTCTCCAAGATCCTAAAGCTCTTCCAATTCTCCATTTCTGCTTCCTGCCAAATAGGAGTAGCAAGAAATTCCAACATTCAATACTCAACTTCAATTCCTCTGCAGAACCCAGGACCCAATCGAGCTCACCCAAATCAAATCCCAAGCATCCAAGCCACGGGAAGGGGGAGCTAGACCAAAGTCGAAGGCCATTGAAGTTCATTTTGGTCAATTGGAAGATCCACTCAATCTCAAGCCTTCAAACCTTCAACAGGGTTTCATTTCCACTAAACGAAGCTACTTCTATGGTTGAGAGCACTAGTGATAGCCTCCAACAAGGTATGCTTCAAAACTGAGCTTAGGTATAGAATGCTTTTGGTCCTTTATGAAGAAAAGTATCATCCCAATTAAAATTGACCGTTGGATGTCTTCCTCCTTGCTCTAGATGGTGTGTGTTCAATCCCTACTCAATCTGAGCTCAAAGGAGCTGGATTAAGCCTTGGAGGACATACAATCGACGTCTCCCACAAATGAGGTCAGGGATGAATCATGGACCATCCATCTCACATGTTTTAAGGGACGGTCCTGATTAAAACATGTGAGATCCCGTGATTAACCCTTTAAAAATTGAGGGAACCATCATCGATCCGATGGTCCAAGAAAAATGTGCACCGACCGACTATGCACCCATGTGATAACTTAACCAATCTCACGCCACATGGAAAGCATCACGCCGGTCCACATGCTATAATGGGATTAGTTATATAATTATTTAATTATCCTAATCATCAAACTTCAAAAATACATAACTAAATGTAGAAAATTAGAAAATATGAATGAGGCTCATTTTAAGAAAATTCAAGAGGAATAATATAAAATTATTTCTAGTTAATTTTAAAGGAATTTTCTTTGGGTTTATTTGAAATCTTAATAACCTAATTACTCCCTTGACTAATTAATTTTGAACTAGCATGTTTTGGGGATGACCTCTACATTCCCTAATTTGGAATTTAATGGGTTAATTAGGGAAATCACTAATGAATCCCTAATCTAACCAGTTAATAATGACTGAAAATTAAAAGAGCAAAACCACCCTAAAAACCAAACCCAACCAATTAAACCAATCCTTTCAAACAAACACAATCCAATTTTAAGAAATCAAATCCAACCTACATGTGTGGGAAGGGATATGAAAGTACTTAATTAAACCCTTTAGCTTAATTAATCATTAATTGTGAGCCAATTGCATTAGGCTCCATTCTTTCTTAAGGTGCATTGCTGATTTAAGTTTCATGTGGTTGCATATCATATGTTGGCTCAATTATTGAATAATTATGGGTGGTGTAAGGGTACTAATTAACTTAATCTACACCTTAACCCAACAAAGCATAAATCAATCTAATCACCTAAAAATTAAACTAAATCAACTCATACATGTGGAAAATGGGTTAGGACCAGCAAAATCTTTTCACATTCCCTAAATCAAATCAAATTCAAAACTAAAATAGAAATGAAAGTCTCTTTAAAGAAATTTTGATTCACTTTAGATGATCTTATTCCATAAGATTGTCTTCAGAAATTAATTAGGATGAATGAAATCACATGCTTGCATCACTTTATCTCTTTCCAAGTATGTTAAATGTTGTTTTCCATGCGAACTCATGCATTCATGTCTTTTGAAAAATCAAATTAAAATGAAGTGTTTCCTTTATGTCAAATTGCATGCTTTGACTAAAGTAATAATATGAATGGCTATTATCACTACTAAATCAAAAAATAATTTTTTAAAACCTACAAATCAAACATTATAAATGAAGGTATGCTACTTATAAATATTTATAAGCTTGAATTTGATTATAGGATGTGTATTTTATGTTGTTTCCTTCTCTTTTGTTAAACATAGATTTGGGTAGATTTGCAAAGTGTAGTTCATTTGAAAAGAACATAACACTTGCTTAAATCCATTTATAGTCACTTTTATGTTATGACTTAAGAAGGAATTTCACATTTACACATAAATTGCATAACCAAATCAAACAAAAATAAAAACCTTTTGCATGGCTCTTATTCCATTCATTTCACTTGTACATGCACATGTGTTTAAGAAAAGTGGTATATTAGTCTGACATCGGAGTTTTAAGTTCCCCAAGTAGGTCTTGTACCTTATACCCCTGGTGTAGAAAACAATGGCACTATACTCACTTATGTCTTTCATACATGTAAATGTGCATTTGATAAATGGATAAAAGAGTCACTCTTCTACTTAAACAAAATCATGTGTTCATAAAACATCCAAATTTTCTTAAGCAACACCTCTTTGCATTCATCATGAAGGTGTGCTAAATTATTTGCATCACATGTATAGTTATGCTTAGGATATATTCACATGCATGGTATACATGTTGGAAAGAAATAAAAGTTTGTGTGTTATGTGATAGTAATTCACCTTAATTAATCTTAAGATGCATTTCTTATTGAATAGGTTTATTTAGAGCAATCTAAACTTAGGATTAATTAAAACACATAATAAAACATTCACTAAAGAAAAATCACTAATGAATCTATCTTAGAAATTACTTAAGGTAGGGAGGAAAAAGAAGTTCTCTTCTTTTTTCCTAACTTTACAACTTAGTAATTAAGTGTAGGTCCATTCAAACCCAAATCAAATCATCAAATAAAACAAAACAAATCAACTAAATCACTTAAATGAAACCACCCTCTAAGTTGAACCTTTCAAATTTAGAAAATTCTAACCTTAAAGCCTAGCTAAGATATCCCACACAAGCCTTAAATGGCACACATTAGCTAAGTCACCATTTCTATCCTATGTTAGGTGCATATTGATGCGATTTTATTTTATGATGTAATATTTAGTCCGAGATGTATGTGTGTAGGCTAAATGGCGATCTTAGTCTAACATTATCTTCTATGGGATTATGCATGTAATAAAATATAAAATTGGTTTGCAGTTGATTATACCCCTAAGCATAATCCAAAAATAGGCCAGGTGGACTTGGTTACCCATGTGTGGGTGTTAAGTCCAACTTATTCATATACATTGATTGTATGGTTTGTTTAGCTAATCTCTATTTTGCAGGGTTTTAGTTAGATTTACTTTTCCCATTTTCATGTAATTTTGTAATTAATATTTGGAATGAATGTTATGGGGGATGTTATGATGAACATTGGTCATAAGACTATATCTTATGTACCATGTGAAGCCTTTAGAGCATCCACATTCCAACCAACCAAAAGAAAGAAGAAAGAAGGAAGAAAGAAAGAAGTAAGAAGGAAGAAAGAAAAAAGAAAGAAGTGAAGAAAAGAAGAAAAGAAGAATGAAGACCCCCAAAACATGAATTCCTTTTTTATTGTAATTAATTCATTTGTAATCTGGGTTGTATAAGGGTAGAGCTCACCCAATTTCTTTTTGGGTTTGTGTGGTGGAGCCCGACCACAAAGGCCTTTTATTCTTTTGCGCTAGCTTTATAAATTGTTTGATGTTTGTTTAGCTTGTGCATTAAGATGACATATTTTTCTAGTTTCTTCCTTGCTTTGATGAATGGCCTGGAAGCAATTAGGCTCTTAAGGAAAGATAAATTTTCTATCCAATTAATTAACTCAAAATTAAAAATTAAATAACTCATAACCTCACTTAAAGCCTAGGTTATAAATCAAGATAAAAGATTTAGCAACCCCTTAGCTGGATGTTGTATGTCTCACATCATGCATAAAAAAGTATCTTGCTTCACTCTTGCTTATGGAGGGCTTCCACCTTGCCAGGGAACTTAGCTTAACCTTTGAGAGCCATGGTGAAAATATACCTCCTTCTTGCTGATTTTGGCCCATAATCAAATTTCTCATGCATTAGGCATATGAATACATAGCTCGTGTCAAATAAATTGTCCAAAAATTAAAACATAAAAAAATTTCATTAGATTTAAGTCATTAATCATGCCCTACATGATCTAGTCTCTTAGGGAGTGTGTTTAAGGGCTTAGTCTCTTTCTAAATAAACAACAACCTACCTATCTTGCAAAAGCATAAGACTTGCCTACATGTATTTAAAATTGTAGGAGGAGCTAGTTGGCGGCCACCCCCAGGCAGTTGTAAGTCCAAAGAGTTGGGTGATTTATTCTCTCTTGTGGAGGTAAACCATATTTTCATTTTCTCCTTAGATTTAGGTCATGCTTTGACCCTAGCCAAAGCTCCATAGATTTAGGTTCAAAGGTTGCTACTTCCCTTTGCTACAAGCATAAATCCTCACCTCTTAGGCATCCCCATGATCTTGTGTCATGGAATTGTAAGTCCTAAATTTCTAACAAAAATTTAATTCAAACAAATAAATCACTTCAACTTCAAAAATATAAAGCCCAATCATGTGATAGTTTAAGATGCTTACTAGGCTTCCTAGTATCATAACCATCCCCTACTTATCTTCCTTTAGTTTTGATAATAATTCCCTCCTCTAGATCAATCCCACTGATCTTCTAAAAATAAACCAAATGATCGATAGTCTTATCTTTAAAATCTTTAGAGATAATGATCATTTACTTTAATCGAGAGTATTCTTAAGGAATCTCATTTCTTAAGATGTAATTAACTATGGGTCTTGCCTCCATAGGGAACTTAACAAACCAAGTTTAAAATAAACCCTTCTTTCTTTTCCATGTAAAGTAGGGGAAAAATCTTTGGTACATACGAAGTCTCATAATCCTTAGGAGTCCTTATTCAGGTGATTACTTTCATTGTAGGGTGGTGACTTCTATCTTTCAAGATAGTACACATTTCTCAATATCATACCCAATCACCCTAATACGAACATTTGTGGATCTATGTGGTGTCCCAACAAAGTGGTTATTATCTTTATTTTCATTTATCTCTTCTCAAGAGGTAGATGAAGATGGAGATAAAAATCTTCATCACAGCCCCTAATAGGTGAAAATAAAATTTAATAAAAAAGAGATAACTAAAGACCTTTTTTCTTACCATCTTTATGGTATGGTCAAGTTAATTCCAAAAATAAAGAAAAAATAATAAATCCTTTATTCACTTTTCAAAAGCACTTTTCCAAAATTCACACAATAAAAGTATTTGCACAAAAAAAGTTGCATAAAATATTTATATTTTTTGACCTCATCTAGCAATCCTCAAGATTGTTATATGAAGGAGCTTTCTAAATAAAATCAAAATCATCTTTCAAAAAGTACATATGAACATCCTCATTCAATATACCCAAATTTATTGAATGAAGGTTTCATTTCCAAAATAAAATCAAAATCATCTTTCAAAAAGCACAAATTTATTGAATGAAGATTTCATTTTCAAACAAAATCAAAATCACCCTTTCAATAGAACATATTTGAAAATGAACATCCTTATTAAATATACCCAAATTTATTGAATGAAGATTTCATTTCCAAATAACATCTCAACATAAAATTGAAACTATGTTTCAATATATCTTACATATGTTGAAATTGGAATTTCCTCCCTTTTCAAAAATTACAAATTTGAAGATGAACCTCTTCATTCAATGTATCCAGACTTGTTGAATGGAGGCTTTACCTTCAAACAAAATCACACTATTTGAAAGTCCACTTAACACATTTCACATGTGTTAAGTTGGAATTTCCATCTTTTCAAAAAGTAATAAATCACACATAAAACAAAATTGAATTCCATTTAACACACCTAAATCTATCAAATGAGAGCTTCATTTTTCAAAAAGAAAGAAAAAATAATTTGGATTCTATTTAACATAATACATTTATTAAATGGAAACCCCTTTTTTTTTCAAAAATAATACAAAATCAAACACATTTGGATTCTTTATTTAGCATATCCAAATTTTCTAAGTAAAAATCCTCTTTTCAAAATCACAAAAATCAAACACATTTGGATTCTTTATTTAGCATATCCAAATTGGCTAAGTAAAGATCCTCTTTTCAAAATCACAAAAATCAAACACATTTGGGTTCTTTATTTAGCATACCCAAATTTGCTAAGTAAAGATCCTCTTTTCAAAAATCAAAATAAAAGCAGTTAGACTTTATTTAGCACACACAAATTTGCTAAGTAAAGATTCCATTTCTAACTTCACACATGATTCATATCAAGGGCAAACAAGAAAAAAGAAGAAAATTATTTTCAAACAACTCATTTAGAATACCCAAATTTGCTTAGTGAGTAATTCTCAAACAAAATCAATTGACCCTTTATTTAACATACTCAAATATGTTAAATAAAGTGTGCCCAAAAATAAAAAATCAAACTCAAATATGAACCAATGGAAGCATAAAAAATCTCTTCAAAAATATTTGAACCTATTTTCAACATACATAAATTTATCGAATATGGATTCTAAACTCAAAAAATCTCTTCTCCAATTCAAAATTCAAAATCTCTCTCATAAATTCAATGAGCCCCACTTAACATATTTAAATTGTTGAGTGTTGGTTCAAATTCTAAAATTAAAATAAAAAAGTTAGCAAAATACCAAAGCATAAATCTATTTGAGTTTGTTTTCAAAAATTACATAATTTCAACTCATTTTCAGTAACTTCTACTCAGTTCAGTTCAGTACTAATGGATGCCCAAAAGTATGTCTTCACTTTTTCTTTTGGAATGGATTTGGCCTTGGATCGGGCTAGCCTCCCATAGATTGACTTTGCCCATCTGATTCACTTTGGCCAATGATTCGGGGCGGATCACTTGTGAGGGGGCAACCCTCACAAATGTTAGCAGGAGTGCCCCTCACAACCATTAGTAGGAGTGTGGTGACTGGGCAGAAGCCAGTCATCCATGTTGAGATGCCTTTGAAATTCAATTTTCCCTCATTAAAGAGAAATGCTATGGCAATTCTCGCAAAGTTGCAGCCATATGCTCATGTTCTATCACCGCCCCAAGATAGGCTAGTACCACTCACTAGCTTCTTCCAAGGGGAAGCCTGTTTTGAATAGTCTCCCCACCTTGAGGTAGGGTCTAGTTCTACCGCCTCCTCAATAACTCAAGACCGCAAGATGATGCAAGATCAAGCAGCATCATATGCACATAGCCAAAGAGATGGATGTAGTTTCTATAAGTAGAGGAGTTACCAAGATAATTTCTCCTCTGATCACACATAATAAGTTCCATCCTCTCTCTGGATCTAATGGAGAAGAAGATGTTAGGAGGTTTATAGTGTCACCTCCACCTGCAGTTTAGTATGAGGCTCCTACCAGAGATAGAAGGAGGTCATATGCCGGCCTCAAGAGCTTTGAGGGGCTTATGGAGAGTCCTGGGGCCCAATTTAATTTATGATCAGTTATTCCTCGTAGGGTGGGCAAGCATATTTAGCTGGAGAGGGCCAGGGAGGCCCGCGTATCAGTCCATGTTACTAGCAGGGAGAAGCGGAGGTACACCAGATAGTCAACAGCCACAGCCCTCATGGATTTTCTCGATTGGTGTGCTACCTGCTCTAGTCATACTGAAAGTATTCTATTGATCGGTACTACTCATCATGGGAGGAGAGCTCCCGCATAGAGAGAGTCGGTGGTGTCTCCACCACATTGCTCTACTCCACATCCACCATCACCAGTGCAAGTTCCATCTTCCACAGTTCCATCAAAAGCCATGAAGGCAGCATCCGGGGAAAAGAAAGCCCCACTGGTGATCCGGCTATGGCCAAGAGATCCCATTCCATCTACACCACTGACTAAGACAAGACCGAGCTCTCCTGCTCGACCTCCTACCTTAGTTACGGTGAAGAGGGAATGGAAACCTCGTAGCATCGTAGTCGTGCCATCACCACCACCACCACAATAGATCATGGAGATAGTAGTAGTAGAGGGAGCAGGAGATAGTACAATTATCCCCATGGCCATAGATCCTCCTAAGAGCAGCACTCCACCCATGACAGATGACAGCCATGAGCATGTATCCTCCAGTGAGCATAGTTGTCACAAGGTTAGCACTTCAGTGTCAGGGGAGTTCAGATGTATCTTTGTTCATGGACATGATCCTGCCACCGATCAGCCATAATCATTTATGCCTGCCCAATTGGACTGCTCCCTAGATGATATTATAGCACAGCATCTCACGGAGAAGGAGGAAATCTTAGGGTATGCCTGGTATGATCTAGAGGAAGAAAAGGTTAGCTTTGATCCCAATGAAGATGATTTGTTGGAAGATTCAGTGGAAGTGCATATGGTTGATACCAGAGGTTCCCTCCTTCGAGATCAACATAGCTTAAAAGGTGTTTCGGTTGAACAGGATGATACGGCCTATTCGACCCAATGCCTCCTTCAACAACTCAAACAGAAGAA
Source organism: Cymbidium sinense (assembly GCA_021442155.1). NCBI lineage: Eukaryota > Viridiplantae > Streptophyta > Magnoliopsida > Asparagales > Orchidaceae > Cymbidium > Cymbidium sinense. The sequence continues at coordinate 75,050,437 of CM038232.1, forward strand.
TGAGCAGATTAAAAAAATGGGAAAGAGGCTTAAAGATTTGCTAGTAGTAATTTTGGCACTTCAGAATCAAACCCCAGCAGCGCATCCTACTATTGTGGAGACCGATCAGCCTGAGTTATTGCATGTCTTGGATCAAACCAATACTTCACCTCCAGTAGAGCAGGGCAGCACCAGCTTGTATAGGAAGGTAGTGGCTAGTACCTCCATACAAGAAAAGGATATTAAACTCATGGTTAAGTAGCAGGTGAAAGAAGGGCTGGCGCAAGCCCAAGGAGGATCATCAGTTCCAAAAGGTAGACCCAACCTAGAGGAATTTGATGCTATCCAGTATCCTAAGGGTTTTGTGCCTCCTTCTTTCAAGAGCTTTGATGGTAGCGGGAACCCACGCCAACACATAGCACTTCATTGTTACAACGTGCAGCACATTACTATTCCATCTTTTATCAACAGCTTAGTCGATAGCCTTGATTGGTATGAACTCCAATAGTTCAAGAAGACTTTACCGAGTTGGAGAAACTTTTCATTAAGAGGTTTGCTCGAGCTCAGCAAAGAGTGATTATGGGCAATCTTATTGTAGCACAACAACACCCCGGTGAGTCCCTTGTTGACTATATTTTCAGATGGTGCAATTTGAGTATGAAATATAAATCACAGCTGTCTGAATAACATGCTATTAAAATTCTACTAAAGAATATTCATGGCTCAGTCGCCTTCAGGCTCAAAGGTTTTACCATCAATATATTTGAGAAGCTAATCAACAAGGTGACTAGTCTACAAGGAGAGGCCAAAAAGTTGCCTTTTCAAGACCAATCATCTAAGCCAAAGCCATAGAAGGCCTGTGAGAAGAAGCCAAGGGCAGTAGCATCATTGGATAAGGGGAAGCAGTCGGCCAGAGAGCAGTATGAGAGACCTCGTGCTCCACAGCCATCACTTCCACCTCCTCTACCACTACTTAGGCCATCCTACCGGTAGCCACAATAGCCTTCACTGCCTCCTCTTCAGCCATACTCATAGCAGTGGTAGACATACCCATCACCAAGTAGCTACCATCCACCTACTCTTTTGAATAAATTAAACAAACCTTATTCATTTAAGAGGGAGGTAGTCAGGAAAATCTTTAAGAACCTCTTAAAGAAACCTAATTTTCAGCTACCCAAGCCTAGGAAGTCGGAGGAAGTCGGCAAGAGTTATGATCCTAACTTTTGCCCCTACCAACGCATGTTAGGCCATATTTTGGAGGATTGTTTTACATTCAAGAACTGGCTTGAGCATAGCTACATGACAGGCACTATAGTTATTCTAAAGGAATATTTAGTGGAACAACCATCCAGTTATGTTATGGTAATCCTTGGGGATACATGCGATCCTCTCAAAACTAAAGAAGGTTGGGATATCTCCTTATCCTGGACCTCTAAAAAGATTAATTCAAAATTCAAAAAACTTTCCTTGGTGCCGAGGCAGCTCGAACCTCCAACATCAAGGAAGGTTTGCAAGTTGTGAAAGATAACTTAGGGAAAGTGGGAACTCATCAGTAGCAGCAGCAGTCCACACTTGCTCGGGATAGCCAAGTAGAGCAACCACCGACCAAGCCCAACCTCCATTCCACTATTGCAGCTCTACTTCAGTCGACACTTCTACTTCAACTAGCTCTTCTTCTAGTAGACATCTTATATCAATGGATGAGGGTAGAAAATCCCTCACCCCACTTACTTTACTATATTTCTACTATGTACCTCCTTCTAAATCCAAGAAATTGAAGAATAAAGCTAATTTGAATTACATTTGTGTCACTTTGGTGGGTTGTCTGATTATACTCTTATAGAAATCTTTTCAAATCTGAATAATAATTATAACAATTCTGATCTTCCTCTTTCTGATTTAGAGATGGACTTTCCTTCTCTGAATAATACGGGTTCACATCTTGAGATAGACTTAGAATCATCTGATTCCAAGGGTCCTATAGGAGAAGTTGTAGGTGAGCTTGATGAGCAGGTAGAACCTTCCACTAAACCGCCACAAGAGATCACTGAAGTTAACCTCCTATGGAGAATAAATCCCTATAGGGAGTCACCTTCAAATCTGTGGGAAGAAATGAAAGAGGCAAGCATATAGAAATTCATTTTTTTAGGATGCCACATAGATCCGCATATGTGCTTATTCAGGTGATTGGGTACGTCATCAAGAAATAGTGTACTATCTCGAAAGATACAAGTCACTACCCTTTAATGAACCTAATCATCTCATTAAGGGCTCCTAAGGACGTCTACATATGTACCAGAGATTCTTACTCTACTTTACATAGAAAAGTAAAGAAGAGTTTATTTTTAATCGGGTTCATTAAGTTCCCTACAGGGGCAAGCCCCCATAGTTAATTGCATCCTAAGGGATGGGGATTCCTTATGAAAACTCTCGATTAAGGTAAATGATTGTTGTCTTCAAAGATTTTAATAGGAAAGGACTATCAATCAATTAGTTTATTTTAAAGATCAAATGGGATTGATCAAAGAGAGGGAGTTATAAGCGAAGCCAAAGAAGATAAGTAGAAGATGCCCACGATGTTAGGAAACCTAAGCATCTCAAACTTTTCTATAGTTGGGCTTTGCATCTTTGAAATTAATTTAGTTTGCTTGAGTTGTATTTTTCTTTAGAAATTTAGGACTTATGATTCCTTAATACAAGATTAAGAAAATGCCTAAGAGGTGAGAAATTATGTTTTATGTCCCGCAAAGGGAGAACCAACCTCAAAACCTAAATCTAGGGAGCCTTGGCGAGGGTCAAAAGCACAACCTAAATCTAAGGCAAAAATGGTATTTGGTTTGCCTCCACAAGAGAGGACAAACCACCTGACACCTTGGACTTAAAACCACCTGGGGGTGGCCGCCAACTAACCCCTCCTATGATTTTAAACACATGTAGGCAAGTCATTATGCTTATGCAAGATAGTTAGGTTATTATTTATTTAGAAAGAAACTAAGCTCTTAAACTCACTCCCTAAAGAGACTAGATCATGTAAGGATATGTTTTAAATGACCTAAATCTAATGCAATTCAAATTTTATTTTATTTTCATTTTTGGACAATTATTTTGACTCAGGATAATAGATTCATATGCCTAATGCATGAGAAATAAAATTATTGGCCAAAATCAGCGAGAAGGAAAAGGTGTATTTCCACCATGGCTCTCAAAGGTCAAGCCAAGTTTTTCTAGCAAAGATGGATGCCCTCCAATCAAGAGTTAAATAAGATGCTATTGTGCATGATATTGTAAAAGAAATACTCATCCAACTAAGGGGTTGCTAATTCTTTTATCTTGATTTTAAACCTAAGCTTTAGGTGAGGTTATGAGTTCTTAATTTTTAATTTGAGTTGTTAAGTTTAGTAAAAGATTTATTTTTCCCCAAGAGCCTAATCCACATTCAGGACATACATAAAGAAAGGAAGAAACTAGGAAAAGATGCCACTTAATGCAAAAGCTAAACAAATCATCAATCAATTTATAAAGCTAATAAAAAAAAAAAAGGTCGTTGTGGTCGGGCACCACCACACAAACCTGAAAAGACATATTTGGGTAGTTGAGCTCTACCCTTATACAAACTAGATTATAAATGAATTAAATTATAATTAAGAAAAGATTTCATTATTATGGGGGTCTTCAAGCTTCACTTCATCTTTCCTCTTTTCTTCTTTCTTCTTTCTTCTTTGGTTCCTACTTTTGGATGGTTGGAAGGTGGATGTTCCAAGACTTCACATGGTGCATAAGATAGGATCTTATGACCAATGCTCATCCTAATCCTGATAACAATCATTCCAAAATCCTAATTGCACAAATTTACATGAAATGGAAAAGAATGGAAATCAAACTAACACTTGCAAAATAAAAGGTTAGCTAAAACAAACCACAAAAATCCCAAGCATGTATATTAGACTTATCTCCCCACACATGGGTGATGAAGTCCACCGGCCTATCGACATGCTTATAAAGTACCAAGTAAAGCAAAAGAGCAATACGTAATTTATTTATGATAGCGCCCCTTATGCACAATCCTCTTCAAAAAATAATGGTCAAACTAAGAGCATCCTACCATTCATTCTATAAACATACACCCTAACATCCAGTTTAAAACATATATCATAAAACAAAACAAAATATCAAACCATGCACCACCCTAACCTAAAGCTATAAGTGGTGACTTAGGTTAATGTGTGTGCTTTGAAGGTTTGTGTGGTATGCTTAGCTATGACTTTAGGTTCAAATTTTCTAAGTGTGAAAATATGTTCAACTTAGAGGATGGTTTCATTTATGTTGTTTAATTGATTTGGGTTGATTTTATTTCATGTTTTGATTTAGTTCAAGTGAATCCTACAATTAATTACTAAGTTATGAAGAGAGGGAAAGAGAAGAGAACTTCTCTTTCCTTCCCTAACCTAAGTAATTCTGAAAGTAGATTCACATTTTAATTTTGTTTAATGAATATTTTGATTAAGTCTTTTAATTAATCCTAAGTTTAGATAAACTCTAAATAAACCTATTCAAAAAGAAAGGCATTTTAAGATTAAATAAAGTGAACCAAATTCACAAAATACACATTACTTCATTTCTTTCCCAACATGTATAATATGCATATGAATGAATCCTAAGCATATCTATACACACAAATGAGAACATTTAACACACTTTATGATGCATGCTAAGTAATTCATTTAATGAAATTTAGAAGTTTAAGATGCATGATTTTCATTAAGTAGAAAAGAGTTTCTTTATCCAATTTTTCACATACACACATGAAAGTAGAAAAGGCATAAGTGAGTACAACACCATTGTTAACCAATGGTGTAAGGTATAAGACCTACTTAGGGGTACTTAAAACCTCACAATCTCAGGGTTTTCTAGACTAATATACCACTTTCCTTAAATGCAAACATGTGTGTGTATAAAAGAAATGAATGGAAAAGAAAGGATGCAAAAGTTGTATTAATTGATTTATTTTGTTGATGCAATTTATGTGGAAGAATAGGTAACCCTTCTTAAGTGGTAGCATAAGAATGAATAGGATATTGAATTAGGTGAGTGTTAGATTCTTTTCAAATGAACCATACATCTCACCAAATTCCTATTCAAAACTATACTAACATAAGAGTGAAAGGAAATCTATGCTAAGTGCATCCATATATTCTTCACATGAAAGCTTATAATTAAACTAAGTATCATACTTTCAGATTTGATAATTGATTTATATGTTTTGAAAATTATTTGAGTTTAGTATTGATAATAGCCACTCATATTTCTACTTTAGCCAACACATGCAAATTTGACATAAAGTAAACAATTTCATTTTTAAATTTGAATTTTAAAAAATATGAATGTATGAAACCACATGACATACAAATTTAACATGTTGGGGAAAGAATCAAAGTAATGAAAGCATGTAAACACATTCACTTCAATTAAATCCTAAAGACATTCTTATGGAATAAGAAAGTTTAAAATAAATCAAAGTGAATTCAATGTGATTTTTGTTTGAGTTTGAGTTTGATTTAATTTTGAAAAGGATAGTTGAGTTTGTTGTTCCTAACTCATTCTCACATGTGTTATGTATTAATTAGGTTAAGGTATGAATTAAGCAAGTTAATTAACCCTTACTTATACCACCTTAGCATAATTAACCAAATAATAATGAGCCAATGAGATGACATAAAACTCACAAGGAATTTAAACTTGCAATGCACCTAATAAGAAAGAGGCCTAATGCAATTTGGCTCATGATTAATGTTTAATTAAGCTAAGGAGTTTAGCTTAAATAATTTCAAAACACCCTTTCATACATATGAATTAGGTTTTTATTTCCTTAATTGAACTTAGGCTATTAAACACCTAAACATCTACCCAAAGTGGATTAATTAAGTTCTAGAAATTTTTAGAATTTTCTTAGAAAATTAATTTAGGGGATAATTAGTGAATTACCCTAAATTAAGAGGAGATTAAAGAAATAAAGGGGGGGTTTAGGGAATAGCTTAGGGGAAATGCCCCAAAATTATTCTCTAAACCTTCTATCGATTGGATCTAACCTAAATCAATATAATCATGAATTAAAACCACTAATCATACCTTAATTATCATTAATTATATAAGGAGAGTAATTTGGAAACCCATATGCAATTCTCCTAATTAAACCTCCAATAAATCCCAAGAAAATTAGGGGAGGTAGAAGTCATCGCTTAAAGCATACCCAAGAAATTTGGGATTAATTAGAGGCTTAATTAAAAGGTAATTAGCAAAATAAAATTTCTAATTAAATTCAAAATCAGAGAAAAGAATAATTAAAAATCCATTCAAATTAATTTTAAAATATTCTAGGTTGAATTATCTTTACATAAGATTTTATTTCATATTTTTCTAAATTTTATTGAGAGAGATATGATCTTTAGAAGATCCAAAGATTAATTAAAATTAATTAAGCATCCTAACTAATCCATCATACGCCGTGACGCGTCGGCACAATCGCAAACGCATGGTGAGCATCCCACTTAAACATCACATCCAAAAGGCAAGGTGACTGACGCTTTTGATCTCTCGATCAAGATCAAAATGTGGATATCCTCGTGGTATTAAAAGGGATAAAACATTTTCTAAACATGGGAATAATCTCGACTGTCCATCCAAAATGTGCGGATGAACGACCAAGATCTCCCCAGTTCTTCCCCTTAGATCAATAGAGATCGTCCATGATCTAGGGGAAGATCCGAGCTCGATTGAACTCGGATTGAAACAAAACTTAACCCACCCCATCTAAAGCCAATAAGCGGGACATCCAACAATGGAATTTGCTTGAATTGAAAATTCCTTTCAAAGGGACCAACACCTCCTATGCTAGGGTCAAAAAATTCCATACCTCATCGAGGTGATCAGGCACTGAGATCAATGGTAGCTTCGTAGTGGAGACGCATGCCTTGCTGAAATTTAGGCCTTGGGGTTGAGTGACTTGCTCTATAGACCAACACCACTTCAAGTCTCTTGCGGCTTTGATCCAATTGCTCCTCTCCTTGCTATGGGAACTCCAATGGAAGCTTGAGTGTGCTCGGATTGATCCTTAGAAAAAGTGTGCAAGAGTAATTGAGGTGGTTTTCAGTGTGGAGAAAGTTCAAGATTGAATTGAGCTCCCCTATTTTTCAATGGAAAAATTCAGAATTCTCAAATTCAAATCCCTCTTAGAGTGCTTAGGAATGCTCTCTGATGGCTCCTAACACTCTCTAGGGCTTAGTCGAATTGAGGAATCATAGTTTTGACTTGAATTAGGGGAGTATATCTCCCCCATGAAGGATCAGACGACAGCAAGCTCTTGTGCCATTTTGATCCAATTGAATATATTGGAGAGTTTGTTTAGGTTGTTAGCTCTTTGCACATGGTTGGATTGAGGCCTTGGGTGGATTGTCAACTTCCCATGTGCTTGAATTTTAGTGGAAGAGGGATTTGGAATGAACCAATTTGACCCATGGGGTCGAGTTTGGCCTTGGATCCATTTGGGCTGACCCAAACCCATTGGGTTGGGTGCACCACTCTTCATTAGGTCCCCTTGAGGTATTAGGAAGGTATCAAGTGGATATGAAGAGTACATGACCAAATTACCCATAGATTTGGCAAAACATTGTTCTATGGCCTAGGGTAGAATGTTCATTTTGCTGATTTTTCAATTTGGATATGTTAGAAATGTGGAGAAATTAGGTTTGGCCAAGTTTCATGAGATTTTGAATTCATTTGATGATATTTGGTTCCTGTTGACCCATTTAGGTCAAAATGGGTCAACTTGGGTCAAGTTAGGTCAAGTTGACCAATTGGTCAAATTGGGTCAAACCAAGGTTGGGTCAAGTTCATATGACCATTTGAAATATTTTGGTGGCTTTGGTTTGGTTCAATTTGGATTAGGTTTGAATTTGGCTCATATGACTTCATTTAGGTCAAATGGGTCAAGTTGACCTATTTGACCCATTTGACCTATTTGGGCTAGGTCAAGGGGTTTAGGTTTGGTTAGTCATATGGAGTATTGGTATCTTTATTTCCAATCATTTTTGGTTATGTTCAAATTTGGCTCAACATGGCCCCTTTAGGTCAAGTTGGGTCTAAGGTCAATTGGGCTAGGTTTAATCTAGTTGGCCAATTTAGACTTTGGTCAAGTTCAACAAGTGATTTGGAATGAACTTGACCCATTGGTTTCAATCAATTTGGCTTAGATCAAGTTTTGACACATTTTGACTTTTTAGGTCAAGTTGGGTCAACTTGGGTCAAGTGGTCAATTGGGATACCTTAGGCTCAAATGTTGACTTGGTCAAGTTTAAACATAGGTCATAAGTGAACTTAAATCGATGGTTTTAATCAATTTGGCCTATGGTAGAATTTGGCTATGTTAGGTTTCATTTTAGGCTAAGTGTTGACTTGGTCAACCCTTAGGTTTGACTTGGTTTGACCCAATTTGGTTGATTGATCATCTCATGATGATTGTTGATCATGATGAGAGGCATAGGTGAGTTTGGTTCAATCCAATTTGGTTAGGATTATAATTTGACTCATAAGGGTACTTTAGGTCACTTTGGGTCAAGTGAGCCTAAGTGGGTCAAATGGCTTGGTCAAAGCTTGATTTGAGTTTGATTGAACTTGTATATGGACTTATGATTGAAATATAAATTCATTTGCAAGTGGTTTGAAGTCAAATGGGTTTTGGTTCATTTGTCAATTTCATATTCAAAGGAAGAATATGAAGGGATTTGCGGCTTGATTTTTTGAATTGGGTTTTGATTTGGTGATTGAAGTTTTTATTTATATATGAATTCATGATTGTAGGTTTGATTGAATCATGAAGGAAAATCAAGAGTTTGGCTTGATTTGAAGTTGATTAGGCTAAGTTCAAGGTTCTAACTTGAAAGGCTTAGGCTGGATTTTGAGTTGATTTGAGTTTGATTTTTGGAATTGGTTTTGATTGTTGGAATTTATATTTCATTTATATATGTGAATATAAATGAGAATATAAATGGATGATGAGAAAATTTCAAGGATTTGAAGTGGTTTACTCATGATTTAGGCTATGTCCATTAAGAGGAACTTAAAGGACTTAGGAAAAGTTTGGAGTTTGGAGTTTGAATTTTTGAATTTGGTTTGATTGATTTATACTTATATTTCATTTATATATGTGAATATAAATGAGAAATATAAATGAGTTATTAGAAAATCCCATGAATTTGAATTGATTTGAAGATGATTTAGGTTAAGTCCATTAAAGGGAGTTTAAAGGACTTAGGAAAATTTTGGGTTTGATTTGAATTTGTATTTATATTTCATTTATATATGTGAATATAAATGAGAATATAAATGAGTTTTGAGAAAGTCCCATGAGTTTGAATTGATTTAGATTTGATTTTGGCTAAGTCCATGAAGGAAAACTTAAAGGACTTAGAAAATTTCATGAATTGATTTTGAATTTTAAGTTTAGTTTGATTGGTTTATATTTATATTTCATTTATATATGTGAATATAAATGAGAATATAAATGGATTATGAGAAAGTCTCATGAGTTTGATTTGATTTAGATCATGATTTAGGTTAAGTCCTTAAAGGTAAATTTAAGTACTTAGGAATTTCATGGATTTCAATCACATGGGGTTGATTTGGATTTGGAGAAAATCAAATGAGATTGATTTGGAGTTTGACTTGAAGGAAGGAAAGTGAAGAATGGTTCAAGCTAAGGGTAGGCAAATTTTTCTAACACCCCTAAGGCATGACTTATTCCTATGGCTAACTCTTCTAAGTCTTCTAAGGCTAGTTTGAGTGTCCACCTAATCACTAGATATGTCTTAAGATTAAGGAACTCTTAAAATCTAAGAGAAGTCCTATACCTAAGATGGAGGGGTTGAGAGCTCATTCTAAAAATGAGGTCAACACCTCCGTAGTGGCAAGGTTCTACCTCCTAGGGCAGCACCTCAAGATAAGGGAAAATAAGTCATTGGTACCAACGAGCAAGAAGCCCCTCCACAAGATGCTCCACCCATGGATATGCTTATGGAGGATCAGCCCAAAGTTGATTATAATGTCCTCGCTCACCTAAAAAGTTGCCAGCTAAGTGAAGCATCTATGATGCCCTTGTCTTATCCAAAGAGATGAGAGAATCATTAATTAATGCTCTCCTTGATCTAGAGATATGGTTAGCTCAAGTGACCGCTATTGGAGAACAGGCATATTATTCAAAAGAGCCAAGGAGTCACCTTCACCAATGAAGACCTTCTTCTGGGGCACATAGAGCACAACCGTCCCCTCTACATCATAGTGGATATGGGTAGATTCATACTTTCTAGAGTTTTGGTTGATCCAGGTGCATCAATGAATATTATGAGTCTAAAGACCCTGGCCTATTTAAAGATTGACATCTCTGCACTCTGAGGAGATCGGATGATGTTGAGAGGATTCAATGAATAGGGCGAGAGGGCTTTAAGCTCCATAGTGTTACCTTCGGAAATAGGTGATTGGAAAACTGAAGCCAAGTTCTATATAATTGATCCAAATACTTCATTCACTACTTTGCTTAGTAGGCCTTTAATATGCCATAACAAGATGATTTCATCCTCCCTCATTTGTGCATCAAGTTCCGAAAGGATGGAATCGAATACTGTGTCTAAGGAGATGAAAAGCTATTTTTAGTTAGAGAGGTCGAGATATTTAAAGATGAAACCTACTATCTTCCTCAAAACTAAAATGTCTATTCTCCCAAACTTGGTCAAAATCAAATATAAAAGAAAAAGAAAATGAAGAAAATGAAAAAAAAAGGAATTTCCAAGTGTGCGACAAAGGGACACCAAGGAAGAAGTAGAGCTGCATGTTACATTCAACCCATAGTTCATTCCACCATATGGACATATGGCGAGGATGACTCGACCTCCACCAGGTAAAGGCAAAGGTAAATACAGAGGCAATTCTAGAGGCGGAAGACCCCCTGGCCAGTAGCTAGCCAATAAGGGCTATGTTCTAGTTCATAGGAGTACTCCTGCTATTCACATAAACTTGGAATCCAGCTCAAAGGATGAGTCTCATTTGATTAGCATACCAGCCAACCCCTCTCAACAGGTTTCATTGGAGCTGACACTCGATTCAGACAGTGACGAAGACCAGGCCTCCAAGCAAAGCATGAATGTATTCAAATTAGGTTTATGTAAGACTATTAGGTATCAGTTGGGAACTTTAGCTCTAACCTCACTTTCTTCTCAAAAAGTTGAAGGTTTAGTAGTTAAGGAAGCCCCTAGGTCTTCCATGGATGTTAAGCCCAAGAGATTCCTGTTGGAATCATCATCCTTAAGTCTAAAAGCTGATGTAGAACTTGAGAATAATTCATATAAAGATTTAATGGAATTACCTTGTATTCTTAATCTTGCAAAGAAAGGTTTGATTCCTTATACATGGTGCAAGCACATGTCACAGTATTTTGAGAAGTGTGAAATAGCAGGGATGCACAATCAAGATCAGGATTAGGATTTGGTATAGTGGGTCCAGTCGATGATGATGATACTGCTTAATTATCACCAATCATTTGGAGTCTGATAGATTCTTCTCAACCCACATTAACTCTTATGAGAAAGTGTGTTTAGAAAGTTCAGATGATCCAGATAATCTTCAAATCAAAGATGCACCTCCAAAATTTGAAGAGGAAATCCATTCAACAATCGATAAACTTAAAGAAATCAACTTCGGGATAGAAGAAGATCCACGCCTAACATACATCAGTTTCTTATGGAATGAAGAAGAAACTTAGTTACTATTAGTGAAGTTTAAGACTACTTTGCATGAGTTATGAAGAGATGCTCATTATCTCCCGATGTAGTACCAAAATCTACAACAGCTATCAAGCAAGCTCCTAGATGCATGCGGTTAGAAATCAAACAACAAGTCATTTCTGAAGTCAATAAATTGATCGATGTTATTTTTTATCAGGAAAGAAAAATACTCTACCTAGTTAGCCAGTGTCGTGCCAGTTAAGAAGAAGAATGGCCAAATTTTCATATGCATCAATTTTAGGGACTTAAATAAGGAATATCCTAAGGATGAATTTTCACTTCTTATACCAGAGTTAATGGTGGACATTGCCTCATCTCTTGCAGTATTCTTCTTTATGGATGGGTCATTTGGCTATAACCAAATCAAGATGGCCCCCGAGGATGAAAGAAAGACTACTTTTTGAACCCCGACCAAAATTTATTGTTATAAGGTCATGCATTTTAGTCTTAAAAATGCTGGTGCTACATACCAATGGGTCATGACTCAAATCTTCAATGAACTTATTCATCATCAAGTTGAATGTTATGTTAATGATTTAGTAGTCAAAAGCAAAGAAAAGGAAGACTATATCTTTGACTTGAGAGTAATTTTTTGAACGACAATAATTCAAAATGAACCCCTCAAGTGTGTTCGAGTAGCTGGAAAGAATTCGAGTTTATCTCCACACCGGGAATAGAAATAGACCCATAAAAGATCAAAGCCATCTTAAAAATGTCACCCCCTAAAAGTCTAACCCAACTCAAATCGTTCCAAGGGTGGTTGGTGTATCTAAGATGCTTTATCTCCAATCTATCGGAGATGTTTCTTGACTTGTCAAAGAGGATAAGTTCAAGAGGGATGATAGTCGATGCCTTTGAAGATATCAAGCAAGATTTTGTGAAGTCGCGCTCTAGCCTCTATCCCGCAAACCATTGATCCTCTAGCCGCATTGGATGACTCCCTTTGTTTTGCCCAAGCCAATGATGAAAGGAGAATGCTTCTACTACCTCACCATCATCGATCCTTCTGAACTATCCACCTATTGAGAAACATTGCCTAGCTTTAATCTTTACATCCCAAAAGCTACAGCATTATATGCTTTCTCATAAGGTGAACTTGATTTCAAGATTCAATCCACTGCAGTATCTCATGACATGGTCGACATTATCTGGATGGTTGGAACGCCATTGATTCTCTTGTAGTTCGATTACATTCAATTCCTCCATGAAAGGAATAGCATTTTAGTAGCACACCCCTGCTTGATTCCGCTAGTGACAATCTTCCTGACAAATAAATCATGAACTTAAGGGAGGTTGAAAATCACCGTTGGGAGATGTATTTTGGTGGTGCATCTTTCTTTCAAAAAGGAGAAGAACCATGATCTATTCTTTCAGGAAAGGCAGGGGTAGGAACATTTCTCTTAACTATAGACCGTGATGTGATGAGATTCTTATACTATCTCTCCAATCTATGCACCAACAATGAAGCTAAGTATGAGGCTTTGATTATCAGTCTGGAGTTAGCCATTACAATATGTGTTAAGAGCATCAACATCTACGAGGATTCTCAGTTGGTCATCAACCAGATTGATGGGTCTTATAAGGTTCTAAAACCTAAGCTTCATCATTACCATGAGTATATGAAGCTGTTGGCCCAAATCCCTGAGCTCACCATCTACAAGATCCCTCGAGGAGAGAACACAGTAGCAGATGCTTTGGCCAAACTCGCCAAGGAATTGGAAATTCTAAAAGATGAGTCCATTCCAATAATGGTCCAAAATAGACAAGTCCTATCTCTTATTGACATTGAACTCATCAAGAGACTTTCTCTTGAAGGAAGGTTGCATTGCCGAAAAGGACGAGGAGCTGGATTGGAGGCAACCATTCATGAATTATTTGACTAGAGGAAAATTACCTTACGAGAAGTCACAAGCCCATCAGATGAAGCAGAGAGCTCTCTCCTATGTCTCGTGGATGGCACTTTATATCGACAGTCTTTTGATCAAATGTGGTTACGCTGTTTAGACAAACATGAAGCCTATAGGATCATGACCAATATGCATTCAGGTCTATGCATAGCGCATCAATCCAGTCTAAAGATGAAAGCAAATATCAAGAGACTAGGATACTGCTGGCCTTTAATAATTACAGACTACATGAACATAGCTAGGAGATGCCATCAGTGTCAGGTACACGGTGTAGTCTTACATCGACCACCCAACATTCTACACCCTACATTGGCTTCATGGCCATTTGAGTGTTGGGGTACCGACATTGTGATTTCGATCAATCCTCCTTCTTCCAAGGGTCACAGGTTCATCCTGGCTGCCATCGACTACTTTTTCAAGTGGACAGAGGCAATCCCACTCAAAAAGGTCATAGCTCAGCATGTGCTCTAATTTTTCAGGAACCATATTATATATAGGTTCGGGGTGCCTCAACAAATTATATCTAATAATGGTACGCATTTAAGAGCACCAAGACCAATAACTTTTTAGAATAAATGACATAGATTGTAGATACTCCACCATCTACTATCCTAGTGCAAATGGCTTAGCAGAAGTATTCAATAAAACTCTCATCCAGATACTAAAGAAGACACTTGATGACAACAAGTGATGGTGGCATGAGCAATTAGTTGAAGCCTTGTGGGCATACCACACCACATACAGAACTCCAACTCAATCTACCCATTTCTCCTTAGTGTATGGCTCCGAAGCCATCCTACCATTAGAAGTTCAGCTCCTATCACTAAGGATAGCATTGGGTAGTAAAATCACTACAGAGTAGAATGCCAAGTTGTGGTTAGAAGAGCTCGAAGGTTTGGAGAAGAGATGCTTACGGACATGCTAGAACCTCGAGTTGTATAAAGCCAAGATGATTCAAGCTCACAACAAGCTGGTCCACCTTAAAACTTTTTTAAGTAGGAGAACTTGTTCTAGTTTTAAGGAGACCAATTATTATCTGTCGAAAGATGGGAAGCAAGTTTGAACCCACTTAGGAAGGCCATTTTATAATAGAGAAGGCCTACTAAGGAGGATCTTATCAACTTATTGATTGTAAAGGGGAACACCCGATGCTTCCAATTAATGGGCTCTACTTGAAGAAATATTACCCATAAAATTATGTTTAAAAATAATTCTATCTTCAAAAATTTCATTCCAATTCATCAAAATATCCTCTTCTTTTGAAACATTGTTTGCTTGTTTGTGAATCTGCAACGACATGTTTAGGGTAGGTGTAAGAGAACCTAATAGGCATTCTATCCTTCTTTCACAACACAAACACAAATTAAACATAATTCCCCAGCGCAACTAGAATAGCTGTGAGAGAACTCAAGAGGCATTTTATTTTGACTAGCACGACTAAGTTAGGTGTAAGAGAACCCAAGCGGCATCCTTTCTTGGTGGGATCACAACTGCCATTCATGGCACCATTTCATCATATTCCCTAGAATGTTTAGGGTAGGTGTGAGAGAACCCAGGAGGCATCCTATTCCCTCAAAGACAAACACAACAACAAACACATATCTTTTGTCTAGAGCTATTTTGATGTGAGAGCAAGACCCCTATGACACTCACTCATTAGCTGCTCTAGGTCAGGCTGACATATTATCTTGCTAGTCTGTCACCCTAATGGTCATTTGTCTGGTGGATGTGAGTCCCCACGCTTTCTTTTTGACTTGACCGTTGTAAACCAATGAGCGCCTTGTTAGTTTGGTAGACTTCACTGCGCAGCTAGTAAGCTACCTCATGTTAACTTTGTCTATGAGGATGTAAGCCTACGCACTTTCTTCTTGAACTAGACAACATGTACTGATTAGGTTGAGTATATTTGAGGACTTATCCCAGCAACTTCTTTCCTCTTGACTACTTTTGAGTTGATATAAGTCCCCAGTAGCATTCACTCAGTAGTCACCCTAGGTCGGATAGCACTTATCGAGCCAAAGATAGACTATCCCGATAATTAGTTCCACTGTATGAAGATGTGAGTCCCTGATGTTTTTTTTGAGACTGATTGTCATAAATCAATGGGCACCTTAAGTTGGTTGATGTTCGCTATGCTGACAGTGACTCACTCGATGGGTACACCACTCTTGTCAGATGTGAGTCCCTGAGCTTTCTCCTTGAGTTGACCACCGAATATCTATAGATGTTATCTTCTCCAGGGTTTTGGATAAAGCTCTTAGTGGCCACTCTCCTTGCGGGCACTCTACTTGGATCACGTCTTTGGAACCCTATTTAAACACTACCTGTGTTACTTTTGGATTGGACTGTCCCCCTCTCCTAGTAGCCACCCCTGTGGTTAGAGAATTTGTTCAGCGGATGAATGGATTCTCTCTTGGTTCAGTAAATTTGAGATAGGTCTAGGCTGATATAAGCTCCTTCTCAGTATGATCTTTCACAAACCAACAGGGTCCATGATAAACTAACAAATTAATTCACTTGTGGATTAAGAATTCAAGCCCTCAGTAGCCCCTTTCTCAAGTAGGCATCCTATCTTTATGGTAGTGTCAGCAAAACTCCCTATAGAAATTGCCTGACTACTCTTGAGTAGAGATAAGTCCTCGGGTCGGCACTCTCTCAGTAGTCACCCTTAGGTCTGGTTCAATCTATTTTTTCACAAATAAGTTACCCCGACTATCATTTCGCTTTGGAAGATATAAGTCTATCACACATTCTTTCTAGCATGACTGTCACAAACTGACGGGCAGCCCTAGGTTGGATTGATATGTTACCTTACTAATATGTCACCCCAGTGATCTCTTATTCAGGAAAGATGTGAGTCCCTGTGTTTTCTTCTCTGAATTAGCTATTGCAAACTGAAAGGCACCCATTTGGTTGGATAATTCTCCCCTCGGCCAGAAAGTTACACCCTTTGGATCAGTAAATCTAAAGTTAGGTCGAGTTGGCATGTTACCTTCCTAATGTGTCACCCTAGCATTCTTTTGTAGTGTAAGATGTGAGTCTCCATGCTTTCTTCCCATAATTAATTGCTACAAACCTAAAGACACCCCTTTGGTTAGATAATCCTACTATGTGGTTAGCAGACTACCCTTTTAAATTGGTAAATCTGGCCTTAAGTTAATTGATTAAATAATTATGAGCTAATATGATATGCAACCATATGAAAATTAAATTTGCAATGCTCCTAATAAATGAAAGGGGCCTAAAGCAATTAGCTCATAAATGATTAATTAATTAATCTTAAGGAGCTCACCTAATTACTTATAGTTTTCTCACACATGTGAGCTAACGATAATTTCATTATCTCTTACTTTGGGTTATTGAACACCCAAAGAGCTACCCAAGATTAGATTGATTATGTTTCTGGATTAATTTTGGTTTTGAGAATTTGATTTGATTAATTAAGTAGATCATTAGTGGATTAACCCTTAATTAGGTTTGGATTAAGGAAGAAAGGGGGTTTATGGAATATCTTAAGGAAAATATCCCAAATCCATTCCATAAACCTCATAATCACTTAAACAATATTTAATTATTTTAATTTAGTGATTAATCCACTATTCATAAACTTAATTAACCTTAATTATATTAAGAGAGTGAATAGGGGTTCATTAATTGATTTCCCAATTAACTCATTAATAAATTCCAAGAAAAATAGGGGAGGCAGAAGTCATCCCACTAAATATGCCTGAGAAGTTTGGAATTAATTAATGAATTCATTAGGGAGTAATTAGGGTTATGAAATTTTCAAATAAACTCTAATTAAGAAAAATATATTGCTCAAATTTAATTAGAAATAATTTTATTAGATTCCCCTTTACATTATCTTTAAAATAAAGTTGAGTTTGCATTTTTTTTTGGATTTTTCTACAATTGGTTATGTATTTAAGAAGTTTCAATTTATTTAAGAGATTTTTATGAAATATGTTAATTTGTTTTATTAAAATAAATCATTTGAAACTCAAAATTCAATATCTTCTAATCCAAAGGTCCTTTTGACTTGAAATTTTTATGGTATGTGTATTTTAACTTCAATTTTAATCTCTGAAAATTTCAACTTACACTCACATGTATTTTGGTTTAATTAATAAAATTTGATTTTTACTAAAACTCAAATTAAGCTCAAAATATTTAGTAAAATTTGGGGATTGTTGGACTCCTCTAGAAAGACACATCCAACGAGCCCTTGTTTGCAATTTTTCAATAAGTATTTTATTTTTTATTAATTTTTAAATTTTTAAGTGATTTAAGTATTTTTTTAAAATAAAAAAAATCTGATTTTTCTACTTAGACACAAGACCAAGACAAGCGACATGAGAACGCGGTTATGCCGCACATTGGACGATAGTGTCACATGGCACGTATGCGCGATGGCGCCGCAGTGCCGTCATCGCCAGATGAGTGGGAATTCCGCCGCTGACCGCGATGCACGGTTTGATCCATACTATTCAATCTAGGATCAGATGGTCTTGATCATATCATGCGATCTAGAGGCCGGGATCGTACAATCTGAGTCATCCGATCACGTGAATCGGGGGATCGGATAATCCAAAATGCATCCGCCGAAAGGCGATCTGATGAGCCGCCCGATCCTGAACTACGGACGGGATGATGCCAAAAGAAAAAGAGATTAGATAAATAAAAATGAGAAATTCTAAGTGAAAACTTATCCAAATGGACTCATTTTTGCATCAATTCACACCGAAAAACTTCATTTTTCTAATTGGTATGATTTAAAATAAAAAATGCAGGATTATCTAGGGTAAATTCCTAAAATCGTGCAAAAAAAATATCACAAATGAAGGATCCTAAGCTCGGTTATGATTTTTGAAAGTCACCTCACCAGGGATGATTTTCGATAGTGGTGATGACCCAAGCATGTTGTTGAGTGGGGGAAGATGCCTTGGAATGAGCTTGGATCTTTGCCTTCACATTGTTACAAAGTTTTCACCAGTAATCACCATTTTCTGGCTAAAATCCACTTAGTTTTGGTGTATTTCTCTCCAAAATGAAGTGGGGGTGATTAATAATGGGTTTGAGAGCTCTAGGAGAAAGAAAAAATGAGGGAAATGGAAGAGTTCTTCAGCCTCTAATGCCTTGGTTTCAAAAGTGGCCGAAAATCCACTTAATTTTGAATTTTTTGGCTCCAAAGAAATATCGTTTGGCTTAGGGTGGTTGGGAATCGAACAGAAGTATCATAGGTGGCTCACTTTGGTTGGCTAAGGCATGGAAAGTGGCAGCCATAAAGGACAAATGAGTGTCCCAGCTAAGGGGAGGTGAGAGTCCTTCATGCCAAGTGTTCCAATGGGAGAGGTGAGTTAATTTCACCTCCCCATGAGTCATGGCTGCCCCAACCCCTCCTTGAGTCAAAAAATTAGTGTCCTTTATGTCTATGTGGACCAATGGATGAGTGCTAAGTGGCCAAAGAAAAGAAATGACCACTTGGACAAGTGTCTTTTCTTATGGGATGCCCTTGACCCAAGGGCTAAGTGGTCATTTGGCATTGAATTTGATTTGAATAGATTTTAAATGAGTCAAAAGTAAGTTGGACCAAATTTCATGTCATTTGAAGTTCATTTGGTTTAATTTGAGTCAATTTGACTCATTTGGGTCAAACTGGGTCAAAATGGGTTAGGTTCACCAATTGGTCAAATTAGGTCAAACTAAGAGTTTGGTCAAGTTAAAATGACCATTTGGATTGCATTGGTTCAATTTGTTTTAATCAATTTGGTTTAATTTAGATTTAAATTATATTTTGGTCAAATTGATCCTTACAGTTAAATTTAGGCTAATTTGATCCAATTGATCAAATTGACTTGAATCATGGCTTGGTTTGGGTTTGGTTGATCATTTAGAATATATTGTAGGCTTCGATTAAGTTCAATTTAGACTTGATTAGGTTTTAGGTTGATTTGACCCATTAAGGTTAAATTGGGCTAAGTTGGGTTAGGTTGACCAATTGGTAAAATTATGTTTAATTGAGGCTTTAGTCAAGTTCAATAATCAATTTGGAGTGAACTTGAGCCATTGGTTGTAATCAATTTAGTTTATGTTGTAATTTGGCTAGTTTGGGTTCATATGGGTTAAAGGATTGACTTAATCAATGGGCTAGGTTGACTTGGTTTGACCTAATTCATAACAATTGATTAACCTATGATGATCAACAAACATGAGATGAAGTTTGGATTATCTTAATTCACTTTGATTTGGATTGAATTAGATTTTGGTTCATACAGGTCAAATTGGCCACTTTGGGTCAAAATAGCCAATTGGGTTTAGTTTGCTTGATCAAGGCTTGATTCAAGTTTGGTTTAACTCACATAAGGACTTATGATTGAAATATAAATCCATTTGCAAGTGATGTGGAGTCAAATGGATTTTGATTCATTTGACAATTTCAAGTCAAAAGGGTGAATATGGGTTTGACTTGGGTTAGCTTGATTTTGATTTGATGATTAAAGTTTGTGTTTATATTTTGTTTATGATTGAAGGGTTGATTGAATCATGAAGAAAATCCAAGGGTTTGGATTGATCTGAGTTTAATTTGGTTTAGTTCAACACTTTGACTTGAAAAGGCACAAGTTGGATTTTGATTTGATTTGGATTTAGGTTTTGGATTGGTTTTGATTATTTGAATTTATATTTCATTTATATTTGTGAATATAAATGAGAATATAAATAAATTATGAGAAAATCTTTTGAGTTTGAAGTGATTTGGATTTGGTTTGGTCAAGTCCATAAGATGAAATTAAAGGGGCTTAGGAAAGATTTTGGGATTTGAATTCAATCATAGGTTTCAATCATTTGATTTGGAATTGATCAATGATTTGAAATTCAAATTGATTTGGATTGGTTTGAGAAAATCAATTGAGTTGGAAATTGATTCAAGATTTGATTTGGAATTGATTTGAAAGAATGAAGTAAGGATTTGGTTCAAGTTATAGGGTAGGCAAGTCATCCTAATACCCCTAAGGCATAACCTATCCCTATGGCTAACTCTTCTAAGTCTCTAAGGTTAGGTTAAGTGTTAACCTAATCACTAAAAGTGTCTTAAGACTAAGAAACTCTTAATGTCTAGAGGAGTCCTATGTCTACGATGAAGAAGTTGAAAGCTCAGTCCAAAAGTGAGGTCAATAGAGTCCTTATTAGGTGATTAGATCCATTATATGATGGTGACTTTTATCTCTCGAGATAGTGCATCATTCCTTGATGTCATACCTAGTCATCCTAATAAGTACATCTGTGAATCTACGTGGTGTCCCAACATAAATATTTTATTTTCAAATCCCCCAAAAGGAAGGTTTGAGAAATAAAAACACCACAGATTTTTCTATAGAATCTCAAAAACAAAAATTTTCTATGAATAGAAAAACATAAAATAAAACTCAAAAACTCAAAATAAATTAAGTGGACATAAAATAAACATGCAAGTCATACTAGATCCTATTACTATATAATCAGTTGTTACACATTGGTTGTGTTGTCCAATGTGTTCTTGTAGACTTGGGATAGTATTTATCTAAAGGGATAAATTTAAGTCAACCTTAGCTAATAGAAGGCTTTTTTTACCTATTAAGTATATTTTATGATTCATAGCCCAAGGAGCAAACCAATTAAGAAATATATGGGCTATTATCATAGCATAAATATAGTGGAGCTATATGGATGCCAAGCCACCCGATTAAAGGGTTCAAGTTGTATCGACATTTCATGTGGTATTGTTTCATGTCAAAATCACATAGAGGATACATGTCACATAGGCATGAGATTATTTAAGTATGAATATAAATATATTTATTTGACATGGACTCTTTTGTGAGCAAAGGTTTTCTTAGCATATCATCCTTAATAAATAATAATGGATGGATGGATGATTATTTATTTTAGGTTTTATTGAATGAAGAACTTTATTCAATTTATATATATCCCTCATAGTTGAATTTTACAATCAGCACAACCATCATTGGAGATAGATTAGATTTTGGTAACCAGACCTAATCATAATGCCCAACTGGGGAATTAACCTATGAAGCATCCTTAGGTAATAAAATTAGACAATTATTATGTGTTGGGGCCCTTGTGGGTAATTTATTTTGTGTTATGCTCAACACCTCAATGATGAGAATATGGTGCCAGGCGCTATATCACACCGTTGTGCTACAATTATTAGTCATGTTGACTGTTTGAACAACACTATAGCGCTAGTTATGTAGCGCCACAGTGCCGATCAAAAATAAGTTCAAGATAATTGACAGGCATTCATGCACTTTAAGGGTGTACGACAAACTTTTTGACCAGCACCTGGGCACTATGTCAAGGCGCCACGGAGCTACATCAACGTGACACACCTTTAGTTTAAAAAATTTTAAGGTAATGAATGCTCTTTTTGACCGGCACAGTAACCGACTTGACCAGTTGACCAGCTCCTTAATGTTGCATGTGAGCGCAGTAGTGCTAGACTACTATTCCAAAATAAGAGATTAGAGCCTCGGCGCTGACTTCACAACACTATGACGCTAGGCCTAGTTTATAGATAAAACCTTGTAGGAAAATTTTGTTCTATATCCCGGAGAGGAGCTTTCACAACCTAGGTGGGAAAGTGGAGAGCATAATTATTGATCACGGCTGAGCAAAGCTAGCCTAGGAGAGCAGCTTTCATCATCTCTGGTGTGGGAATTCTTTGCCAACATGAAGGAGCACTAAGAAAATCAAGCGTTTGTCAGAAAACTTGTAAGCTTTGATAGTATTTCCATTACTGCATATTATGAGTTGCCAAATATGGAATATGATAAGCATCTTTCCTATTTAAATAAACATTCTAATTTTGAGGAGGTTCTTGATTTTCTCACTAGCTACAATGCCAACATCCAGTGGAAATAGTGGTAAAAATGATCATCAACTTTCTTATCATTGTCACTATGTCATTTATGCCAAGCTAATGCCCATTGATAATATTAGTGAGGTGACCAAGGATTGAGCTATTTTGAATTTCATAATTCAAAAGGGCTTTATAATAAATATAGGAAAATAATTTACAATTCCATTTATAATATTCTTAAGGGCAGTACTAAAGTAGGTTGTGGTCATCCCTCCTTCATTTATAGTTTACATGTCACAGTGAGTGCGTTAGGGAGCTGATGAAGAAGTATTCATTCAAAAGGTTCCTTTAGCAAAGAGGCTTACTAGGGGCTTTTGGTTCGAATTTTGAAGTGGAGGAAAGCTCATGTGCCCCACGACCAACACCAAACTCTTAAATCCTTAAGCGAGCAAGTCTCATACTTAAGGAAAGAAGTTAGTGAGAGAAGCCATGTAGAAGGCTTTAGAAAAAAAATTTGACTATCACATGAATCAACAACAAAACAATTTTTATATATGGCCCAGTTTAATATGACAATGGTCCATATGTTTGAAAATTGCGGGCTTGGGGATCCAAGTCAGATTATTTTCCTATGGCACCCGAATATCCCCCTTTTGTAGCTACCCTGGATGTGTCAGAGAAAGAAGAGGAGGATGATGATAATTACTAGTTTTCCCCTTTTCATTTATTTTATATTTTCTCTTTCATTTGTATAATTTATGTAACCTCTTTTTTATATTAATAAATACATCCTTTTTTCCATGTATTTATGTATTATTGTGCATATGTGTTGTTATTTGTCATTTGGAAAGCTCCAAGATTAAGATAATGAAATATCCCTATTTAAAAAAAAATGGCATCAAATAGTCAAGGCCTCAGTATTGGGTTGCAGCGCCTAGGCGCTCCTATTTTATAGGACTTAGGCTTAAAACCCAAGAGTACAACGCCTTAGTGCTTGACATTCATCTCTGTGGTGCTCTATAGGCTACCATTTTGTTCATTCTACCCAAGATGGTGACACCTCTTTGCTTGATGTTCAGTGCTGACACGTTGTTATGAGCAAGACTTAAGCGTATAGTTTGTAAGTTCAATATCCCAGATGTTTAAAGAAATATTGAATTATTCCAATGCCTTAGTTATGAGACGAAAAGCCGTTAGATTTTGACATGGATAAGCCCAAGAGCATGGCACCTTGATGCAGCAAGCACAATGCCTAGGCGTTGTTCCTTTGGTGCCTAAAATTTAAAAATTTGGTGAGTTATGCCTTAGCAATGCTAGATTTTCATATGTTTAGTGCAGAGCACTCTTCTCCCTATTTCGGATCTAAGTCAAATGGAGGGAGGGTTTTGTTTTATATCGGAACTAAGTTTAATGGTAGAATGTATTTTTAGGTGTGGTACCTCAACATTGAATTGGGTGCAATAAACTCAGAGCATAACACCTCGGTGCCTTGGCACTATGGGGTAGAGCTTGGGCGCCTAGGTGCTAAACCTTGGTGAAATATGTCACTTCTATTTCCCACCGATCTAAGATCAACGGTGGAAATTTGATCAAAACTAATTTTCAAAAAAAAAGATTGGATAAAAGAAGCATTATTCCAAAAATATTTTTACCTAGAGTGGAAGAGAGATTGCTTTTTTGATGGCAAGAGACGCCAAAAGCACGGGTTCCTAAAGCAAGAACACACCACAAGCCTAGAGAGGGAAGTAGAAGTGAGAAGGAGCCAAGAATAGGGGGAGGGGAGCAATTTCTCTCTTTTTATATAGAGTCCTCCACTTATAGATTAGGCTACAAAAAAGCTTGTTGTAAATAGCTCAAATTTCATTCGAACTGCGAAATGAACATGAATAAATATTTCAAGCTCAATTTATAAACGAGTCGAACATGAACAATCCTTCGTTCAATCGCGTTTGGCTCGATTTAGCTAGAAAAATTATATTATATTATGTTATATTATATATATACAAACACATATTTATATTATAGATCCAAGCATGGCTTAGTGGTTAGAGCTTTTATAATATAAAAGATTTGCCAAGGTTTGAATCTTCCATCTTACAGATTTTTCAGATTATTATTTCAAGCTTATATGAGCCATTTCAAATAATTCGAGATGAACACAAACACTAAAATTTTTTTAACCATTTTAAACATGAGCCGAACATGAACAAACCAATTTTCAAATGAGCCGAACACAAACAAGGGTTCAGTTTGCTCAAGCTCGGCTCATTTACACCCCTACTTATGGAGTGATTTTCCTCCCCATAACTGTTCCCCCCACTACCTTGGACAATTGGAGCTCATGGGGTAGGAACGATGACTTTTCTTACTTCTTTAAACTAAAGATTATTGTAGCAATGTCGACATTGTCATGGCAACACCACGGTGCCATGCCATTGACTTGACCGGATTAGCAGTTATCCTTCTAGAAGGATTGTCACTATTGGTGCCAAGATCACAACGTCATGATGCTATGGAAAATAATAATAAATAATAATAATAATAATAAATTTTTGATGCGAACAATTTATCTTGCCATTAAATGATTGATGTGAATTTTAATTTTTTGGTTTAAGTTTGATTTAAATTGGATTTAAACTTTAAAATAGTATATTGATTAGTGGGCCACACTTGAGATAGGTCTTACACTTCTTTAGACTATAATCCTAAAAGAATAGGTACCTCATCAAAAGATGAGAAACTATCTTTATGACTATACACAAAATGAATTTTATTGGTTTTAACTAATCATGAAGTTTTATTTTGATTATTATTAAATTATGAGTTTTGCTTATTTTAAATTCTATTTCAAGTTTAAATGACTTTTAATTTCCTAATCTCGAATTTAAGAATAAAGGACATCCTCTAAAATGCTTTATAGCACTTTGAACTCATTTAGGATGATTTTGATTTTTTATGCAATTTTACTCAATTAATTTAATATGGATTTGTTTAGTTATAGTGTTTAAAAGATTGATAAATTAATCATAAATATAATTTCTTTATTATTAAGCATTAATTAAGTTTGATAAAATTCTTTTCATTTTTAAGGGTTTTAATTTGACCAAGTTATGTATTTCTTAGTATAAGTTGTTAATGAACTTAATTAAGGCTGAAATGAGAGTTATTTAATCTTAAACATGAGATTGATTACTTTAATTAAGTCTAGAGGATTTGATAATTTTATTTGAAGTTTCTCTATTTATTGGAGTGTTTTAAAATTAATTTATTAATTTTAATGACTTTTGTAGTTAATAATTAGTTGTTAATTCTTAATCCTTATTTTAAGTTTGAGCTTTAAGAAGTAATCATAAGCATATGCAAATTTTTAAGGAAAATCACTAGAGATGGGAAATATCCCTATGGATACACCTTGAAAGTTTCATCTTAATTAGGCTTGAATTTGGTGGTTAATTTCATTAATTAATTATTACTTTATCATTTTTAGGAATTTTATTTATATAAAATTTCCCTCTAAATACTAAATAGAGAGAGTTCATTCAAAAGTTTTGATTAAGTGTTCGATTTATTATGATTTATTATAATTTTTTAATAAAATTAGTTAATTTAAGTAACTGAAGCTTGGATTTAAAAATTTTGTATTTTAATTAGAATGAGTGAGTCTAATAATTTCATCTAAGTGACTCTTATAGGAGGGATGTTTTAAATCATTTGGAGCCATTTTTTATAATTTTCTAATTTTAAACTAAAATACTTAATGAAATTATTTTAAGAGGGTTGAAATTTAATAACTTTTAATCTAGTGATGAAAATATTTTAAATTTTTATGGGAAATTGATAATAATATAATGAAGTACCATAAAAAAATTAAGTAGATTAAAATGCCTTGAAAATTTTATAGGACTTTGATATTAACACTAAGTTTTTCTCCTAAAAATTTCAACTTAAGTGGATATAAATTTTGAGAGTAATTAAAATATATATTTTTTGTTAAAATGCTAATTAATAAAAAAATAATTGCTATAATTTAGGACTTCTAAACCATTAGATTCCTCTCTAAATTTTGAATTCAAAAAGAGATTAATTATATTTTTAGCTAAATGATTGATTTTCAATGAAGTTTTAAAATTAGAGCTTAATTAAATTAATAAATTAAGATTTAATTAACCATAGATTAGTAATTTTATGATTTTCTTAAATTTAATTAGTCTAATTAATTTTTCTGGGTTACTTATTAATCATGTAAATATTTTGAATCATTTGAATAAATGTTTATAATATATGTTATTTTTTATTATTCATTTACTCAAAATTCCTCAAGAAAGTTTAAAAATTAATAACTTTTAATCTAGTTTGCCATTTGGCTTGAAACTTTTGTGTTAAAAAGAGAATAACATTATGTTTGTTTCCTAAAATTTTTAACTTAATTGGATTTATATTTTAGTGGCAATTAAAAATTAATTTTTATTTAAAATCAAATTACTTCTGAAATACCTAATAAAATTCAAGGTTCATTAGATTTCTATTTGAATGATGAATCCATAGAGTAATTATTTATAATTTTTTATGAAGTATTTTATTTTTCATAATTTTCAAATTTTAATGCCATTTTTGGCATTTTTAATTTTCTAAAATACCTAATTACCTACTTAACTATGTCAGCGGGAATTCGAATGGACTTTATGCAAGTTGTTATGCGATTAAGCTAGTTCATGTGAATGGAAGTGGATCACACAAGATTGATTCTAGCTGTTAGATCAAAGATTAGACATTTTAGATTAACCCTGTGACCTAGGCAAATAAATCAATTTCTAATTATCTAGCTATCCCAACCATCCATTCTAATCAAACATAATAGACATCAAGGATCTTCTTCCCAAAATCACTAGAGATGGTGTCTGTTCATGAGAATAACCCCAATTTTAGTGATTTAGGGTTTGATTTTGCAAGGTAACCTATGCAAAATGATTAAAAAATGAAAGTGCAAGGGATTTATATAGTTGGATTTTAATGAATCTTGAGTTCACTTCAGAAAGCATGAGAACTTAAGACCTTAGTTATGATTTGAGAAAGCTACCTCGTTAGAGCTAATGTCTAGTTTTCTTGAATAAAAAATGTTCCTCAATATGAGATGATGCACTAGTATGAATTGCCCTTCTTGCATATTTATGGATTACTGAGACCAAGCTCTACCGTGGGTTCAATGGACTTTGGTGTTTTTAGATGAAATTCAAGGTCTAGAAAGTGGGGAAGAGTTTCAATTTTGCTACTTAGGTACTTGGGAGTGAATTGAGTGAGTCAAAAGTGCTTGGGAGGGAATGTGGTTGGGTTTTGTATTTGGCTAAACCTCTCCACCATTGATGGAGCTTGGTGGTGGTCGGCCATGGGCATTTGAAGCTAGTTGATTATCATTTGATTAGGGACAATTCTAAGTAAATTAAGTAGGGGAAGGGAAAAGAGGTGAAGAGAATGGGAGAGTTTTTGGATTTTTTTTTTCTTCTCAACATGAATTTTTTTTTATTCCCCCTTTCATTCACTTTGACTCTATCCCATTCAAATTAAGGTACAAGCTTAATCACAATAGAGTTTGTTAATGTTTGGAGAGGGTTTAATTTAAGCTAAATTGGTTTGAACTTAAGTTAATTCAATTTGATCTAAATAATTCAATAATTGATCAATTTTGGCTTTAATTGAGCTTCAATTATGTTTGGTGAGTCGTTTGGAGTTTTGGATTGAATGGTTGTAATTAATTTGAATCAATTTTAGATTTAGCCTAATGTAGTTCAATTGAGTTAATTTGGGCTGACTTGACTTCCTTGGCCATACAAGTTAAATTAGACTCAATGAAGGATTGGATTAAGTTCAATTATCTATTTTAATTGATTTAATATGTTCAATTTGGTTGAATTTCAATTTCATTGGATTTTGACTCAGTATAGTTCATTTGGGTCAACTTAGTTCAAATGATCCAATTGGCCAAATTAGACCTTAATTGGGCTTTAATTTATTGTGATTGAGTTCATATAATAATTTTAACCATTAAGAAAACATAATTTGATTTGATTTTGATTAGGTTTGATTTGGGCTAAGTGGGACTCACTTGGGCTACTTTGAGTTCAATGACCCAATTGGCCGAATTGAACGTTAATTTGACTTAGATTTAAGTTTGATTAAGCTTGAATAATAATTATGAGCTCTTAAATAGCTTTAATTTGATTTATTTTATTTTTATTTTTTTGAATTTTAGTTCAATAGGACACAAATAGGCCAATTTTGGTTAAGTAATTCAATTAACCTTAGTTAAGAGTTAGTTGAACTTTGATTTTATTAAAAGAGTTTCATTTTGAATTTGGGTGTTTGAACTTATTTAACTTATTTAGGCTATATTAGGTTTTAGTGAGGCCCATTAGATATTTTAGGTTTAACCTTAGGGTTTTGATTTTAGCTTAGTTTTTGTTTAGGTTACAATTTTGAATTTTATTTATTTTACTTGTAGTTTTAGCTTTATTTTTTTTATTTTGTCCTTGAGTCTAGTGCTTACTGATCATCTATTAAAGTTCCTTATGAGGCTAAGTGAGGAATCCCTTATCTAGGATTAAAAACTTAACTCTAAGAGAGGATGGGTGTTAACCTCATTAAAAATTAGGATAACATTACCAACTTAACATCTCAATAAATTCTCAAATAACAAATATACTACCTTAATTTACTTATTAATTTAGAGAAAAAATGTGAAGAAAATTTAACCTTAGTTCTTGTGATGATTAAAATGAGAAGATGTTAAACAAATCTTAGGGGTTCTTATTTAGGCAATCGAACACATAATAAAATAATAAACCTAAAAAAGGTAGAAATATCATGCTCGTATGATTTCAATAACTTAATAAGAACTTTTAAAGCTAACTGTCTATACATATCAAAGATTTTTCTCCTATCTTACATTTGTAAAGTAAAACATGATTTATTTTAGCTGGGTTATAAGTCTCCTATAGAAGCAAGCCCATAGTTAATAACATCTTAAGAGAAGTGATATTCTAAGAAAACTCTTGATTAAAGTAGTTGGCTATTGTCTCTATAAGTTTCAAAGTAAAGATTAGGGATTGTTAAATTTTGGAAATCAAATGGGATAGCTAAAATGAGAACCATTCTTATTAATTTTTAAATAGGAAGAATTGGGAAGTTCTTAGATACTAGATGCTCAATAAACACTTCAACCTATTTTATGGTTGAGCTTTATATTTTAAAGTTGAGATTTATATTTAGTTTTAAATTAATATTTTATTAGAATATTAGGAGTTACATTTCTATAACACAAGACCATAGAAAAGTCTATCAAATGAGAACTTAATCTTATAACAAAAGAGAATTAAGATGGCTCAAACCCTAAAATTAAATGTGCATTCAACATAAATTAGAGGCTCTACTTAGATTAACTAAGAAAATTTAATATTTATGGGTTCACTCCTATTAAAGAGTATAAATCAATCCTTACTCTTCTAGCTAACACCTCATATGCTTTGAAAATCAACTTAAAAATCTTTAGAAATAATGACTTATTTATATAATCGAGTATTCTTAGAAAGATACCCTTCTTGAGATGTAATTAACTATAGGAGCTTGCCTCTATAGGGAACCATGAACCTAGTTTAAAATAAACCCTGTTCTACCTTCCATGTAGTTCAGGAAAAAAATCTCTAGTACATGAAAGACTCATTAGCCTTAGGATTCTTTTACTAAATGATTGAATACATTATAGGATAACATATTTATCTTCCAAGATAATATGTTTACTCCTTGATGACACATTTGATCATCTAAATAAAAAAATTCCTAAACTCTATGTGGTGTCAAACCAATTTTTACTCATCATAGTTTATTTTTTGACATCTCCACTAGGGAATGGTTTCTCTCTCCATCTTTAGAAATAAGTTATTATTTCTATATATCAATAATGTACTTGTTCCACTC
Organism: Cymbidium sinense; assembly: GCA_021442155.1. Classification (NCBI taxonomy): domain Eukaryota; kingdom Viridiplantae; phylum Streptophyta; class Magnoliopsida; order Asparagales; family Orchidaceae; genus Cymbidium; species Cymbidium sinense. Next base: position 75,080,976 of record CM038232.1, read on the forward strand.
ATAGGTCAAGATTGCCTTTCTTTTGTTGGATACCTCTCTATTCCATTCTTGGTTAAGCCTATTCAACATCCTGAACTAATGTTCTAGAACTCTTCATTTCCTAAAGTTAAACGACTGGGTCCTAGAACCAAACCCCAAAATAAAAAAGGATGAGAGAAATGTTAAATTCAAAAAAGTTTAAAAATTATCTCAAATTTTGAAAAGTAAACCTCAAAAATAAATTTAAAAGTTAAATTTATCCTTGATCCTACTGGCTTTATACTAAAGCTAAAGAGAATCAGGACAGTGTCCTTGAATTGATACTCTTTATTCTAATATATTCAATGGTAGTAAATACCTAAAGATGTATATTGAATGAAGAAGTTCCTTGAAATACTAAGAAAATACAAATTAAAAGAAGAAGGCATAGTTGTACATATTGCCCCTTGCCATTATGATTGATGTTGAAATGCATTCTAAAAAGAATTAACTCAAAAGAAAATTGAAAAAAGTGCAATAGATATAAAAAAATCATCCTAAAAGAATGCCTTGTTGGCCTTAGGCAGAGGTTGATTAAGAAATTAAATGTGAATCTTTTATCCTTATAGAAGGAAATTTACATAAATGAAAATTTTCTTTAATCTTGATTCATCTCCATATGTCAACTAGAATTTTGGAAAATCAATTTTTCAAGCTAATTGGCTAATTCTAGAGAGTGCTTAGAGATAACCCTCTTTTAGACCTCTCCAAAACCTTGGAACATTAAGAGTTTAGAAGAGAGTCAAAAAGGAAGATGACAATGAGAATAAAAAAAAGATGATGATAATATTCACTTTTGCTCCTAATCAATAAAAGAAAAAGAAAAGGGTAGCGAAAGAGAATTCTGATTCTCCTGATAAAGTTGAAATGAATGAAATTTAAATCTAATAAATTTAATCAACTTCCTTAATGAGTGTATTCTCCCATTAAATGATTGATATTTCATAAATAGCCTTAATTAATTTAAGGACAAATCCTAAAAAGAAAATAAATGAATATGTTAAACCTTCTAAATAAATCATGACCTTAGGATTAGGTCCTAAAGATGATACTTCTCTCTTTCAGAGTGAAAGTATGAAACTTTTATCTCTAGTAGGTTGATAGATAAATCACTTAGGACTTTGTTAATCCAAATAAAGGAAGAAAGCTTTAGTTTTCTCTGCACAGAAACTAAGACATTATATGATTTCATACAAAGTGAACCTAAAGTGAATCCTTTATAATGTCTTATGACCCACCTAACATTATCTTGATGTCTAGTATGGTTAAAGATTTCATTGTAGTTTGAGAATACTTTTAATCTTCTTTGTGCTATAAAAGAGAGTAGGACATACCTAATTCCTTAACAACACATCCTTTACCTGAGGGTCTTCTTTTAAATAATGATCTTCCAAATGAATAGATCATGAGGTCTATTGATCTATTAAATATAGAGTTAGACCTACCCTCCCTCCATATCAAAAGGGAAATTATTAAAATCAAATTCAAAATGGAAGTCATACCACCTCAAATGACAATGAAAAGAAATGGCAAATAGGTCATCTTCAAAATATGATGTTTTAACCAACTTAGAGAAGTTGCTTGCAAAATCAAGCATCATAATGCTCTATAAAAATAAAATGAAATAAAAGAAATAAAATAAAAAGAAATGAAAAAAAATTGGAGAAGAAATAATCATTAAACAAGGCATTACATATTAATGTAATTTGCCTTCTTTAATTGTAAGCAACTTCCTGATGTGGCATTCCACTATTAAAAAGTTTTATGGTAATTTTCTATGCTGAAGATGCATGACTAAGGACTTACCAACATCCTAGTTGATGTGAAAAATTCAAAAAAAAAAAGCAAATTTCTAAAATATTTGTTACTTTGGGTGCATTATCAACATCAAATATAAACAAACATGAAAGTGAATCTACATAGGATTAATTGTAATCTAACCTTGATAAGATGATGCCATATAAATTCAATCAAGTAAAGAAATGAGTTTTCAATTCAATGAAAATTTAATCTTGAAAACTCAATTCAAAGAAGAACTTAATCTCAATCACATTATTGATTGAAGATATAAATTCAAACATCAAAAGAAAATCTTAGGAATTCAGGAATATTTTTAATGCTCTTGGATGGTCCTATCCAACCCAAATAAAAAATAGAGAAGAAAATGAAAGGAAAGAAAAAAAATAAAAACAATAGTTAAAAAAAATGATATTTGTATCTATTCTATAATCATAAGTGTAGAGTCTTTAAAATTGTCATTTTGTCAATCCTAAATGACCTCACTAAGTCTTGCATTCAATTAGAGAACTAGAAAGGATCATATCATGCAATATGATCAATCAATCAAATCAAATAATTGAATCACATCAAATGTTCCATTCAAACAAATAGTCAAATGCATCCAATCTCCTAGTAAATCTTGTATCTAAGAAAAATATTAAATGTAACATTTCATAAGAAAAATTGGTTGAAATGTTATTGGAATGTTGATAAAAGAAAGAAAGAAAGAAAGAAAGAAAGAAAGAAAAGTAAAGGGATGGAAGGACTATATCCATGAGAAAAAAGATGAAGTTTGAAATTTCTAAGTATGTAGGCATTTTTAATCTTAAACTCCTCCACATCAAAGTAAAGTTGTAGGGTTAGAAGTCAAGAATTTCCCCTAGTTAAAATAAAAAACAAAAAAATCATAATCATTTGATACTTTGTCATCACGATCTTTGCCATGTTGGATGAGCTCACTTGGTAGGTTAAAAAAGAAAATGGATCTTCTTTTCCGAGAATCCATATCCTTTGTATGTCAAAGATTCAATTGAGTATAATCTAATTTCATTTGCAAGTGTCCTATAGATAAGAGTCATAATCAAGAAAAGCTATGGAACTATAGAGCCATTATAAGATAGAAAATTGTTAAATAGTCAGGGTTCTGACTTTCTCTTCAACGACACTCTAACATATTAAGTGAATATTGTTTAGATGTGTCTGAAGATCTATATAATCTTCAACTTAGATGTGCCCCCTGAATTTGAAGAGAAATCTAAATTCATAATAGCCAAACTAAAAGAAATAAGTCTACAAATAGAAGTTGATCTTCAACTAATATCAATAATCTAACTCTTTGATGAGTCTGATATTGATGGCTTAATCAAGCTAAGAGTTTAAAGACTACTTTATTTAGAAATAAATTGAAATATTCTCTAAATGTAGTGGTCTAAAAGATCAGGCTTGATGCCATTTCAAATAAGCTAAGTCCCTTAATGACTACGGGTAAACTTCAAAAGAAAAGCAAGACATTGCTAGACTAAAAGCTAGTCAATGATGGCCTTACATGAGAAGAAAACATTCTTTTTGGTTGGCTAACATCATTAGAATAAGAATAAAAAAAAAGAAAGAAATAAAGAAAAGATCAAATCCGCATGTAACATATCTTGGGACTTGGATAAAACCTTTATCTTGAAGATTGGTTCTATTACCCATACTTCATTTCAAATTCAAAAAGCTTTCAAGTATAAGATTATCCTCATTAAAGATAACTTTTCTGAAAATCATCAAATCAAAATAATTCTAGAAAAGAGAATTAAAAGCATATGATCTTATATTTATAATATTTATAAAAATGTTTTGGTACATGGTTGTATCATTCAATCTTAAAAAATTGGGATGATTTATTAAAAGGTTGTGATCAAGATTTCTTATAACCTCACTTTTGATTAAATCAAAGTGTTATATTGAAAATCTTGCTAAAAATGAATAAAAGAAAAGAAAAGAAAAGAAACTTCATTATGATTTGAAAACAATCATATCACTACATAAATAATCCTAAAATATACCTTCAAGGTAATTTCTAGGAACTTGTAGTGAAATTAGAAGGATCAAAAATAAATAAATAAGAATTAATCAAAGCCATTTTTGAAATATCATTTCATACTTTTTAAAGAACAATAAATCATCTTAAGAAATTCAATTTCAAACTTATCAGGAGAATCTTAATTTCTCTAATAGGCTATTCCACTCAATTCCCTTATTGATTAAGGATAAAAGAATAAAATAGAAAAATATCTCCATGAGAACCAAGAGTTTGTTTACCTTGATTCTCAGTCACTTTTGAAATCTTCAAAGGAATCTCTTACTCTTTATTGAATCTAAGAGATGCCTTATAAGCTATTAATTCATGTCAACAAAATAAAATGAAATACATATCCAATTAAAAAGGAGAAAAATAAATTCCATTTGAGAAGAATTGGTTGACTTTAGTTTATCCTGTCTAAATATTAAAAGGTCACATGCAAGCTCAAGAAGTAAAATTCTCAGGTTAATAAAATTTGATGTCTTGGCTATAGTGGATTAGACATGTAGTATGGCCATATATAACTTTAAGATAAAAAAAGGAAAATAATAAAAAAAAAGAGAAGAAAGAATAATTATAAAATTTTATGCTTATGGCATAGTAAAGCATTTGGTTCAAAATGTACCCAAATCCTTCTAAAAAAACATACTTGAACTCTTTAAAATCATCTTCACTAAACTTCTTCATGTGTAAGAAGCATTAGTAAAATAAAGAAATGGCAGAAAACCTTCCAATACCATTCATTGGTTAGACTAATCAAGGATCAAATCCATGACTCTTGCTTGTTAGTCAAAGCATTTGAGGATTAGGAATTAAGTCACTATGAGCCCCTTTTCCTCACTTATATCATCCAAAGGTTAGGACCAAGCCCTTTGTGTCACCTTTTTCATGTCTTTCCTATGAGTTTGGAGTAAGCCTTTGTGCACCATTCTCACAACTCTTTCTTTCCTTCAATGAATTTGAGGATTTGGTTTTGGCCAAGTGATTTTCTCATAAGTCATTTATATCTTCATTTATATTCACAAATATAAATAAAATATAAATTCAAATAGCCAAAATAAAATCAAAATCAAATCAAAACCCAATTCAGTCCCTTTAAGCCAATTCATTGAACTTGGCCAAAACCCATCCAAATCAAGTCAAAACTAATGGATTTTCTCTTGAATCAATCATTCCTTCAATCATCTATTCAAATATAAATGAAACCTACAATCATCTAGCCAAATTGAAATCAACCCAAGCCAAGCCCAACTTAGCCCTTTTGACTTGAAAATTTCAAATGAACCAAAACCCATCATAGCCCAGATTGATTGTAGTTGGATTTATATTTCAATCCTAAACTCATATTTAAATCCAACTAAATCTTAATCAAACCAAAACCAAGCCAATTGACCCATTTAGGACCACTTGACCCAAAGTGGCCTAAAGAACTCATATGAACCAAGTTCTAATCCAACTCAAATTGGATTGAACCAAGCCCATCCAAACCTCATACCATGATCATTGATCACCCTAGGATGATCAATTGACTTGAATTAAACTAAGTCAACTGGGTCATTTGACTAAGTCAACCCTTAGCCCATATGAATCCAAATTAGCCAAAACTCACCATACACTAAATCAATTGAAACCATTGATTCACACTAACTCATAATCAGTGATTGAACATGACTTGACCCTTAATTGAGCCAAACCAAGTCCAATTGGTCATTTGACCCAAGTTGACCTAAATTGGCCTAAAAGGCCAAAAAGGGTCAAATCATGATCCAACCCAAATTGATTACAACCAATGGCTCAAGTTCATTCCAAATTGATTATTGAATTTGACCAAAGCCATAATTAAGCCCAATTTGACCAATCGATCAACCCAACCCAACCCAACCTAGCCCAAATTGACCTAAAGGATCAAATTGGCCAAAATCTAAATTAAATCTAAACTGGTTCAAACCAAAGCCTACAATCATTTTCAATTAACTAATTGAACTTAAACCAACACCCAAGCCAATTTGGCCAATTTGGTCAAATTGGTCTGACTTTGACCTATATGAATCCAAATGAGCCAAAATCAAACCTAGGATAAATTGATTAAAACCACTTGAACTAAAACACTTCAAATCATCATTTGAACCTAACACAAGTCTATGTTTGACCTAATTTGATGAATTAGTCAACCAAACCCAACATGACCCAAATTGACCCATTTGACAAAATTAAGCCAAAACCCATGAAACCAACCCATGGGATCTTGCAACCTGACCTAACCTGACCCAAAGCCATCCTAGGTCAGCCCAAAATCAACCCAAACCCAATTGGAGCCAAACCCAAGGCAAATCCACCTTGAATATGCCTCTCATATGGGATTTTGCCAAATTGGCAAAGTCCACTCCCATGTCATCCTTAGCAGCCATCAAGCACCCAAATGGGGTATCACCTAAGCCACCTAGCTCACCATAAGTGGGCTAGGCTTTCCATGGACCAAAGGGAGGTGAGTTAACTCACCTCCCTTCTAAATCGAGAACCCATTGGTTCCAAGGAAGAGTCATTAGCCATAATAAGCCTTGAGCCACCTCCCAAGCATTGCTTCACTCAAATTGAGCCACATGGACCTGATGGGGATAACTCTAGCACTCTGATGGAGGCTGGAAAGCCAAAAAATAAGAGGCAATTCCATCCATCCACCTCAACCAATTGAAGGGTATACCCCTTCAATTTGAATGGGAATTCACAAGAATCACTTCATAGAGCTCCCAAGACATTTTTGAAACTCCCTAGCACTCCCGGATCATTTCCAAGCCTTCCCCACTTCAAATTTTCTCTTCCGCTAAACCAAAATAGGGGAGCTCATATCGATTCTAACTTCTTCATTTCTCAATCAAAACTCAAATGCTCTTGCACACACCTTCCATGCACATCGTTGAAGCCAAGAAAGCCATTTCCCTCTAAATCAATTGAAAAATGGACTTCAATCAAAGTTGAAGCTCCAAAGCACCGTTCTTGGCCAATTGCTGCTCAACATGGATTCATCTCAACTAGATGAAGCTTCCTCAAGCATGCAAACCACTAGTCCTAGGTCCAATGAGGTAATTCAATTGAAACTGAGCTTTAGCTTAAAATGGGTTGGAGCTTTTTGAAGAAAAGTTGCATGTGAGCTGATCTAACCATTGGATCTTCGTGGATCCCTCGCATGAAGGTGTGGGGTTATTTTGGAGTGAATCTGAGCTCGGGTTAGCTTGGATCAAGCAATCCATGGCAGACGAGCTCCGTCATTCGTCGCTCACGGGAAGAGAGATCACTGGCCATCCTTTTTTGTGTGATTGGAATGGACGATCATGATCAAATCATGCTAGATCATCCATTTAATCTTTCTTTACCGTGGATTTGATCATGGCCGTCCGATCTAAGATCAGATGGCCCACGAGAAAGCGCATCCCACCATCATCTAAGTCAGCCGTGGATGTAACTACTTAAATAGCCAATCCGCGATGGTAGATGGAAAGCACGCCGATCAACGCGCTACATGGCAATGGGATTAAGCTTAATGAGGCTTAATTTAATAGTTTTTAAGGCTGAAACATTCATAATTTATAACTAATTATAGAAAAATCTATAAAATACAAATAAAGGGTCATTTTCAAAGTATTTTAGAGAGGAATCCATTTAAATTATCCTTAATTAGTTTTGAATAGTAATTTAGGCTTAATTAAAGTTTAATTATAAATTTAATGACCTTAATTACTCCCTAATTAATTAACCAATTAACTTCAAATTTTTTGAGATTGTTTAGGGGATGACCTCTACCTCCCCTATTTTTCTTGGGATTTATTGGTTAATTAATTAGAGAAATTGATTGATTAAACCCTAATTACCTTCTTAACTTAATTAAGTGATAATAAACCATATGAACAATATTTTGCTTAATTAATTGGGTCATCTATCACTGTTTAATAGTGAGGAGGCTTAGGCAATTCGATTATGGATTCTCTCCTAATCTTTTCCCTAAGTTTCCTTCACTTTTTCAAGAGAAATTAATTAATGATTAATGGATTAATTAATTACTTAATTAGTTTAATTAAATTTTAAAATACATCTTAACCTAATTAATTCATGGTAGATCCTTTAGGTATTCAATAGCCTAAAGAGATTTAATGAAATTATGATTTGTCCATATGTGTGGGAAAATCATAAAAGTAATTAAGTTCTTTAAACTTAATTAACCATTAATTGTGAGCCAATTGCATTAGGCCTATTCATTTCATAGGACCATTGTTAATTTACCTTTTAATTTATTTACATATTACATTGGCTCATAATTATTTGGCTAATTACTTTAAGGTAACATAGGTAAGGTTCAATTAATTGAGTTAATTCATACCTTAACTTAAAAAATCTATAAAATCAACCTAATTACCTTCTCATTAAATCAAATTAACTTACAAATATGGGATGGGATTAGAATTAGTGAACCTCTTTCCCTCTTTCTCTCTTTCCTTAAATCAACTTAAACATCAAATTAAAAATGATATTAAAAGACTTTAGATTGCTTTAAATAATTGTATTTGATATGATTGTCCTTAGGAATTAGTTTGGTTGAATGAAATCACATGCTTATGTTTATTATTCCACTCCAATCATATTAAATATTGTATTTCATTTGATTCATGCATTCATCTTTTGCAAAATTAATTAAATCAAATGGTTTCCTTTATGTCAAGCTTGCATATTTTGATTTAATTTGATATATGTGTGGCTATTATCACTACTAAATCTAAATATATTTTTCCAAAGCTTATAAGTGAATGATTATATATGCTATGAATGCTAGTTATAAATATATAGGAAATGTATGTGCTTATAACTTAAGTGTATGGATTGAATCTTTCTTTTCTTTGATTCATTTGTAGCTTTACATGCATTTGAATGTTAATAGGTATATAGTCCGGACATCCCAAGAATATGAGGCTTTAATTAGCCATAAGGAGGTTATTTAATTACCTCACTTCCCTGGTTAACAATATCAAGTACTTATTTAATTTCATTTACATGTATTTCTACATTAGAATTTAAATAAGACTTTACTCCATATGCATAAATGTTTCAATCAAGTAAAAAATACAACTTTTGCATGATTTTCCATTCTTGTAGTCACTTGTACATTCATGTGTATTCAAGAATAGTGGGTATATCTAATATGGACATTACGGGGATGTAAGGCTTTAAGTAGCCCCTACTACTCCTCCCGGTTTAACAATGGTGAAATATCTACTTAAAACTTTTATACACTGGTATGAACATTTAGATAATGAATGAAAATATCCTTTTCAACTTTAGCTCACATGTATAAATAATTAAATTAAACTTTTGCATGATTCTCCATTATTATAGTCGCTTGTACATTCATGTGTATTCAAGAATAGTGGATATATCTAGTATGGATATTTTGGGGACACAAGGCTTTAAGTAGCCTAAGGAGGTCTTTACTTCACTCCCCTAGTTTAACAATGATGAAGTATTCGCTTAAAACCTTTATACACTTGAATGTGCATTTAGCTAGTGAGTGAGAATCCCATTTTCTACAAAATACATTTATGCATCTTTCATTTAAAGTGTGCTAAAAGAAATATGTTGTATGTGTAGGTATACTTAAGATTTAATCATATGCATGTCATATATGATAGAAAGGAATGGTTGAACATGTGTCATGTGATAGTAATTCAATCAAATTAATCTTAAGATGCCTTTCATATTGAATAGAATTATTTAAATTGAATCTAAACTTAGGACTAATTTAAAATGTGTAATAAGCCATTCACTAAAGAGAATTGGGCTAATTAATATGCTTTAGAATGACTTAAGGTAGGGATGAAAGAGAATGATCCTCTCTTTTTCTTCTTATTATAACACTTTGTTACTAAGTGTAAGTTAAATGAAACAAAAGAGAACATTAAGTAAAATTCCCAAATTAATTAAGCCACTTAAAGTGAAAACAACCTCTTATGATTAAATTTTTTATATTTAGAAAATCATAACATTAATGCTTAGTTAAGGCATACCACACAAGCCTTAACACACACATTAGAACTAAGTCACCACTTTTAGCTTTATGTTAGACGATGCATGGTATGATGTATATATGGTTTTGTAATGTATTATTCTAGACTGGATGTTAGGGTATATATTTCAGACTAGATGTTATTAGCTTAATCATATTAATCATATTGAGAGATTGTGCTTAAAGTTTGCTTAAAATAAATATAAATGCTATCTTTGGTGGCTCAAGCAAGCATGATCTAAGTTAAAGTGGGCTTGGTTACCATGTGCAAAAAATATATATATATATATATATATATATATATATATATATATATATATATATATATATATATATATATATATATATATATATATATATATATTTGTATGGTGTTTAGTTAATACTTGTTTGGAAGATATAGTTAGATTATTATTCCTATTTTAATGAAACTTTGCATTATGAATTAGGATTAGTGTTATGGGGGATTAGGATGAGCGGTGCCTAGAATGCTTTGTCCTGGGAGGCCCTGCGATGCCTTTGAAGTGGAACAAATCAAATCAAAAGAGACATGAAGAAAGAAGTGAAATCAAGAAGAATGAAGATAAGAAGACCCCCATAGCATTTATTCATTTTAAATTGTAATTATTTTTTTCATATTTTGGGTTGTATAAGGGTAGAGCTTAGCTACCCATTTTCTCTTTTTGAGTTGTACGGCAGTACCCGACCACACCAGCCTGTTATTCTTTTGCGGTAGCTATAAAATGTTTGATGTTATGTTAAGCTTGTGCATTAAAAATTACATGCCTCTTCATAGTTTCTTTATGTTTGGTGCTTGTTGTATGGCCTAGATGCGATTAGCCTCTTAGAGAAAAATTAATTTTTCTACCCTAACTATAACTCAACTAAAGTTTTAAATAACTCATAACCTCACATAAAGCCTAGGCATTAAATCAAGATAATTAAAAGATTTAGCAATCTCTTAGCTAAATGTTGTATGTCTCATACCATGCATATCATATTATATCACTTTTGCAAAATGAGGGCCTTCATCGTTACACATATGGAAACTGCTTGACCTGTGAGAGCAACTCTTACTGATGGAGCTTCGCCCTCTTCTCTTTTGATTTAGCCTATAACTCATTTCAATATGCATTTAGGCATACAAAATCCTATGGCCTTTGCCAAAGATTTGTATTAGATTAAGTCATTATTCATACCACTCATGCTCTAGTCTCTTAGGGAGTGGGTTTAAGGACATTAGCCTCTTTCTAAATAATAATGATCCAACTATCTTGCAAAATCATATGACTTCCTACATAGTTTTAAAGCGTATGAGGAGTTAGTTGGCTAACACTCTAGGCAGTTATAAGTCCAGTACTCGAGTGATTTACTCTCTTTTGTGGAGGTAAACCATATACCCACTTTTAATTAGATTTAGATTATGCCTTGTCTTATGTTAAAGCACCCTAGATTTAGGATTTGAGGTAGTTATTTTCCTTCGAGCTACAAGCATAAATCCTCACCTCTTAGGCATTTTCACAATCTTATATTGTTGGATTATAAGCCCTAGTAATCTAATAAAATTTTAACTCAAACAAAATGATTCTCTTCAATTTCAAATATATAAAGCCCAACCATAAAATAGATTGGAATGCTAGGTTTCCTAGCATCATGAGCATTTTCTACTCATTCCTTTTGGCTTTGATAATAAGTCTTCTCTCCTTGAGTTTTTCCACTTGATTTTCCAAACATAATCAATTTATTGATAGTCCAAACATAATCTAAGTCTTATGACTTCTTTTCTAATTTAAATAGAAGAAACTAAGGAATGAAAATAAGCCATTGAAGGACATATTTATGGACTACTCAAATTAGGAATTAAGTTCAAGTGACCCCAACTTAGAAGTCAAAATATTGAGGTTAAGGATTAAGCTATTCAATCCCCTTTTCCCCATCTTAGTTATGTGGGTTGGAATCAAGTCTCTAAACACCCCTTCCTAATAGCTAACTAGATAAGAATAAATCCCCCAATGGTATTTTTTTTGGTTAAAACATCATGGAGTCTGGATTGAGAGTAAATGTCCTTATTATCATCCTCTCAAACTACTATTCTTATGTAAGAGTAAGTCCCTTGAAGGCATCTCTTCTGAGTATAATGAATGTATTAGGACTAGACCATTCTTTGGATCCACTCCTAATGCCATCCCTATTCATCTTAAAACTTAATGAATTTAAGTCCCTAAGAGTGAATCAAATTGAAACAAATTTAGGCATACATATGCCTATCTTTCACAATCAAATCCAAAAAAAATTGAAATCAAAATCAAAATTTTGAATTTGAACCCCAAGCTTATGCTTGTAGTGTTCATCAATTCAGTCAACACCAATATGTATAGTGTACTCTGGCTAATCTACTACACATATTGGGGTCCATTTATTGACCTTATTTTTGGATGATGTTAATATCATTTTGAAATCAGTAATTAGTATTTCTAATCTTAAATAAAATCTCTTTATTCAATGCTTAGGACACTATACCTAGTGACCTAATGCACCCTACTTGGGTATGATCTAACCTAATGGGCTTAGGAAGACTCAACCCAAATTCTAAATTTGGATTAAATAAAATATAATCAAAATAAAATAAATTAAAATCAAATCAAAATAAATGAATGAATCTAAAACTAAATCAAAGTAAAATCTAGTCAACCCATTTGACATGGGTTTGACATAAGTTTGACTTAGGTGGGTCCCACCAAGTCAAAGGTCAACCCACCAAAATTTAATAAAATTAAATCATTCCAAATATTTCAAATGATTAAATAAACATGTTATATCATAAATCTAAAGAAATTTAAATTTATTTGGCCTTAATTAGGTTAATTAGACCACTCAGTCTAAATGAACCTAAATGGGTCCAATTGAGTTCAAACCCAAATCAAATTAAAATTAATTTAAATTGATTGCCCAAAATAATTTGGAAATGATAATCAAACACAATCCAACCCATTATTGGGTCTAATTTGGTCAAATTGGTCATTTGACCCAAATGAAACCCAAGCTTAACCCATTAAGCCCACTTAGGGTCAAATGGGTTCAAATTGAAATCTAATTCAAATTAAATGAAATCAATCACTCCAAATCATATCACATATGATCAAACATGATTGGAGTCCAAACTAAATCCAATTGACTCAAATTGGTCATTTGAACCCAATTGGAACCAAACTTAACCCATTTAGGTTTAAATGGGTTGCAATAAAATAAAATCCAAAATCAATTCAAATCTAAATGAATTAATTAAATCAAAATCTAATCAATTATCAATTAAATATGATTAAACTAAAAATTAAATGAATTGAATCAAAATTAAACAACTTTGAATTCAAATGCTGGGATTGGATTCAAATTTCCAATCCAATCCAAATGAATTTGGACATGGCTTCAAACTCATATTGAGTTTGATTTGGGTAGCCACATATTAACCTAAATGCTTTAATAGTGATGTCATGAATAATAAAAATAAATAAATAAAAAATTAAGGAGGTAGAATTAGAAGAAGGGAAGACTTGAAAATTCCTAAAAGGAATGCAAATCTCTTTTCCCCTCTTCCATATACTTCATTCCACCTCTTGGCTTTGAGGAGATTGAATTCATCTCAATCAATTGAAGGTCATCGAGAAGAAACCAAGAGGAATTTTGCTTCCTCTAAGAGAGAAGCAAGAGAAGAAGAAGAGAGAGCCAAGAAAGAGGAAAGGCTCAACCATCCGAGAAAAGGAAAAAAATGCCCTTCTCACCTTCTCACCTTCTCACCTTCAATCCAAACTTGCTTACAAGGCCAAGGGGAATTAATCCACCCCTTGGCTAACCCTATCACACCGATCGGTAGCTTGAATCTAGCCACCTTGAAGGCCCAAAACATGGTTCTCGGCCATGTACGGTAAGAGGTGAGGGAGAGCTTCTTCTCTCGCTCTTTTCATTCCAATACACTCATTACCGGCACGTCAAAAAAATGAACAAATATAGCGCCACTAAGATCACTTTAATAATGAAATGCAAGGGAGAGTCTCCTTCATCAAATTGAACATTCCAACATGTTCTAGAGGTCGAGGTGACCTCAAACAAATCGCCACATCATCCCCACACCTCCGATGAGTTAGAGAACGACCAAGTTTGATGAAATATGAGCTAAGCTTGGTCTAGGAGGTGATCCACAGGGAGGCAAGTCACCGAATTGTGTGCACGATGTCATCACATTGAGGTGAAGCTAATGGAGTCGATCCCACCGTTGGTGATCACCAGAATCTAGGTATGCTCCACCACCATCCTTCTAGGCATTTGGTTTGATCATTTGTGAAGAAAATTTGATCTCCATGAGGATCAAATTGTATAGACTACTTGTAAATCGATCATCGATCATTTTGAAATCAAAATCATGTCAAAATATATTGATGATCATCATAAATTCATCAAAATGATCGATGACTTTCATCTCTCATCGGAGACATGAGGGAGATGATCTCTGCCATCCGATCCTTCTATTTGAAATGGTTGACCGAGATCTAGTAGGACGATCTGATTAATTCTCTTAATGATATCATGGAACAAATTAGGACCGTCCGATCTTCGATCAGAAGGTTGAGATTTATACCACATGCCCACTTTGACACGGATGCCATGCAAGATTCACATAGCCCAATGCCATCGTGCCATGTGGTGAAGGCGCCACGTCGTCCCACAGCTTTAAAATTGTAAAATCCCTTGTATTTAATCAAAAAAATCATTAAAAAATTAAAATAAATCATAGAAAATTAAATATAAATTAAAAAATGCAAACTTGGGATTTATGGATTCATCGTGATGAGAGGAATCCATTAAAATTAAAAAAACTCATTTAATTCTAAGTATTTTGATCTTAATTTGACTTTGAATAAAATCAATAAATCTTATTTAATCATAAACCATTAACTTAATTCAAATGAAATTTTGGGGAACTAAAATTAAGGTTAAAACACACCTTAGGAAAAATTTCATGAATTATTTCAATGTAATTCATGATATATTAAATTTCAAATCTAAACATCAATTTATTCAAATAACATAATATAAAATAAAATAAATAATGAAATTGAATTGAATAACCTCAAATCAACTTAACAAACTCTAACAAACTTAAAAATCATCAATGAAACTCATTCAAACTTAATAAATCATAAATTGGCTTAATTAGGTAATTAATTGAATTAAATAATTCAAATAATTAACCAAAATTTAATTAAATCATAATAAATCAACTAAGTTTTTAAAAATTATGAATGAACCATCTTTAGAAACATCTTTCAAAGGGGAATCAATGAAAATAAAATCCCCAAATGATCTTCATTAAATTGAATATAAGAGATGAAGCTTTGTTATGAAAATCACTAGTTGTATCCTCACCAATTGCTCCAAAGTTCAAAATGGGAGGGGCTCAATTCATTTGGGTTTGTTTAAAGTCAAAAGAATGATTGGATGAGTAAACTAGGTAGTGGGTGGCTGAGAGTGGAGATAGCATTTTTTGGGAATTCAATAGAGGGGGTTGCTAATGGTGGCTTGACTCTGGTGCAAGTGAAAGCTTGGAGAGCTTGGAGACTTCCTTTGGGAGTATGGTGAGTGTTTTGAGTGCTTAGTATTCTTCTGATTCAAAGTTTGAGAGGCTTGTTATCTAAATCCAACATTTGGCTCAGTTCAGCCATAGTGAGGCAGTGGCTTAGGGGAGCTTAAAATGGCTTACTTTAAATTAGTCATATGGGGCCTCTTCAATGGATTGAAAATTTTTGGATGGTAGGGTGAAGTGGACAACCATGGTGGGTGAACCAATGAAATGTGAACTACATTTGGGTCAATGGCTGAGCAAACCAACTTTGGGCAAGCTAGGTCAGCTGAGTTTGACACTAAGGGAGCCTAAACCAAAGGTGGGTTTGACTATGTTATTTTGAGGTTTTGTCCTTATTTAGACCTTTGGTTTCCTTGATTCACCTTAGGTTTGGTTGAACTTAGGTCAATGTCACTTGACTGACCTTTGATAACCTAAGGGTGAGTCTAGTCATGTTACTTAGAATTTGGACTTGGTTGGATAGGTTTTGGCTCAATATGATTTTTTGGATCAAATTGGGTCAACTTGAGTTACGTGACCAAATTGGCCAAAACTTAAGGATTTGCTAGGTTATCTTCACTCATCAATCTAAAGTGTCTTGGAATTATTATTTTGGTCAAATTTGTGTTCAAATTGAATTTGGCACAATATAAATCAGTTAGGTCCATTTGAGTCAAGTGACTAAATTAGCTAAATTTTACCTCAGTTAGACATGAGAATTGTTCCATTATGTTTGTGTGATGATTTTAAGTTTTAAATTGGCTTAATTTGATTTGAATTGAGTTTAATTATTCTTGTCCCAATTAGGTCAACTTGGGTCAAGTGGACCCATTGCCTAAATTGAACTCTAATTGGGCTCTAAATATGTTTGATTAAGGTTTCTATGGCCTTGGGTAGTATTAGTTTCAACTGAATTTGGTTTAATTTTGATTTAGCTTATTAAGGCCCAAGGGTTAAGTTTTTTCAAAGTGAACCAACCAAATTGAGCTTCAATTAGGCTTCAACTGAGTGTGAGTTAATGATTTGAGAGTCATAGGTTGGTTTATTTAAACAATTTTGATTTGGATTTGAATTTAGGTTAAGGTGATATAAGTAGCTCAAATGGGCTAAGTTGAGTTAAGTAAACAAATTACCCAAAATAAAGACCAGGTCGATTAGGTTTAAAGTTGGAATCTATGTAGTTTAATCTAATTTTGGTCCAACAATGTCTAGATCTGTTTGGGCAGTAAGATGCCAAGTGGGGCCCACTATATTAATGTGACTAACCTTAGGGCCCAATCCTATTAGTTTTGATCTTTATTTTGGTATTCCTTCATCACTAAGCATGTCTTAAAACTCAATGCGAGATGATCATATTGCTAAGGTAAGATCCCTAAAGAAGAATTTATGTTAATCTAGATATAATACATAATTTCAATATAGTATTCATAATTCTCATGATTGTGCTAAGTGCATTAAATAAGTAAAGGGAATGACACCCATCATATAGTCCATCAAAATCCTAAAATGATGTATTTAATTCATCCTCTATTTTAATCCTAATATAATGGTAATCATAATTAAAATCTATCTTAAATTAAGAAACTTTAGAGATCTAATATATCATATCATTACTTGATGGTGATCTTATTAATGGGTTTTTTGTCAATTAACATTCCCCATGATCCATCTTTCTTAGATGCCAATAAAGAAGAGATATAAACTACGGATTTTCTTATATTATGTTGTTTTTCTAAATAACTCATCAACTTGCTTTTAAGTTGAGAATGTTCAAATGTGAGTATTATATAATGTGAGATGTATGGAAGTTGTAAATGGAAGCTATATATATATATATATATATATATATATATATATATATATATATATATATATATATATATATATATATATATATATATACTCACTAAAGGATAAATATGGAGCATGAGTCTCAAAGTTTGTTTGGGGCAAAAATATATGAAAAAATAGTGGTGAGCAACTATAGAAGTTATTTTCTAAAAGTTGCATTGATATTTTATATATATATATATATATATATATATATATATATATATATATATATATATATATATATATATATATATATATATATATATATATATATATATTAAAAGTCAAGCCATAACTTTTTGATCTCCACGACACGTAGCCAAATTAGGTTGGAAAATGCTACTTTTCCAACACAAATTCTCTAAAATATGGCCATAACACAATTTTCAGATGGTAGTGCAATGCACTTTCCCACTGCATCACTATTCCAAACACAACCTCAGTAAAATTAAATGTAATATTCTTAAGTGAACTAAATGAAGAAAATGTGCATTAAAAAATCTTTATAGAAACTCTTCAATCATGCATTCTGAAAAAATAACATCTAGTTTTAGAATGGGTATAGTATGTTGACTTCATAAGCCCATCTCATATAAGATTGATTTTGATAGTAACAAATATATTTTCAAATGCTACTAATCAAGTTAAATTTAAGTGCGTAGGAAAAATTCTTTATCTCCTACTTCTTCAGTTATATCAGAATGCTAAAGCTTTTGGACATGGACTAGGTAGAAATTTTTCCTAGGAATAACTTTATTAAGGAAAATGAAATACTCACTAAAATAGAATATATCATTCATTCATTTTAAAACAATATATTTTAAACTATTCATAAACACTATATTTCATATTTACAATTATTCTTTAAAATTATTCATTATTGGATAATGTGAACTAAATGCATAAACCATGTTACATTTATTGTACTTCCATATAAATTAAAGTAAGTTCACATCTCATTAAAATATTTTGATGCTAAAATATATTTATTATCCATTTATTACATGCATAAAATTCAATTATCCTCAAATTATTCTTTATATTATTTTTCTCTCTCCTATTATTTTAATTTTCTCTCTCATATCCTATTTTTTCATCTTAAACCTTTTTGGCCAAAATTTTTCATGATTATCTGCTAAATAAATTGTGTGAGAGTTATTAAAATTATTTCTATATTTATCCCATAAATTAAAAAATTATTTATTTGAATCTTTAATTAAAATTATTTTGGAATTTTAATTAAATATTCCTTTAATTACATATGCAAATTTGAACTCCTCTCATTATGGAATGTTATGTAGTTGATCATATGCTAAGCTAGTTGATTTAATTTAAATTAATTTGAATTTATTTAATATATTTAAATTCAATTAAAATAAGCCATGGAATTATCTTCTTTCATTTTAAATAAATTTTATTCATGGAAACCTCCTTTGACCAATTATATCTTCACTCAAATTCAAATTAATTTCTTAATAAAAATTGATTTAAACTCTCCTAAGATTACAACCATCATCATTTGATTTAAATTAGGTACATTAAAATAAATTTTATCTATTTTAGCAAAGTAGTTTGGCCAAACTATAATAATTCCTTGGATTTAATTTTAAATGTTATAGAATTATATATTTCCCTCCTTCACTCAATCATACTAATTGAATCTCATCATGGAAAATTTCTTTTGGTCAACAATATATCATGTTTAATTTAATTAATCAAAATTTGAATTATTCTCTTTTTCACTTGGACAATTAATTGTGTCATGACTTGTTTGCTAATAATTCAAAATATTTTTTTCTCTCTCTCTCCCTTGGCCAACCCACATAAGCATTAACTTCTTAATTACATTAGAGATTAGTTCATATGATGAATTGATTAAATTTACATCTCTTTTCAAATTATTTTTCCTTCTATGATGCCTTGGCTGATTTTTTCATTTGAAAAAAATAAATATATTTAAATTCATTTCATTCAATTTGAACCACTTACCATGTATATTGTCCATTTTCCTTGCCTTGGCCAAAATCCCTCTTATACAATTTAAATTTTAAATTGATTTTTAAATTAAACCAACCTTCCATATTAAATTTCCTCATATTTCACTTTAGTTGAATCATTCACTCATGCAAATTAATGTATTTTGATTGACTAATGTTTAAATTTATTCAAAATGAGTTTCCCTCCTATTTTTCCTTCTCTTGGCTGACCATCTTAACCCCTTGTCTTATAAATATTGTCTCTTAGGCTAGGTTAATTTCTCTTGAAAAAATCTCTCACAGAAAAATTTCTCTCTTGCCCAAATTCTTGCAAAACCTTTGGAAATCCTTTCTTGGTGAATCAAGTGCTAATCTCTTCATCCTTCTTCAATCTTCCAACCTACAAGTGATTGACTTGAAGATTGCACAAAAGAAGTTGGTGGACTGGTGGAATCCCTCTTGGAAGAAAGCTATTCAGGGTTCCTTTAATTTATTTTATTGATACTCTTGTGTGAGACTTTAATTTTTTTTTCTTGGGCTAAGATTTTTTAATATCTGGTAAATTTGATTTGTGCTTAACACATCTATTCATACACTTTCTCAAGTAGGCTAAAATCTTTGTTTGATTTTAATTAAAGTTTTGTATTTGCAAACTCTTCTCTTCTTTTTATTTTTATATATATAGTGAAACTTATGTTGCGATAATTAGTTCATAAAGAACACTTGTAAGTTGCAAGTTTTCTTTTCTCTTAGCTAGTCTTATACTTTGCATAAGTGATATTCAATTTAAAAAGAGATTTCATTTGAGTTTATGTGAATTAAGATTTCTTTTTCATTTGTTATTTTGGAAAACTCTAAGTCTCTTTCTAACAAGTGATTAATTCAAGTTTCAAATCATTATTGTGCTATATTTCAAATCATAAATTAAATCACTTTGATTTCAAGTTATTATATTCACATTAAATAGTTTAACATTTATTTCTGTCATATACATCTTGCAAGTTTGATAATTGCTTTCAAATTTAAATATCAATTAAAGTGAGCTATCTTTCTTTCCTTTGAATTCACTTGCCTTAATATTGTTATAGTTGAGTTTTGAGAGCAAAATTATTTTAAGATTGAGAGTTAGATACTTTCATATTCCTCTTTCTTATTCTCTTGTTGGGTTGTACTTGCTCATTAAGGAAAGTACATGTTGGGTTATACTTGCCCGTGAAGGATAGTATGAGAGATTTTTTATAATCTCTACTTTATTTTAGTGAATTCCCCTGGTTGGCTAGGTGTGGACGTAGACTAGTTTTGGAGTTTGGTCGAACCATGTAAAAATCTATGTGTTCTCTTTCTTTACTTATCTACTATTGCTTTTTTGTTGTTTCATTTCCCTAAAGCATTATTATTAAGTAATTAAGTTTTCTACAAAAGTTAAAATTAATTTTTTGAATTGTTTTAAAACTCAATTCATCCTCCCCCTTGGGTCTATATAAACAAAGTAGCATGAGTCAACATCATGTTGAGACTCCCTATCAATTTGTAATTTATCTTGATCAACAAAATTTTGTGACCATTCTTACTTTAATAAATTTAAGTAGTAAGTTGGGTTGACCTTAGCAATTGATTTTACAAAATAAAGTTTATTTGTCTTGTCATTAAATCTAAATGCAAATATGTTCTCTTTTATAATGAGTGACATTACTAAAAAAAATAACTAATGTCTTCTCAAGAGTATTTGGTTATAGCCATAAGTAGCATAACATATCATATATGGCCATCATACTTCTCATTTTTATATACATAATACACCTAATAGTGACTAGAAATGATATGATTCACCCATATAGGGAAGGGCTTTAGATGTAGCTTTATGTTTAAGTTTACCATTGTTAGTGCTTTGATAGACACTACTTCATGGAATTACCTTCATAATAACTTTCTTACAACTTCTATAATTACATGTAATATAAATGTTGATGATATCTCTTCTCCTATAATCCTCAGATTCATGTTTTCCTATAGAAAAATACATCATGACATAAAGTGCTTAGTCAAGTTTTCAATATAATCATCAAAAGGGGCATCTCAGCAATGATCCCTTCTATATCCTTATCCTTCAACTCATGGTCCTCCTCTAAAAATAAGATTTAGAGTCTGCAATGGTGCTTCATATATCCCTTCTTAAAACATTTGAAACAAATTAACTCTTTATTTTTCTTAAAGTTAGATTCATTATGAGTTTTAGTGTTCTGAGCACTAAAAAGTGGTAGATTAAGTTTATGAGTCAATTTTTACGTAGAATGGGACTTGAGTATGCTCTATTCCTAGAGATGGATGACATCATCTTTTAATTCTCAATAAGGAAAATATACTAGAATTTATCCTCAATGTCTAAAAGTCACGTAAATTAATCTCATTTGTAATATCCATCCAAAGACCTATATTAAATGTATTAGCAAGTTTTCACTATTATGCTAGGTTATAGCCATTAGATTCTCAAATATATTTAAATATTTAGTGACTACCATGCTCCCTTGAATGATGCTCAATAATAACACATGAAGCTTTTTATCATGATGTTTTGGGCAATACATCTTATCATTTCTTCCATTTTTACCCAACTAGGGACTATTTTACTTAGTCTTTCATCTTTAGCCAAAATATTGTACTAATTAATTTTAGCATGGCCACAAGCTTCATTTTAACAATTTCCATTTAGTTAAATCAATAAAAAAAATTTAATGGGATCATAGACCACATCAAACATAAGAGCGTCAAGTTTCACCTTTATAGTTAGATACCCAAAGTCATCTACATTCTTTATGTGATTATCTCTTTTTTAGTTATGCATAAGCCTTTGGTTGCATTAATCTTGGCGATTATCTTCTTCTTGGATAATCTTAAATTGAATGATCTAGGTGAGTAAAATATGCATAGTATAAGGCTCAATTGAGTAATCTGTCACGTCATTACTCGAGTAGTGTTAGCATTTTTGTTGTTATTATTTTAAAGAAAATTTGAAGTTCTTATTGCAACTAATTTTTTAATGTTGCATTCTTATTCAACTTTGAGTCTTTGATACAAAAATTTGGTGAATGCCCTAGGATTTGACTAGGAGTGATAGGTCTTCTTAGGTTAAGATGCCTAAAAAGATGATAAGGAATGTGTGGAAACAAGGATTTAGGGTTTTGGTGGAGGGATCAAATGAAAAAATCAAGTTGGGGGTCAACCATTTAAAGGTTATCCAATAAATAAAAAAATGCCTATATTTAAGTTTAAGCCTACTTTTGGAACATTTATTCATCTCTATGGTTTGAAATCACTAGAAAAAGACTCAGGCTTGGATATCTACAAATCATTTAAAAATTTTCATAAAATTTTGTAGAGCTTTGATATTTTTGTGATTTTATTTGGAGACTAGGTCGTGTGGAAACCTAATATGATAGAAAGCTTCCAATAAATGTTTTTCCTTGTCGGAGAATTTTAGAACTTAATAAAAAATATTAATGATAGAAAATGTATATAGATTAATGCTCAAACTTTTACAATTTATTAAAGCAATTAATGGTGTAAAATATCCAAATGAATAAGATTAAATTAGTTTTAACCAAGTCTTGCTTGATCACTTCAAGGTAGGTTTAGAAAGGGATTTTATGTTTGATTTAAAGAGAAATAAATTATAGGTGGTAGAGAGGAGAAAGAACAATAAATTCTATAAAAAAATAATCAAATTTTCATGATAAAGAGACAAATTAAAAGAGCAAAGATAATCAAATTTATCATTTACCAATATACTAGGAGATAACTTATCATCAAATAGAATGGTGTCATCTTTAATCTTTTTAAACTTGTTTTCCTTATTTGTCTTCCATTAATAAAATTTATCTCTTGTAATGTCTTCCATTAATAAAATTTTTTCTTGTAATTAATTTGCATGTGAATCTTATTATAGCTCTTACAACATGCAATATCTTTGATTTTCTCAATGATTAAAGTTATGGAATTCTAAGGGGTAAAAGTAGTAAATGAAGTGGGCAATATATGTGTAAATTTGCCAATGGACCTAAATCTTGATGTTTAGAGAGTGGGACTTTAAACTTAGATTTTTTTTTAGGTATATGCTTTCATTTTTCTAAAATAATTGCATAATTGAATGCATATTGAAAGTCTTCATTAATAACTTTAATAGTCAAAACTATAACAAACTTATTTACTAATTATTAATTATTGCAAAAATAATTGGTCCCAGTTACTAGGTCCTTTATATCTATTAAAATAATTAGTCAAGTGCTGGATTGTTTTTATCAAGGTCATAAGTAGGTTATGAAGTCCTTGCATTGATGCTTTTAATAATATTTTAATTTTAATATTTATCTATCTAATAATTTCTCTCTTACTTTTGCATTATTGCAATATATCTAGGCATGCTTTATAAGATTCATTTTAGCAAAGTCAATCTTTGATAATCATTTAAATTTAGTAAAAAATTCATTTATAGTTGAGTAAGCTAGTCAAGAAATTTATTTTGAAGTTGGTATCATCAAATTTAGATACGTCTAACTCATTGAATTTGCTAAGATCACTAATTTCAAATTTTTAACCTTATTTCTATAAGTTTGTACCATCCTAATTTCTTTAAGATTTTTTATGGTTTAGTTTTAAAATAATGGGTGAAGATATGAACTATTATTCTAAGAGGCAAACTTATAATTAAAGTGACATTTGAGCCAATATAGCTTTCACTTGCATGGATAAGTCTTGGATTTGAACTCTTTACTCCCTTAAGGATTTTTTTATTTTTATGTTCAAGGTTATGGAAACTAGTGGATAAGTTTTTGAGGACATGTTTAAACTTTATAGTTATATAATACTTGATGACTTAAGTAACATGTTGGACAAGAAATGAGTCGATGTGCTTCAAATTCATTTTAAAATTAGTGTTTAAATTTGATAAAGAAGCTTATATATAATAAAAAAATTATCTTCACCTTCAATTAAAATGTGTCATAGCTAAATTAACAAAATTTGTATACTAAAGTAATGATTTATTATACAATCAAGTTCTGATAATATCAATGATTTTATAATGATTCACCTACTTTCAAAATTGTAACATTTTAAGAAAAAATTTAGTTTGGTGGGTTTATGGCAAAAGTTTTGGAGGTATAGTCAAGGTGACTAGTTAGATAATATATGTTAGATCATGAGTTTTTCATTTACCATACAACTACCCAACACATCAAAATCAAGCAATTTGAATTAAAATAAGGAAATATAAATCTAAAAATGTATATGTTAGTCAAGGAAGAGACAATTCCATACCTGATGTTGTGTCCACTTGAAAAGTCAAGTGTAGAACCATTGTTTAATTTTACAAAATCTATGTTTACTTTGACACTAAATTAATGAAGCCCAAGATTTAATTGTTCTAAGGACTATGGTTACTTTAGTGTGTCCTACAAGTTTTATTTTCTTTGATATGAATGTATTCCAACCACCTTCCACTTCTTCATGTGTTTGCAGAGCTTTGCCCTTATCGTCATTTATATTCTGATTTCCATCTAGCTCAGCATCTTTATCTTTTGCATTCTATATTGGGTGTGTCATAACAACATCCACCTTTTCCTTTTTAGGATGTACAAGTACACTAATTGATAAGGTGAGTTCACCATTTTTATAGCTCTTTTCTACCCAATCTTTGAAGACAAAATAATCTTCAATTGGATGTCTTATAAGTTTATGGAATGGACAATAGTTGGGATCATCAACTTTGTTTACTTAGTCTAGCTGATGTGGCTTTAGCAATTATAATCCCAATTTTAGGAAGTGTTTAAGATCTTAGCAATACATTATCTTTTGAATGAGCACTACTTAGTCATCTTCTCTTGGAGCATTGGCCCTTTTTTCTTATCCTCTATCGGCTTTGCTATTGGTCACAAGGTTGTCACACCTCCATTTCCTTTTTTATCAATTGTGAATGTAAATGTTGTATTCACATCATTCTTCTTTAAATTGTGTAACTTAGATTACTTTCTTTTCCCAAAGAGATTATTTTTATAGTTGATATTAAGGCCTTTTTGCTTGGGTTGATCCAACAATCCTTAGAATGTATTAATCATAGCCATAGCTAGATATGGGGTCATTTGATCATCAATGTTCCCCATGAGGAGTTCTATTGCATACTTTTTATGAGCTACTAATCACATTTCATACTTAGATTCCTTCATCATGCAATGTATTTTGTAATACTTTCATCTTTCCTTCTCTTCTTTAAGGTGAGATCTACTATATCATTACTTTCTTGGTTGCACCTGCAAATCTCTTAATGAAGAGTGTTTTCAACTTGGTGAAGGTTTTAATTGAATCGCTAACTTCGATACCAATGAAGCGGTGTTCATAAAAATGGTAATAAATTACCATAGCAGTAAGACATCATTTCATCTGGTATTTCCACAAGTGGCTTTAAATTGGGCCAAGTGTTGTCAAGGATTTTTTGTGCCCAAAAAGTGTTAAATTTTGGAACAACATACCCTTTAGGATATTGTACTTGGTCATATTCTATCGGGCATGATCGACCTTTTCTAACTAGTTGTTTAGCAGTTTCTAAAGCAATGACTGCTTTGACTTTTTATCTAATTAGATCTTCTACTTGGGACTTAGTAATAACATCGGCTTCTTGATAAGCATTTAATGTAACTTCTCATAGGGGTTCTTGGCTTAGCGTTGAAGTTGTTGGCAAGTTGGGTGTAGCATTTTGCATTCCCCCAGTTTCAACTGTTGGGTTAATCATCTTCAGAGAATTCCTTAGAGGTATTTGCTACGTTGTAGCTGCTATGAGATTAAGTTTAGCAAACATCTCTTTCATCAATTTGTTCATTTCATTGAGATGGTTGTTGAGCTTGTTGATTTCTTTGTCTCTTCTTTGGAGTTGATAACCCATTTGTCATTGTAACCTTGTTACAACATCAATTAGCTCTTCAATTACTTCAACTTGTATTTGAGCTTCACCTCCAGCTTCTTGATGATTTAAGTTCTCCTGATGTTCTTCCTCATTTTACTACTTGAGTGCCACATTTCTATTCCATAAATGTGTATCGACCATGTGAATAATTTTGACTTCCATACAATCAATATCTTCATTATTTTGGAAGTCTAGAATTTGTTGCTCTTCATTGATCAGGAAATCTTCATCTTCCTAGAAGAGTTGATTATCTATGTCATTATCCACTAGCTGAGTTTTTTTAGATTGTTGCTTCTAGCTGATGATAGGAGATTCAGTTCTTGTCATCTAGTGCAGCAGTTCATGTTGAGTGGTCTCATCTTGGATGACTTGTGACACTTTACCTACCAAAATTGATTGAGGCCTTCCAATGGTGGATCTTTGGGAATGCATCCTAGATGTCACACCCTAGTGTTCACCGAATGAATTATATTGCTTTTTTCGGGGTGGTGGTTGGGACCTTCCAACAATTGGTCACTTGGTACCCTTGTACTTAAGGGCTTGTTGTCGGTGTTCACTAAACATTGGACTCTTGGGTTATGAATTTTTCTTAAGGAGAGCATGTTATTTTTCAATATTCTCACCTCCTATAGAGTAGAAATTTATAGAGCTGGATACTTAGCTCTTCAGCTTCTTAATTCTTTGTCAAAGATTTTTGTTATTAACAGCCTTCAGAACTTTATAATTTTTGGAGGAAACAGAGTCCTTCTTTTTTTATTATTCTTATGAGATATGCTACACATACTTATCCCAAAAAGACTTCTTGATAGTTCCCTTTGAATTATTTCTTTTAACTCACTAGAGCAATTCAAAATTATTGTTGGTGGGTATATTCACTTCCACTAGTGGTTTATATTGTTGTTCAATTTGTACAAGCAATCCAACAGTTCTACGACTAGCATTATACTTTTTTCTAGCTCTCCCGGATATTTAGTACCCAAAGAAGATGTTTCATGATCGTGCTTGCCTGGAGTAAAAGCAATTTTTGTGGGATAGTAGACAAGCACCACATATCAAAAGGCCACAATGCAAAAAAGTAAACAAATAGTATGTGGGTACCATATATAAAAAAATTAGTATGAAACTAAATATGTAAAAATGATAATATGTAACTCCAAACCCCTGCTTTAATGTATATATACAAAAAAATGTGCAAGAACTTATTAAAAAAATATATACTACTTTTAACGAATTTGTTAGGTCTTCTACTGCAAAGAATCACTAGAATTTGAATTTATAGTGTCATGTTCACCATCATTCTCATCTTCAGATTGAATAATTTTCTTATAATCAATATTAGTATTAATCAAGCTTACAACTAGCTCTACATCATCAACTAAAAGTTCAAAACCCATCATCTTGTCCTCTTGATGAGCAATTTTAATAGTATTTTCAACTTCCACTCTTGCTCTAAGTTTGACTTTAATCACCATAGCCCTTTCCATTTCTCTCTTATTCTCCCTACATATCTTAGGTAATACACTTGTGTGGCTTGATGTACAAGGATAAATGGTTTAATTTAGCATATTATTTATTCAACTTTATTTTAGTGATATCATATGACTTATGCTTCCTTATTTCTTTATTATGCATAGGATTAAACCAATCATAATTGAATAAAATGATATTCCTTTCATTTGATCTAGGATATTATAATTACATAACTTTTTACATAACCCCATAATAATTTGTATCATCCTCTGAATGCATGTTACCTTAAACGTAAACACTAGAGATATGTTTTCTTTCATTTTGACTAATAGCTTTTGTGAAATATATAGTCATTAATATTATAAATTTGCCAACTATTTACAATTCGCATTGGACCCCAAGTTAGATCATGAAGGTCCTGATTCTACACTCCATTCCTCCAATCATGAACCAAGTGCTTAAAAAAATAAGAAAGTTTTACTACCAGTTTAGAAAATATATTAGGGTATTAGTGATGATTGCTTATATGTAATCTAAACCTTGTTGGGATTTCATCTTTGATCTTCCTATTGATAATGATAGTGTCATCCAATTTTAATGAGTTCATGAATAACCTAAACACAATAACAAAATGAGCATGATTAGGAAAATATTACATTTTAGTAAAAATAAAAATGCAATATTGTTGCATTGACGCTCTTACTATAGAAAAGGATAAACATCATCATAGTTGATAAGAACATTAACTACCACTGCCCTAAGCTCCTTGTTATTCAGATATCTTGATGTGCTTCTACCCAATGCTTTTCTAGATGGTTAGAAATTAAATAGAACATTTCATGAAGATCCAACACCATCAGCATCATCTGTATGTGCATGTGGCTCAAAGTAGTCCTAGGCCAAGTAAGCTTCATATATTAAGCCTTCGGGGTGTACTTTATTCTTCACAATTTTTTTTGAGTTTATTCAAGAATCTGCGTAAATTTAAGGGAATAAATAGGCCTAAATTAAATGTTAATTAATATCTCTATTAATAATAAATAAATATATCTAAAAAAGTACATCCAATGATACTACATTGGTCCTCCCCCTTTAGCTTCATATAATATATGTATCAATAGGTGCTCTATGAAATCAAAAAAAGTTGAGGAAAATATCTTTTTGGCCTTATAGATAATGAGTGAATTGTTAACTTCTAGTTATCTTAGAGCTTCTATATTTAATCAAGCTAAAGATAGTTCCTTAAAGAATAGAGTATGTTCAATCAAATGATTTAGCATTTGCTCTAGAAAAGAATCAAATACAACTAGAAGTAAGCAATACAAGAAAATTATGGCAATCATGGCTCTTCTTTCTAAATCTTGTTTTCATTCTTATTTCAACACATCTACTCAAATTAAATGCATACATATGATAACTTCAACGACTATGCCCACTCACATACTATTCTTGGTTGTTCTAATATGAGGCAATATTTTTTATAGGCTTTAGAAATCTGCTAGCTATAGTCTCTCTCAACTGTAACCCTCTTCTCCGGTAATATTCCTTTAAGTCTAACCTGGCCTTCACATTATCTTTAGTTTTACCCCAAACATTCATCACATTGTTGAAAATATTATCAAAAAAATTGTTCTTTATTAGAATGGCATCAAGATTATGTTTTATCATATTAGACTTTAAGTAAGATAGAACCTAAAAATTACTCTTCTTCATCCAGTTATGGGTTACACCATAACCCAAAAGTATAACATAAAAGAATCAGTTATAGTTGAAATTGAGCTAATAATATGTCATAAATTGTCCCCACTCCATCTTGGAGGTGGCTTAGCCTTCTTAACTTAATTTTTTTATGAATGCATCCTTATTTATTCTAAAGGATGATCAATATGGAGGAGCATATGATGACAATCAAATCGAGAATTTTTTTAGCTATTTTTAGGAGTGAATGTCCTTGATAAATCCATGCAGTGTGGATAGACTAACTTCTCAGCAATGCTCCACCATGACAACATTCTCTTTGTAGAAAAACTATTGATAGTCTCTACATTAGCACTGCTTTCATCTAAAAGGTTTTTTTTTTTGTAGTGTTATAATATGCAATACACGCTATTCTCCAATAAAACTTTTAGCTATTTTATAAATGGTTGCAAGAAAACCTTCTATGTTCCTCCTAGACAAGGCTATGATGAACAAGGTATTCTTTCTATAAAATAGAACTCTAAATCTCACACAAATATTATTGCAAGAGTACAATTTTGAGGAAGAAGATATTTCAAAATAATTCCTCAATACTACTCATCGACTTTAACAAAGCTCAAGAACAACATATTGCCTATACAATCAAGCATTTATGCTCAGTTGTTTAAAAGCTCTGGCAAGATAATAATGTCCAAAATCTCATAGGATATGAAATATTCATGACATGGGGATTAGGATATATTTCTTCGGTAACCCACCCAACAAGATCATGTTATGCTATATCCCGAAAAGAAGAAGTCCCTCTAGAAAATACAAATGTACAAAGGGATGCTTCACACAAAAATTAGGATATACTAAAAGAAGAGCTAATCATTGACCTCAAAGAGACCACAAAAAAATTTGAGGAAGGAAATCAAGCCATTGTTGATGAACTCCAAGAAATCAACCTAAGCTCTAAAGAAGAGCCTAGGCCAATATTTGTTAGTGTTGACCTCACATCATAAAGATTAAAAGAAATAAAAGCACTACTTTATAAATATAAAGATTGCTTCACATGGAACTACAACGAGATGCCAAGCCTATCACTAGATGTGGTCATACATAAATGCACCATTAAGCCTGATATATCATCTATAAAACAAACATCAAGGTGAATGCTATTAGAAATTGAAGAACAAGTAATAACTGAAATCAAAATGCTCATTGAAATAGGGTTCATTCAGGAAGAAAAATATGTTGACTGCATTGCTAATATTATCTAAATAAAGAAGAAGAATGTGTAAATTTATGTTGCATCTAATGAGTAAAAATTTTGTGACACCAAGTAGAGTTTAGGAATTTATTATTTGAATGATCAAATGCGTCATCAAGAAATAAACATATTACCTCTAAAGATAAGCATGTTTTCCTATAATGGATTTGATCATTTAATAAAAAAAACTCCTAAGGTCGATGAGTCTTTCATGTATCAGAGATTTTTTCTTGAACTACATGGAAAGGTTGAACATGGTTTATTTTAAATTGGGTTCATGGTTTCTATAAGGGCAAGTCCCTATAATTAATTACATCTTAAGAATAATCTCTTTCCAAGAATACTCTTGATTAACTAAATAAGTCATTATTTTTAAAGATTTCTAAGTTGGTTTTCAAAGGATTGATATTCAGTATTTTCAATTGGGAATGATCTAAAGTGAAAGAGTTATTCTTGGAATCCAAATGGGATGAAGAAAGAAATGCCCACTGATATTGGGATGACTAGTAGGCATTTCAACTATCCTATCATTAGGCTTTAAATTTTGGATTTTATTTAAATTTTGAGTTGATATTTTCTTAGAAATATAAGGCTTAGATTTTTCAACATAAGACTATAAAAATGCCTAGAGTTGAAGACTTACTCCAAGGAGGATCCTTTAGAGCCTAAGTCTATAAGTGTTTCTAACACATGTCAGATGCTCAACCTAGTTTCATTTTTTTTTGAAATTATCAGCTATTTCTCTCACTTGAGGGAACTAACCTATCCCTAACTCTTATAGACTAATAATCTGCCTGAAAAAGGCTACCAACTAACACCACCTAAGCACATTTTTAAATTTATGATAATAAATCTTATGAATACAAGAAGGTTAAGATGTGAATTTTAAGAACGGAATCTAAGAATCCTAGACTCACTCTCTTATCTCTAAGATCATGTAATGTAAGAAATGCATCTAATTAATAAATATTTGTTATATTTTAAAGTGTTTTGATTTTAGAATTCCTACAGTTAGAAATAGTTATGGGCCAAATCATTAAGAGAAGGTAGGCTTGCTAAAGAATGTGGTCATTCTCACAAATTAGATGCCCCTTATATGCAATGAGATAAGTGTCCATTCAATAATTCATAGCAATGTGACTTCATGGTTTCAAGATGTAATTATTTCTAATTGATTTTAAGTTTTATCTAAGGCTTTAATTTATGTGATGTTTCAATTTTTCTTTATTTTGTTCCATTTTTTAGATTTAGATTATGTAGAAAATTAATTTTCCTAAGAGCCTAATCGTCCAAGCATTCATCATAGGAAATAGTAACATAGAAAGAAACCTAGAAAAATAGGTTGATTCTATTGTGCACCCAAAATAAATCAAGTCAATCTAATTTAATAAATAGGCCAATGTAGCCGGGTACTACTGTACACCCCCAAAAGAAAGAGCAAAAGGGCAGCCGAGCTCTGCCTTTGTGTAACCCGGCCTAGAACTACAAGTTTAGATATATGGGTCTTCTTTCCAGGATTGTCCCCTTCATCAAGAACAACTAGTGGGCTTCATAGGGGACCACTCACCATCTCTTGGTAGGGCCAGCTCCTGTTAATCCTAGACTCCATAGATTTTAACATAATTATAAGCTCAAATTTACATTTTGAATTCAAAAAATGAATCATATGCCCTGCAAAATAAATGTCTGCAAAATGCAAACATCACACAGCAGTTATATTTCACAAACATATAGGCTTAACATTAGCTACTTTCTAAGTCCACCTACCCTATATAATGCTTAAGGACTTAAGCACACCTGCAAGAAAATAGTATTTTAATTTATTTTTGATAGCATAGCCCAATGTAGAAGATAATGTTAAATCTAAAAGAACGTCCCATCATCCAATCTAATGAGCAAACAATCATATATATGCAATCTAAAATAGTACACCACAAAGACATGTGAATCACATCATAACACAATCAAAATTCATAGAAACAAATCACAGAATGACCTAACCTAAGTCTAAGGTCCATGACCTAATGATTTAGTATGTGAAAGGAAACAGACTTGTGTAACAAGACTTAGTTAGGCCTCTTTAGTTCAAATTTCAATTTGAAGTTTTGAGTTTGTTTGAATTTTACTTTTGGGTGATTTCAATTCAAATGATTTAATTATTTCTTTTATTTTTATTTCCATTTTTATTTAGTTAAGTTTAGATGATTTTTTTTTTAGAATGAAGAATAAAATAGATTCAACTTTTGGGTGGAACTCATTCTATCCAACATTTTAACCTATAATGGAATGAAACATTCATCCTAAGATGAAGATTCATCCCAAAGGCCTAACCAAGTTCCTTAAGTATCTTAATTAATCCTTTTAGTTTCACTTAGATGATTTGGGTTTGAATTCAATTTGGTTTAATATTTCATTTCTTTTCTTTAGATTTTGATTCTTCATTTCATTTCTTTTGATTAGATTTGACTCTCATTCTTCATTTAGTTTATTTTCAATTTGGTTTGGTTGAATAGTTTTATTTAATTTAGTTTGAATTGGTTTAACACTTATTTGTATTAATGTTTTAATTTAAGTTAGTTGAATTATGTTCATTTCATTAGGTTTAATTTATGCTAACCTAAGGCATTTAGATTTAGATCATTGAATTCATTCTTAGGTTAGATTGATTATGGCTTTAAGGTTTCATTTAGTGTTTTAATTATGAGTTTATTAGCTTAAGGTTTACTTAAGCTTAACATACATTATTAATTTAATTAATCCTTTAGTATGTAAATGATAAAGTTTCTTTGATTTAGGATGTGGGAAGAGTTATCCTAAGTGTTTTTATGTTAATTTAGATTGGTTCAAATTACATCATGATCTTATGAATTTATGAAATTTTTTATTCATTATTTGGTTTATATTGACTTACAGATTTGAAAATTCAACAATTCCCGATCCAAAGGTCAATTGGGTTTGAAATTTCATTAGCAAGTGGTGTTTCATGATAAATTCATATTTCCAAAATTTCGTCTTAATCATATTCATAATTAGGGTATAATTAATATTTTACTTATTTTATTAAAACCTAAATTAAGCCTCATTTATTGAAAATCCTTTAAGATTTTTATTTTTCCTTGATCCTCTCAGAAAGATGTTTCCAAAGAGGGTTCATTCATAAATTTTGGAAGTTGGTTTATTTATTATGATTTAATGACATTATGATTAATTATTTCCATTATTTAATTTAATTAATTACTAATTAAGACATTTTATGATTTATTAAGTTCTAATTAATTTCATTAATGATTTTAAGTTCATTAGAGTTTGTTAAGTTGATTTGAAGTGATTTAATCCATCTTGATTATTTACTTCATTTTATTTTAATTTATTTAATTAAAATTGAGGTTTGAGGTTTAAAATTTCATATTTCTTCAATTACATGGAGTTAATTCCTGAAACTTTTTCTTAAGGTGTGTTTTAACTTCAATTTCAATTCCCCAAATTTTCATTTAAATTGGATTAATAATTTATGATTAATTAAGATTTAATTAAATTTATTAAAAACTAAATTAAGTCTAAAATACCTAAAATTATTTGGGGATTTTAATTTTAATAGATTCCACTCATCAAGAGGAATCTATAGAACCCAAGTTTGTATTTTTTGGATTTATATTTTAATATCAATGATTTTTTTAATTTTCTATCATTGTTAGTGATTTTTTATTAATTAATAGAGGGATTTATCATTTTAAAATTGTGGGCCGACGTGGTGCCTCACCACATGGCGTGGTGGCATTGGGCCACGTGGATCCCGTGTGGTAGTCGGGTCAAAAACGGTGCCACGCCAGATGAATCTCGACCATCTGATCGGATCAAACGGTCTAATTTGTTCTACGGTCTTCTTAAGGGACAAAATTAGAACGGTCAGCTAGATCTTGGCCATTTGTTCTAAATAGAAGGATTAAATGTTGGAGATCATCTCATGCACATCTCCGGTGAGTGATGAACACCCATACATCCTTTTTGATAAACTTTTGATGAATTTTGACTATCACCAGTTAATTTTGTCCCAATTTTGATTACAAAATGATCAGTGGTCGATTTACAACCAATCCATACTGCTTGACCCTCGTGGGGATCAAATTTCTTTCAAAAAATATCAAAATTGAATGCTTAGAAGGTCAGTGGTGGAGAGTACCATGATTCCACCAATCATGGTGGGATCAACTCCAATAGCTTCACCTCAATCTGACGATGTCATGCACCAAATTTGGTGGCTTGCTTCCCAACCAAATGCCTTTGCGGACCAACTCAAGGCCATTTTCTGTCAAGTTTGAACATTCTCTGGCTCACCGAAAGTGAAGGATTATGATGGTGATTAGTTTGAGCTCGCCTCCACCTATAGAACATGTTGGAACGTTCAATTAGAGGTATAAGACCCTCTCTAGGATTTCCCCATTAGAGGAGGCTTGATGGCAACCAGATTTGTTCATTTTGAGCCAATGGCAAGGGGATGGGGGATTGATCTATTTCTTCATCTCCTCACTTGGTGATGATTTGAGATGAAAATAGGGAAGAAAGAGACTCTATATCCCTCTTTTCCATACATGGCCTTCTAGGTGGTTGAATTTTGCCACCCGGCGATACAGGTGGCCAATTGACTCCCTTGATTTTGTGAATAAGTTTGGATGAGGGATTGGAAGGGAGGAGGGCATTTTCCCCCTTTACCTTGCTTGGACAAGCCTTGGATCTCCTTGCCATTTTTCTTTTCTTCTTTTACTTCTCCTCTTAGAGGAAGCAGAGTTCTCTTTGGTTTCATCTTTTGATGGCCTTCTATTGATTAGAATGAATCCAAATTTCTTGAAGCCAAGAGGTGGAATGAGGTATATGGAAGAGGAAATGAGACTTGCATTTCTTTAGGAATTTTCAAGTCCTCTCCTATCATAATTCACCTTTTTCATTTTTTTTCTTTATTTTTATGACTTATGGCATCACTATTAAACCTTTTAGGTTAATATGTGGCAACCCAAATCAAACTCAATATGAGTTTGAGGTCTCCAAATTCATTTAAATTAGATTGGATATTGTATCCAATCTAAGCATTTGGATTCAAAGTGTTTGGTTTTTTATTTAATTCTTTTAATTTTGGATTCAATTATATTTAATTGATGATTGATTATATTTTGATTTAATTAATTTATTTAAATTTAAATTAATTTTGGATTTTATTTCATTTTGACCCATTTTAACCTAAATGGGTTAAGTTTGATTCCAATTGGATTCAAATGACTAATTTGACTCAATTATATTTGGTTTGGACACCAATCATGCTTGATCACATGTGTGAAATGATTTGGAGTGATTGATTTCATTTAATTTCAAGTGAATTTCAATTTGAACCCATTTGACCCAAAGTGGCCATAATGGGTTAAGCTTGGGTTCCATTTGGATCAAATGATTAATTTAATCAAATTGGACACTAAGATGGGTTGAATTGTTTTTAATTGATCATTTTCAAATGATTTTAAGCAATCAAATTAAATTGATTTTAACTTTATTTGGGTTTGAACCCAATTGGACCCATTTTAGTTCATTTAGACTAAGTGGTCTAATTAACCTAATTAAGGCCTAAATAGAACTAAATTTCTTTAGAGTCATGATTAATATTGTTTATTTGATCATTTGGACTATTTAAAATTATTTAATTTGTTCAAATTTTGGTGGGTTGACCTTTGACTTGGTGGGACCCACCTAAGTTAAACCTATGTCAAATGGATTGACTAGATTTGACTTTGGTTTAGTTTTTGATTCATTCTTTATTTTAATTTGATGTCATTTTGATTTATTTGAATATGATTTAAATTATTTGGATTTGTTTTGGTCTAATCCAAATTTAGAATTTAGGTTGAGTCCTCATAAGCCCATTAGGTTAGATCAAGCCCAAGGAAGGTGCTCACTAGGTATAGTGTCCTTAGCACTTAATTAGGAAGTTTATAATCTAAGATTAGGTGTCCTAATTACTAATTTTAAAAGAATATTAACCTCATCCAAAAATGAGGTCAATAGCATCGACTTCAGCGACTTAAACAAATCATGCCTAAAAGATGACTTTCCATTACCCAATGTAAAACTCATAATTGATAACACATCAAACTATGATATGTTCTCTTTCATGGATGGTTTATCGGGTTATAACCAAATTAAAATGACTCGGAAGACAAAAAGCATACGTCCGCAATCATCATATATTGCTACAAAGTGATGTCATTTAGCTTAAAGAATGTTAACGCCACATACAAAAGGGCAATGACTCGTATCTTCGGCGACCTCATACACAAGTATATGAATGTTATGTTGATGATCTAGTCATAAAAAGTAAAAATCAAAGTGAGCACATAAGTGATCTCAGAGTTATATTTAAAAGGATTCAAAGTTTCAACATAAAGATGAATCTGTTGAAATGTGATTTTAGTGTGCCTTTCAAAAAATTTCTAGGATTTATTATGCATCATAGAGGGATTGAAATTGATCCCTCTAAAATAAAAGTAATAATAGAAATGTCAACACCTAAGTGCTTAAAGCAGTTATGCTCACTACAAGGAAAATTAGCTTACATTAGAAGATTTATTTTTAATATTTCACGGAGATGTCAATCTTTCACCCGACTAATACAAAAAATGTGTCCTTTTATATGAGATGATGCTTGTCAAGAAACATTTGACAAAATAAAATAATCTTTATTACATCCCCCATGTTGGTCGTTCTAATAGTGGAAAAGTGGTTAATATTGTATACGGTAGAAGAATCCTTAAGAGCTCTACTAGCACAAAATAATGAAGAAAAGAAGAAAAAAGTCATATATTATATAAGTTACCATTTAATATGAGCTGAAATAAAATATTCTCATATTGAGAAGCAATGCCTAGTATTGATATTTGCTACTATCACATAAGTTAATGTTGATATCTAAAGTTGACCCTCTTAAATTTCTTATGGCTTGACCTACCTTAACTGGTCTCTTAGCTAAATCGTTAGTGTTGCTACTTCAACTCAATATAACATATTTCCCACAAAAAGCTATAAAAGAACAAGCTATGGCTGACTTTCTAACCGCTTATCCCTTACCAGCAAATTCTCCACTCAACTATGAATTGCTTGATGAACAAATCTTCGAAGTGGAAAAAGCTGAACGACCATCAGAATGGGAACTTTACCTTGATGGAGCTACATTAATAAAGCCAACTAAGCCACCTTGTTTACCTACAGTACATGTCAAAAATTGCTTAATATTTTCAACACCATAAGGAGGTATTCTCCAAAATTCATATAGTTTTATGGAACCTCGAACCAATAACGAGGTGAATATGAAGCACTATTTGTTAGTCTAGAGCTAGCAATTAACATGAAAATTAAGAATCTTCATATATACAGAGATTCTCAACTCATAATTCGACAAACAATTTGGTCTTTTAAGATAAATAAGCCTAAGCTGGCACTTTAACATAAGTATGTCCTGAATCTTCTAAAAATAAATCCCCGAAGTGATAATTACAAGGGTGTCACATTGAGACAATAGCAAAGCTAACACATTAGCTAAATTAGCTAAAGAAATGACAGAACCTCAGGGAGAACCAATTATAATAGTAGTCTAAAGCATACTAGCTTTGACACCAACCCTCTTACAAGATTTTGAAGCTAAAGAAAGATGGAAAAACAATCACTACGATAATAAAAGAAAACGATTGGCAAGATTCATTCATCACTTATCTTAAAGGAGGTGGATTGCCAAAGGATAAATCAAAAGCTCATCAAATTTCATAAAGAGAAGAGTTGTGATATTCTCTTATGAATGATATATTATATCGACTCTCATTCGACCAAATGTGGTTGCAATGCTTAGGACCAAACGAGGTAGAGATAGTAATTGCTAAATTCCATGAGGGATTATGTGTTGTTGACCTCACTTTTGGAGTGAGCTCTCAATTTCTTCATCTTAGACATAGGACTCCCTAGATGTTAAGAGTTCCTTAGTCTTAAGACACTTTAGTGATTAGGTGAACACTTGACCTAACCCTAGAGACTTAAAAGAGTTAGCCATAGGAATTGGTTATGCCTTAGGGGTATTAGGAAAACTTGTCTACCC